>JARQOD010000004.1:194764311-194853189 GCA_033576555.1 Oophaga sylvatica | reverse complement strand
CTACAGTGGCCATGTATGTCCGCTCTCCAATTCAGGAGGCTTACCGTGTCAGAGGTCGCCTATCCCTGCGAGCCTCAAGTTTAACCCCACGCCTTCAGTGGGGGCGTCCTGGGCCAGTCGGCCCCGGGTGTCGGTATGGCACGTTTGCAAGGCGGCAACTTTGTCCAGTCTTCTCACATTAGTTAAGCATTACAACTTCATTCTTAAGCCTCTTCAGAGGCTGCCCTTGGCAGATAAATTCTGCAATCGACAGTACCGCATCTGTAGGCCACATTATTCGTTAGGTTTCAGCTGTCGTGTTGTTTCCCACCCATGGACTGCTTTGGGACGTCCCATGGTCTGTGTCCCCCAATGAGGCGATGGAGAAATAGGGATTTCTGTGTACTCGTCATAAAATCCTTTTCTCCGAGACGCTCATTGGGGGACACAGCACCCACCCTTTTAGTCTAACGACTTCCGTTTGTCTCTTTCATTCGATGTGGTGATCTCTAATTCTACGTGAATGATCGCACTTTGATGTGACGTTAATTGATCGTACTTTGATGTGAACTGGTTCAGGATAGAGCCAGCAGAGGGTGTATACTGCAGAGGAGGATCCAATTTCTTTGTGTATTAGCTTAGTGTCCTAGTGGCAGCAGCATAACACCCATGGTCTGTGTCCCCCAATGAGCATGTAGTGTATAATGCTGACAGCTATGCATTTAAAGGGAACCTGTCACTTTTGGCAAATAAACTGTCCCCAGTGTGTTATAGATGTAATGTGCATCACTAGCACATTGTTTTCAATCAAAACGGCGCCGTAATCATCTCTAAAAATCACTTTGTATAGTTATATACTAGTACCTTCCCTTTCAGTCATAGGGATGGCTCTTCATTTTCTTTCAGTTACAGGCTCATCATATTGTGAAGTCCCACGCACTTTGATTGATCGGGGTGCATCAACGTTATAGGAATCTTCTCTAAATTCCCGCACTTGTAGCTCCCTGCATTTGCGCAGTGTCGAGCGGCTCCCCGCTCATGTGCACTGAATCTGGGTGTACATAGCCAGTTTCATTGACTGTGTGCTCATGCGCCGGAGCTGCTGCGAGTCATGTGACCACGCTCATCACCGCGCAAGCACTGGTAGCCGCTCGACACTGCGCAAGTGCGGGATTTTAAAGCAGATTCCCATGACGTCGGTGCTCCCCGGATCATCAATCAGAGTGCGTGGCTTCAACAATATGACGAACATGTGACTGAAAGAAAATGAAGCAACATCGCTATGACTGAAAGAGAGTTACTATAAAACTATACAAAGTGATATTTGGAGATTACGGCGCCATTTTGATTGAAAGCAACTTGTTAGTGATGCACATTGCATCACTAAAAACACAATGGGGACAGTTTAGTTGCTAAAAATGATGTGACGGGTTCCCTTTAAGGGTTGTCGGTCTTCTGATATATCTGTAGTCACTGTGTGACCGCAGACTTCTGAATCTTTACAGTATTACAGGGCGCTTGCTGTCAGGATTGCCGGGCGATCACGTGTCCACAGGAAAGTGATTTACTTACTCCCAGCCATGTTCTGATTAGACCGACTCTGCCTCACTTTATGCAAGTGATTTGAGAGAAGTCCGGCACATCTAGTTCTCATGTGAACTACTTGCAGGTATGTTACCGCCTGCTGTCACCGACAATACCGGTGGGTCCTGGCACCACATGCTGTCATGATTCAGAAGTCAGCAGCCACAGAGTAACTGCAGACATTTCTCAGATGACCGGACAACTCCTTTAAGGCTTTGCTCCCTTGCCATTACTCAGTAGCTGAGCTGTGCCACTTCTTGCACTGATATTTTGTTGTAGTGGGATAGTTTTGCTTTCTATTTGGTGCTGTGAGGAGGTACAGAGGGATATGTGTAACATGTATAATATTTTTTCAAGGCACATCACCGCCATGTCGTCTCCAAACAAAGCTCTTGAGTTGCAGTTACAAATGAAGCAGAATGCCGAGGAGCTGCAAGACTTTATGAGAGAGCTAGAAACCTGGGAAACAGACATGAAGCAGAAGGATGCTAAGCTGAGTAATCAGACAGTCGTGAGTGAAGAGGTAAGCATGTCTGCAATACGTGTACAAAAAGAAGAATCATTCTCTACTTGTTATTTGCAGCTTTTTAGCTAATCCCATATGCATAAACAAAGTTAGAACTTAAGCCCGGGACTCACATAGCGATACACCAGCGATCCCGACAACGATCAGGATCGCTGGTGTATCGCTACATGATCGCTGCTGAGCTGCCAAACAGGCAGCTCAGGGCAGTGATCAGCACAGCGACACTTCGGGTGACATCGCTTAGTTACCCGCAGTGTACGTTGGATGCCAGCACCCTGATGCAGGGAGCTGGTAACCAAGGTACACATCGGGTTTCCAGGCGCTGTGCGGTGCCTGGAAACCCGCTGTGTACCTTGGTTACCAGCTCCCTGCATCAGGGCGCTGGTATCCAACGTACACTGCGGGTTTCTAGGCACAGCCCCGCGCCTGGAAACCCGCTGTGTACCTTGGTTACCAGCGGATCGCTGGTCTCCCGCCTGTCACACGCAGCGATGCGTGCCTGTCAGCGGGAGACCAATGATCAAAAAAATGTCCAGGACATTTAGCGACGATCAGCGATACCCAGCAGGGGGGCTGATCGTCGCTGAATGTCACACACAGCGATATCGCTGGGGAGATCGCTGCTGCGTCACAAAACTAGTGACGGGGGCTTTATCCAGTGCCCCCTGCAGCCAATTAGCATCCCCTAATTAAAGCGTTTACATGTGGAGAAAAGCTAAATAAAGTGACTAGAAGACAATCGGATGTCTGCCAGGGCTGTGTAGTCGGTAAAAACTGGACTGACTTCAAAATATATAATCTATTAGGTGCAGCAGTACAGTGCAGGATGTGCTGTAAGTGTTTTCATAAAACTTTGGGAAAGTTATAAAATGTCCTATTAATGTCTTCTGTTCCTGATCTAACGATCTCGGCTTTTAGTTGAGATGAATCTGTGCTGCACTTTATGTACGTGCTCCGTAGTGAGGCCGGGCTGGGAACTTTGAGGTTTGGCTTACCGATTCCACAGCCATGATTTCCACTGATATATCTGGAAGAACCTCAATATCTGCCCTATCTGACCATAGATGCTGGCACCCTAAAAAAAATAGCGCAAGAAATGGCACCCCGTCGACTAACAAGTTAGATTTTATAACAACTCCTGCAATATTGACACAGACCCTTATTCCATTTCTTGGTGAATAAGTCATCCATCAAAGGAATAATGGCCTCTTTCAATAATTTTCTCCTTCGCCTCATTGGGGGACACACAGACCGTGGTGTTATGCTGCTGCCACTAGGAGGACACTAAGCAATACATTAAGCACAAAAGATTAACTCCTCCTCCTGCAGTATACACCTCCTGTTGGCTCAATCCTGAACCAGTTCTTGCTTAGTGTCTGTAGGAGGCACTAGGGTCTGCTCTCAGACCCCACTTTTTTTCAGATTTTTTTTTTAATCCTTTTATTATTTTTACTTTCTTCACACACGGATGGGCGACGGGACTTGTACGAAAAGTCACGATCTCCCAAAAAACCAACAACAGGCGGCATCGTGTGAATGTCGCCTAAACGTACCCCTCCTGCCACGCTACCATGGGGCGACAGATCCCTGAGACGGGCCGCCTCTCCCATGAGATATCCCACGAGGTAGATGACGGATTCGCGTGGCACCTTTGATTGAATATCCCGCTCACCTCTCCTGAAGCGGTGGCGGTCTGATGCATGAAAGATCCCTCTCCACCCCCCTATTGAAAGGGGTTGGTGGATTGAGGAAGTACGGCCATAAATGCTGTAATCCTGCGGTCTCCATCTTCGCCCCCCGCAGTGAGTATATCAGGAGAGCGATGTTGCCTCATGTCGCCGCGACCGCTTTAGCGTCGCATCGCGGCCGCAGCGGTGTTGCGCCGCCGCGTCTTTGCGACGCGCCGCTAGCGCTACAGTCGCGCCGCTATATTCGCGCCACGGCCTTAAATATACTCCCCGGCTTCGGCTCCGGGTAGGCCGCAAAAAATTTAGGCCCCGGCTTCGGGCCGGCATAGGCCGCATCTTCTAAATTTAGTCCCCGGCTTCAGGCCGGGATAGGCCTCAAGGGAAGGGCGGGCCAAACGCCTCCGCCCATCTCTAACGCTATTGGCCAGCGTTAGATCACATGGGTCTCTCTCCTGGGTCCCCTGTTGTGAATGGGTTTGAGATGAGTTCTGAGCAGAGGCTCCCTCTGGTGGTTACAAGCGGTACTAGTGAAGATTGTGAGGACTGGGAATCAGGTGTTACTGACTGGTCTTATATAAGGGAGTCATTTTCCCATCAGGGTTGCCGGTGATCAATTGTTCTGGTCTGAATCCTTCATTCCAGTTTCCCTTGTAGCCTGCTGTGTCATGTCAGCATCTCCTGCTACCAGATAAGAATTTTTCTTCTTTTGTGTTGTTGCTATATTTTTGCATTTTGTCCTGCACTTCTTTGGGGGCCTTCTGGGTCCCCTCCGGGGCTTCTGCCTTCTCAGTTTAGTTCAGCCACTGAGTTTTGTTCTTTTGCTTTTTCCAGTTTTTTCAGTGGCTGCTGTTTTGATTTTGTTACACCAGAGAGCTAATTTAGGTGGTAGAGGTCGTGTGATCTCAGGTGATTTTGAAATTAGTAGAGCTGGTGTTTTTCAGGTTTTCTGGGATTGCAGTAAGTACCCTTCCTGTCCTTTTCTATTTAGATAGTTTGGGCCCCAGCGTTTGCTCGTTCTATTTTCTTTCTGTGTCAGTATTTCCTCTTGTCTAACCGCCATTACATGTTTGGGGGCTTTCTATTATCCTTGGGGTTCTGCTCCGGGGCAGATAGCTTTCCTATTTCTATCTTTAGGTGTAGTTAGTTTCTCAGGCTGTGACGAGGCGTCTAGGACCAACGTAGGAACGCTCCACGGCTGCCTCTAGTTGTGGTGGTTAGTCAGGGTACTGCAATCCCATAGATTCCAACTGCTCTGGTGTATTGCCTTTTTTACCTGCACTCCTCAGCTACCGAAACATAACAGTATCACCGGCCTAAAAATTGAAAATTGTATGGTACTCACAGAAGGGAAAAAATATTGTGATAGAAAAAAGGTTGTCTGAGTTGTCAGAGATATTTTTCTGTTGTTGCATTTTTTTTTTTTTTTTCCCTCTGTATCTCTGGTGCTGGGGAGGATCTTTTCTCCCAATGGAGTTTGCACAGTTGTCTGGCCGTGTGGATCAGCTTGCCACTGAGGTTCGGAGTATTGCTATCTATCTTGCTGGGTTGCCTGTTGTGGAACCTAGGATCCCCATGCCAGATTTGTTTTTAGGGGATCGAGCTAAGTTTCAGAATTTCAAAAATAATTGTAAATTGTTTTTTGCCTTAAAATCTAAGTCCTCAGGAAACGCAGCGCAGCAGGTTCAAATTATCATCTCTCTCCTGCGCGGCGATCCTCAGGATTGGGCTTTTTCCCTGATACCTGGGGATCCTGTTTTGAGTGATGTTGATGCGTTTTTTTCAGGCTTTGGGGTTATTGTACGATGAGCCTAATGTCACTGATCAAGCTGAAAAAGCCTTGTTGGCATTAAATCAGGGGCTTGATGACGCTGAGTTATACTGTCAGAGATTCCGTAGGTGGGCAGTCCTGACCAAATGGAATGACGACGCTTTGGCGGCCCTTTTCCGGAAGGGTCTGTCGGATAATGTAAAGGATGTTATGGTGGGATTCCCTGTCCCCTCTGGTCTCAATGATTCTATGTCATTAGCGATTCAAATTGACAGACGTTTGCGTGAGCGGAGAAGTATGCGTGGAGTGGTGTTGCCTTGTGAGCCAGCTTCTGAGCCCATGCAGTGTGATGGAGTGGTGTCTGGGGCACAGCGTCATGAGTTTCGAAAGCGCAATAGGTTATGTTTCTACTGTGGTGATGCCTCTCATGCTATTTCAGTCTGCCCTAAGCGGGGAAGACGTTTTGCACGCTCAGTTGTCTTGGGTAGTGTTCAGACTAAGTTTTTATTAACTTTCACTCTGATATGCTCTCTGTCCTCATTTTCTGCTCAGGCTTTCGTTGATTCTGGAGCAGCTATTAACCTGATGGATTATGATTTTGCTAAACGTTGTGGGTTTCCCTTGATACCCCTACAGAAGTCTATTCCCCTACTGGGGATCGATCTACCCCTTTGGCTGAGAATAAACCCCAGTTTTCTACTCAGGTGATAATGAGGGTTGAACCTGATCACCAGGAGTGCTGCAAATTTTGGTTCTATATAATCTGCATGACATTATCGTGCTGGTTTTCCCTTGGTTACAGTCTCATAATCCTGTTTTGGATTGGAAATCTGTGTCTGTAACCAGTTGGGGCTGCCAATGTGTTAATACCAACACTCCTGTTTTTTCTGCCTCCCCCCAAGCTCAGGATGTTCCTGACTTTTTGTTTGATTTTTCTGATGTGTTAAGCGAAAGTAAATCTGCATCCTTACCTCCCCATAGGAGCTATGACTGCGCTATTGAATTAGTGCCGGGTAGTAAATTCCCTAAAGGTCGCCTTTTTAAACTTGTCTGTACCTGAACATGACGCTATGCGGTCTTATATCAAGGAATCATTGGAGAAGGGTCATATCAGACCATCCTCTTCACCCTGAGGTGCCGGTTTTTTCTTTGTGGCCAAAAAAGATGGTTCATTAAGGCCGTGTATTGATTATCGTCTCTTGAACAATATTACTGTGAAATATCAATACCCGTTACCCTTGATTTCTGACCTGTTTTCCAGAGTGAAAAACGCTACTTGGTTTACCAAGCTTGACCTCAGGGGGGCGTATAACCTTATTCGCATTAAGCACGGGATGAATGGAAGACGGCATTCAATACCCCTGAAGGGCATTTTGAGTACCTAGTGATGCCCTTTGGGCTCACTAATGCCCCTTCCGTCTTCCAGTCCTTCATGAATGACACTTTCAGGGATTTTGTGGACAAATTTCTGATTGTTTATTTGGATGATATCTTGATTTTTTTCTAATGACTGGGACTCTCATGTGAAACATGTTCGGACTGTGTTCCAGATTTTGAGGGATAATGCTCTGTATGTGAAGGGATCAAAGTGTCTTTTTGGCGTACAGAAGATCTCATTTCTGGATTCATTTTGTCCCCATCTGTTATTGAAATGGACCCGGTCAAGGTTCAGGCCATCTGTGATTGGGTCCAACCTACTTCATTAAAGGCTCTTCAGAGATTTTTGGGTTTTGCCAATTTTTTATCGTAAATTTATTGGTAATTTCTCGGTTATTGTTAAACCATTAACTGATTTAACCAGAAAGGGTTCTGATGTGGTGAATTGGCCTCCTGAGGCAGTCTCTGCATTTCAGGAACTTAAGCAGAGATTCACTTCTGCTCCTGTTCTACGGCAGCCTGATGTTTCTCTGCCATTTCAGGTGGAGGTTGATGCCTCTGAAATTGGGCAGGTGCCGTTTTGTCCCAAAAAGATCCAGAGACCTCTAAAAGTAACCCTTGTGCCTTTTTCTCTCGAAAATTTTTCTCCTACTGAACGTAATTATGACGTGGGTAATCGGGAGTTATTGGCCATGAAGTGGGCTTTTGAAGAGTGGAGACATTGGCTGGAGGGAGCCAAACATCAGGTGGTGGTCCTTACGGACCATAAGAATCTGGTCTATCTGGAATCTGCCAAGCGACTCAATCCTAGACAGGCCAGGTGGGCCTTGTTTTTCACACGTTTTAATTTTGTGGTTTCCTTTCTTCCTGGCACTAAGAATGTTAAGGCGGATGCCCTCTCGAGGAGTTTCCTTGCGGACTCTCCTGAGTTATCTGATCCTTCTGTTATTTTGAAAGAGGGTGTAGTTCTTTCCGCCATCTCGCCCAATTTGAGACTTGCTCTGGAGGGGTGTCAGGAGGATAGGCCCGAGCGCTGCCCTGTTGGAAAATTGTTTGTCCCGGACCAATGGAAAAAGAGTGTGATGTCTGAGATTCATTGTTCCGCATTGGCTGGCATCCCGGAATTTTTTGGTACCAGAGACTTGGTTAGTCGGTCCTTTTGGTGGCCTACCTTGTCTCGCGATGTCAGGGAATTTGTGCAGTCCTGCGGGACTTGCTCTCGCTCCAAGCCTTGCTCTCGCTCTAGTGGTTTGTTGATGCCATTGCCTGTGCCAAGAGACCATGGACCCATATCTCTATGGATTTCATTTCCGATCTTCCTGTTTCTCAGAGAATGACCACCATCTGGGTAATTTGTGATAGGTTTTCCAAAATGATACATCTTGTGCCATTACCTAAGTTGCCTTCCTCCTCTGAATTGGTGCCGTTGTTTCTTCAGCACGTGGTTCGTTTACATGGCATTCCTGAGAACATTGTGTCTGACAGAGAGTCCAGTTTGTTTCCAGATTTTGGAGGACTTTTGTTCTAAACTGGGTGTTCAATTGTCTTTCTCCTCGGCATTTCATCCTCAGACCAATGGTCAAACTGAGAGAACAAACCAGACATTAGAGACTTATCTAAGATGCTTTGTGTCTGCTGATCAGGATGACTGGGTCTCTTTTTTGCCTTTGGCTGAGTTTGCTCTTAATAAAGGGCTAGCTCTGCCACTTTGATGTCTCCGTTTTTCTGTAATTCTGGTTTCACCTCGATTTTCTTCAGGACAGACGGAAGCTTCTGTCTGTCCAGGTGTTGACTCTGTTGTTGAGCGTATGCAACAGATTTGGGACCAGGTATGGAGAGGTTGTCCCTCTCTCAGGAGAAGCCCACGGTTTTTCTAACCGGCATAGGACTGATGGTCCTCGGTTTAAAGTGGGGGACTTGGTCTGGTTGTCCTCAAAGAATATTCCTATGAATAGCATCTTCTAAATTTAAGCCTAGGTTCATTGGACCTTATAAGATCATGGAGATTATTAATCCTGTTTCTTTTCGTTTTTTTCTTCCAGGGACATTTACGATCCATAACGTGTTCCACAAGTCCTTGTTGAAGAGGTTTGTTGAGCCAGTGGTTCCTGCTACTGTGCTCCTGACCCTGTTTTGGTTGAGGCAATCTGGAGTATGTGGTTGAGAAAATATTGGATTCTCGTTTTTCTAGACGAAGACTCCAGTATTTGGTTAAATGGAGAGGTTATGGTCAGGAAGACAATTCTTGGGTGTTTTGCTTCGGACATCCATGCTAGGAGACTTATCCGTGCGTATCATAGAACTCATCCTGACCGATCCTGGTTGCTCAAATGAGGGTTCGGTGACCCCTCCTCAAGGGGGGGGTACTGTTGTGAATGTGTTTGAGATGAGTTCTGAGCAGAGGCTCCCTCTGGTGGTTACAAGCGGTACTAGTGAAGATTGTGAGGACTGGGAATCAGGTGTTACTGACTGGTCTTATATAAGGGAGTCATTTTCCCATCAGGGTTGCCGGTGATCAATTGTTTCTGGTCTGAATCCTCTCATTCCAGTTTCCTTGTAGCCTGCTGTGTCATGTCTGCATCTCCTGCTACCAGATAAGAATTTTTCTTTTGTGTTGTTGCTATATTTTTGCATTTTGTCCTGCACTTCTTTGGGGCCTTCTGGGTCCCTCCGGGGGCTTCTGCCTTCCTCAGTTAGTTCAGCCACTGAGTTTTGTTCTTTTGCTTTTCCAGTTTTTCAGTGGCTGCTGTTTTTGATTTTGTTACACCAGAGAGCTAATTTTAAGTGGTAGAGGTCGTGTGATCTCAGGTGATTTTGAAATTAGTAGAGCTGTGTTTTTTCAGGGTTTTCTGGGATTGCAGTAAGTACCCTTCCTGTCCTTTTCTATTTAGATAGTTTGGGCCCCAGCGTTTGCTCGTTCTATTTTCCTTTCTGTGTCAGTATTTCCTCTTGTCTAACCGCCATTTACATGTTTGGGGGCTTTTCTATTATCTTTGGGGTTCTGCTCCGGGGCAGATAGCTTTCCATTTCTATCTTTAGGTGTAGTTAGTTTCTCAGGCTGTGACGAGGCGTCTAGACCAACGTAGGAACGCTCCACGGCTGCCTCTAGTTGTGGTGGTTAGTCAGGGTACTGCAATCCCATAGATTCCAACGCTCTGGTGTATTGCCTTTTTTACTGCACTCCTCAGCTACCGAAACATAACAGTCCCCCCCCTCTCCTCCCACTGCCTCTGGCGCTTCTTGTACCACACAGAAAGCGCTGCTATAATCTCGGGCGCCATCTTTTTTCGTGGAGCAGCGCTGGCAGATGCTGTTCTCCTTCTTCCCTGCACAGGACCTGGTAAGTGCACGCTGCGACTAGGTCGGCACAGCGATTAACCCTTCTACTGCAGCAGGCTCCAAAAATGCAGAAAATATGTCGCAATCAAGGACGCTAAAAAGGCTAAAAACTACACTGTAGTATATGCCGCCTGCATTGCATGCAACGCTTCACTGCTGTCAAAGCAGGGTTCCCAATTCTGTACAACATGTGCCCAAGAGCCACTGCTTCTGCCGCTCAGGAGCCCCCTACTACCGTTCAGGAGTCTCTGCCTATTCCTGATCCCATTGAGCCAGTGTCATTCAGGATGGCCAGAATTTCTGGTGCATTCCATGGATTCTCTGACTAGGGCCTTGGATACTTTCCCCCCGCGGCCCTCTTCTTCCCTGGGCGTTCTTTTTCCGAAAGGGGCCCGTTAGCCTTCAAGACACCTCATCTGACAGGGGCCGACCCTCGGCGTCCGCAAAGCGGTCTCCAGAAAACGCCGCCAAATGCGTCTTCCCAATCCATCCAGCGGTTCGGCATCGGCGAGCTCAGGCTCTCGCTCCCCCCCTCGCCCAGATAACGTAGTGATCATATTCCGATACGAGTCGGACATTGGTGTTGACCCCAACTCGCCAGAATTTCAGGAATCGTTAGATTCTCTCATTGAGGCAATTAATAAAATCCTCAAACTAGATGAAGAACCCGGGTCTCAACCAATCACCCTATCTCTTTCAAAAGAGCTAAACGTACTCACAAGGTGTTTAGTAATCACCCTGAATTTACGGAAATTGTCCAGGGACAGAGGGAGCGTCCAGACAAACGTTTTTCAGGGCTGAAGTCTCTGAAAGCTCGTTACCCATTTTCAGCAACTGTAAGCGAAAGAGTGGACTGAATCTCCAGTGGTAGATCCCCATATCTCGCCTATCTTCAAAACCCTGCTCTCTGTGTCAGATAGTTCATCCATTAGGAACCCGTCTGACAAACAAATTGACAAACCCCGCAAAATCAATTTTTGAGGGCGGCTGGAGCCTCTCTCTCTCCCCTCCTTTGCGGCCACCTGGGTAGCAAGGGCTATGGTGGCTTGGGTTGAGGACCTAGTTAAAACAACAACGATATCTCCCTTTCACCCGAGGCACGTAATCTGGCCTATCAGATTACTCGGGCAGGTGACTACAT
Source organism: Oophaga sylvatica (assembly GCA_033576555.1). Classification (NCBI taxonomy): domain Eukaryota; kingdom Metazoa; phylum Chordata; class Amphibia; order Anura; family Dendrobatidae; genus Oophaga; species Oophaga sylvatica. Next base: position 194,841,787 of record JARQOD010000004.1, on the reverse strand, counting down.
GGTTCATGCGTCCCTAGATGCAGCTCATTGCGCTGCACTCACAGCAGCCAATGCTATCGCTATTCGGAGTCCCTCTGGCTCCGAGAGTGGTGTGCAGATGCTGCTTCAAAGAGAACTTTGACTTCGCAGCCTTAATCTTTCAGGACGTCTTTTTGGAGACCATACAAGAAGAAAAGGTAAGCACACTGTAGCGCTATAGCTTGCAAACACAAATATGAAAAATGAATTACATCATTACCTTAGAAATATAAAAATTGAGAAGTCTTAGCGCATAAGAGGCCAAATTATGTGAGCCTGATAGCCACGTCAAGGCTCTTCTCGTATATCAGGTCCCTAACTAATGCCTATCCTCGCTTTAGAAAAGTCTGTCTGCATGGGAACCTATGAATCCTCTTTTCAGACTAAAATCTACATCTCTGTGGAGGGTGATGAACCTGCTGTAATTAAAAGGCCTGTGACCACCAGGTGGAGTGCTCAGGCAGAAGGTAAAAGAATACAAATCAAAAAACTGACCGGCAATCCAAACTTAAGGTACTGCCACACTAAGCAATCCCGCTAGCGATCTCGTTAGCGTTGCAACTAATGAGATCGCTAGCGGGATTGTTTCTATATCGCTAAATGCTGCCGCATTTAGCGATATAGTTAACGACGCTATCGCCGTTAGCGATCTTTTTAACGACTTTAGCGGTACAAAAGTACCGCTAAATCGCTAAGAAAAGGTGCCACACAGCGATAACATACTTACCCAGCGGGAGCTCCAGCGATGAAATAGGGTCCGGAGCGATTCCAGCTACGAGCGAGATCACAGCAGGAAGCTCGTCGCTGGAAGCTGCCGCACTGAACAATATCGCTAACGGGAATCGCTAAATAGTGACGTTTTTTTAGCGATCCCGTTAGCGATATTGTTTAGTGTGGCATACCCTTTAGATTCAGTGTGAACAGGTGCTAAAACCTAGAGTCACCAAGTCATATACATACAAGAAGAAAAGGTAGCACACACTGTAGCGCTATAGCTTGCAAACACGAAATATGAAAAATGAATTACATCATTACCTTAGAAATATGAAAAATTGAGAAGTCTTAGCGCATAAGATGGCCAAATTATGTGAGCCTGATAGCCACGTCAAGGCTCTTCTCGTATATCAGGTCCCCTAACTAATGCCTACCTCGCTTTAGAAAAGTCTGTCTGCATGGGAACCTATGAATCCTCTTTTCAGACTAAAATCTACATCTCTGTGGAGGGGTGATGAACCTGCTGTAATTAAAAGGCCTGTGACCACCAGGTGGAGTGCTCAGGCAGAAGGTAAAGAATACATATCAAAAAAACTGACCGGCACATCCAAACTTAGATTCAGTGTGAACAGGTGCTAAACCTAGAGTCACCAACTCATATACATACAAGAGAAAAGGTAGCACACTGTAGCGCTATAGCTTGCAAACACGAAATATGAAAAATGAATTACATCATTACCTTAGAAATATGAAAAATTGAGAAGTCTTAGCGCATAAGATGGCCAAATTATGTGAGCCTGATAGCCACGTCAAGGCTCTTCTCGTATATCAGGTCCCTAACTAATGCCTATCCTCGCTTTAGAAAAGTCTGTCGCATGGGAACCTATGAATCCTCTTTTCAGACTAAAATCTACATCTCTGTGGAGGGGTGATGAACCTGCTGTAATTAAAAGGCCTGTGACCACCAGGTGGAGTGCTCAGGCAGAAGGTAAATGAATACATATCAAAAAACTGACCGCACATCCAAACTTAGATTCAGTGTGAACAGGTGCTAAACCTAGAGTCACCAACTCATATACATACAAGAGAAAAAGGTATGCACACTGTACGCTATAGCTTGCAAACACGAAATATGAAAAATGAATTACATCATTACCTTAGAAATATGAAAAATTGAGAAGTCTTAGCGCATAAGATGGCCAAATTATGTGAGCCTGATAGCCACGTCAAGGCTCTTCTCGTATATCAGTCCCTAACTAATGCCTATCCTCGCTTTAGAAAAGTCTGTCTGCATGGGAACCTATGAATCCTCTTTTCAGACTAAAATCTACATCTCTGTGGAGGGGTGATGAACCTGCTGTAATTAAAAGGCCTGTGACCACCAGGTGGAGTGCTCAGGCAGAAGGTAATATGTCTTTTTGGAGACCGTCTTGATCAATTATTTCTGACGCCACTGGGGGCAAGAGCAAATTTCTTCCGCAGCGCAGAATCAATCGACCTTTTCGGTATCAATACCAAGGTCGTTCCCGGCCATTTCGTAGCTCCTTAATTGGTCCTCCACCTCGACCTCGTCTCGAGCACCCCGTCCATCTCGCAGAGATAGGGGCTCGCAACCATCGTCCAGGTCCTCTCAGCCTTGGAGAAACAGATTCTCTCAGGCAGGAAATAGAAGCTCCTCTTCTCGCAAACAGTCCTCCCAATGACTCCTTGCCGAGGACGGGGGACCCAAACAAGGTAGGCGGCCGCCTACTCTTGTTTCGCGAGGTCTGGGGGTCGGTCATTCAGGACCGGTGGGTCCTCGATCTTGTACACTCCGGCTACAAGATCGAATTCTTGTCTCTCCCCCCAACACGTTTCTTTCAGTCACGTTCCCCCAAGTCCAAGGATCTCATAGTTCCCTTCCTTCAGGCTCTGGACATACTCCGTTCCAGCGGCGTCATCGTCCCAGTCCCTCACAGGGAAAGATTCAAAGGGTTTTACTCAAACCTCTTTGTGGTTCCCAAGAAGGATGGCTCCTTGCGTCCTATTCTAGACCTAAAATTACTAAACAAGTTCATCAGAATCCGTCATTTCAGGATGGAATCTCTCCGTTCTGTGTCGCATCTCTAGAAAGGAAAGAATACTTGGGGTCTATAGACATCAAGGATGCGTATCTACACATTCCAATTTTCAGAGGTCATCAAAAGTTTTCTGCGTTTTGCTGTCGAGAGGATCATTTTCATTTGCCGCTCTGCCTTTCGGTCTCGCAACCGCCCCCAGAGTGTTCACAAAGGTCATGGCGGCCGCCATGTCAATTTTACACTCTCGGGGTGTGGTGGTCCTCCCGTATCTGGACGACCTACTCATCAAAGGTCCTTCTTTACAGGCCTGCGCAGAAAGTGTCGAGATCACTATCGACACCCTTTCGCGCCTGGGCTGGCTAATCAATTTGGGCAAGTCTCTTCCCATTCCTTCTCAGAAGATTCCTTTTCTGGGAATGATTCTGGACACCTTCCAAGGGTTGGTATCTCTCCCTCCAGAGAAGATCAACTCTCTGAGACGGGAGTACTCCTGTTGTTTCTAGGCCACTCGCACTCTCTGCGGAGCGCGATGCAGGTCCTGGGGAAAATGGTAGCGTCCATCGAGGCAGTACCATTCGCTCAGTTCCACCTTCGTCCTCTTCAACAGGAGCTAATATCGCTTTGGGACAGGAACCCTGCGTCTTTAGGTCGCCGCCCGCTTCCGTCTGTCTCCCACAGTCAGAAGCTCTTTAAAATGGTGGACAAAGGCTTCATCTCTGAATCAAGGAAAATCCTTTCTGCCGATCCATTGGCTGGTGGTGACCACCGATGCCAGTCTCCTCGGATGGGGAGCAGTGTTCCTCCATCACACGGCTCAAGGCCGATGGTCTCTATCAGAGACCCGTCTTCCGATCAACATCCTGGAGATCAGAGCTATCAAGTTAGCTCTCGTGCAGTTCCATCATCTACTGGCCGGACGTCCCATCCGGATTCAGTCAGACAACGCCACGGCCGTGGCGTATATCAACCGCCAGGGGGGCACTCGGAGCAGAACAGCTATGCTCGAGGTATCGCACATCCTGCGCTGGGCCGAGGCAAACCGCTCGCCCATCCCCGCGGTTCACATCCCCGGGAGGGACAATTGGGAGGCCGACTTCCTCAGTCGCCAAGGCTTAGACTCAGGGGAATGGTCCCTTCACCCGGAAATGTTTCAACTCATTTGCCAGCGTTTGGAATTCCGGATGTGGATCTCATGGCATCCAGATTGAATGCCAAAGTTCAGACTTTCATAAGTCGATCACGCGATCCATTAGCCATCGGCTCGGATGCGCTAGTTCTCCTTGGAGTCCATTTCGCCTTCCTTACATCTCCCACCTTTTCCCGTTAATCCCCAGGGTGATTCGGAAGATCAAAGCGGAAGGTGTTCCTCTCATTCTTGTCGCTCTGGACTGGCCTCGCCGTCCGTGGTATGCGGAACTAGTGTGTCTAGTCGCAGACGTTCCCTGGAGATTACCAGATCGCCGACCTTCTTTCACAGGGTCCAATTTGCCATCACAATTCTAAAGCGCTGAATTTGACGGTATGGCCATTGAAGCCTGGATCTTAAGTCAGGCTGGTTTCTCTAACAACGTGGTTTTCAACAATGATCAATGCCAGGAAGCCGGCTTCCGCACGCATTTATCATCGAGTCTGGAAGACATTTTTTTCCTGGTGTAAAGACAAGGGTCGTTCCCCTTTGGTTTTTTCTATTCCTTCCATTCTAGAGTTTCTTCAAACAGGAATGGATTCAGGTTAGCTCTCTCCTCTCTCAGGGACAGATTTCTGCGTTGTCCGTCCTTTTCCAACGGCGGATCGCATCTAAGTCTCAGGTCAGGACCTTTATCCAGGAGTGTCACATCTTGTTCCGCCCTACAAGAGGCCTTTAGAGCCTTGGGACCTTAATTTGGTCCTCAGTGCCTTACAGGAATCACCCTTCGAACCTTTGTCTGAAGTGCCCTTATCGCTTCTCTCCTGGAAGGTTGTCTTCCTAGTGGCGATTACCTCTATCAGACGGGTATCGGAGATGGCAGCCCTATCTTGTAAATCTCCTTTCCTTATTTTTCACCAGACAAGGTAGTTCTTAGAACGTCTCCTTCTTTCACGCCTAAGGTCGTTTGGGATTTTCACATCAATGAGGAGATAGTTTTGCCTTCGTTCTGTCCGGCGCCGATTCACCGTACTGAAAAAGCTCTTCACACCCGGATTTGTGAGAGCTCTCCGAAGGTATATTTCAAGAACGGCACCTTTCCGAAAATCGACGCTCTGTTTGTGCTTCCGGAAGGACGCAGACAGGGTCTTCCTGCTTCCAAGGCCACGTTAGCCAGATGGATTCGCTCTGCGATCCAAGAGGCGTATCGTGTTAAAGGTCACCTATCCCGGCTGGATTAAGGCACACTCCACTCGATCTGTGGGGGCCTCCTGGGCCATTCGGCACCAGGCTTCGGCACAACAAGTGTGCAAGGCTGCGACTTGGTCCAGTCTTCATACTTTCGTCAAGCATCATCAAATTCCCTGCTCAGGTTTTTTCAGATGCGGCACTTGGCAGGCAAATTCTGCAATCAGCTGTTGCGCATCTGTAAGTTGACCGTTAACCAGTTAAGCGTTTTGTATGCATAAGTTTTCACGAGGCTCCATCTGTTGATGGTTTCCCACCCAGGGACTGCTTTGGGACGTCCCACGGTCTGTGTGTCCCCCAATGAGGCGAAGGAGAAAAGGAGATTTTTGTGTACTCACCGTAAAATACTTTTCTCCGAGACGCTCATTGGGGGACACAGCTCCCACCCTTGTTTAGTTGAAGCCTCGTTGTATATTTGTAAGTAGTTATTTGATTTGTGACATATTGCACTCTGTTATGAGCTCCTACTGCTTTGGCACCGAACTGGTTCAGGATTGAGCCAACAGGAGGTGTATACTGCAGGAGGAGGATTTTAAACTTTTGTGCTTAATGTATTGCTTAGTGTCCTCCTAGTGGCAGCAGCATAACACCCACGGTCTGTGTGTCCCCCAATGAGCGTCTCGGAGAAAAGGATTTTACGGTGAGTACACAAAAATCTCCTTTTTTCTGCCCACAGAGCAGCTTAATCGTAGCGACAGATTGTGCCTTTATGTCAGCCAATATATTACTGGTGTAAGGACTGGAACATTTTGTACCCTATATTAATATTTTCATACATTTTTCTTATAGACTCTGCCACCAATTAGAAACAAAGACTAAAAGAAAAAAGAAAAAGAACAGAAGTAAAGTATCTACTGAAACTAAGGAAAAGAAAAGAATCAAAATCCGAAGGGAAAATTACATGACTATGACTACTGGGACAAGCTGGATGTGGTAATTTTTAATAATACAATTCCAAAAGACCACAACTTTGGGTCTTGTATACAGGAGTGTTTCACATGGGATGCATTTAAGAGTGTTGGCCAGCCCGTCTAATTGAATAGTAGGGGCGTGACTAATAGGCTGAGAACCAGACACTGTGCATTACCTGCATGTGAACAGCGCCCTAATACAGGCCTTTACTGTGCAAATGTATACTAAGCACTCACCCCCTCCATGAATGGGTAGGTGGTGAGTTGCTGTCTATTTAGTATTTTGTACCTGTGTTTTGCAACATCTTTGTTATATGGGCTGGCTGCATCCTGTAGTGCATTTGTTCAAAGACCTGGGCAGGTAAGTGGTGCTTCCCTTTTTTCTGCTGTTTTTTTTTTTTAAATTTTTGGAGGATTTTAGTCCTTTTGTGGCTTTGCTATTAGTCTAGAGAAACTGGCCCACAGTGAAACTGATTTCCGATTCAATTTAATTTTAAATAACAAGTTGCCTTGGTGTAAGTTAATCACAACCGAAGTTTTTTTTGGGTAATTTTGGTAATTGAATAGCTTATTACATGTTGTCTTTTTGTAGTAGACTCATCTGTGTTTATTTTATCACACGCATGGTAGATTTTCCAGTATAAGCATGTACAGTAAGTTCTTTATCTTATCATTTTAGGACAAAGCCTTACAGGAACTTGATAAAGAGGAAAACACTAATGAATCAATGTCTGCCGAATCTGATTCTGAGGGCGAAGATGGCATTAAAATTGATACAGAAAAAGCGTTAGCAGAAAAAGAAAAGGTATTCAAACGCTTAAAAAAGTAAATATTTTAATAATTTGGGTAGTGTCCGGTGGAAAAAAATTTTCTCTGTTTCTTGCAAATTTTCCTTTGTTTACTTTGTCTAATTTAGTTATTACCTTATTTTTCGGCGTATAAGATTACTTTTTAACCCCTGAAAATCTTCTCAAAAGTTGGGGGTCGTCTCATACGCCAAGTGTCGTCTTATACGGCGTGTGCAGAGCTCTGCGGTCGCCACATATGGTGCAGGGAGCGGTCCTGATGACGAGGTGCCTCATAGGAAGGAGTAAGTGAATCAAGCCCGCCCTTGTATCATATTACCTCCTTCTTTCACCTGTCTGGCCCGCCTTTTTCTGCCTTTCAAATTTCACGGGGATGGAAGTGAAGCAGCGCAGGCGCGCATGTGCCGCTACTCTTCCATCCTCGCGAGATTTAAAAGGCAGAGAAGTACGGTGAAAGAGAAGGAGCGGCTTCACCTCCATCCCTGCGAGATTTGAATGGCAGAGAAGGGCGGGCCGGACGGGTGAAAGAAGGAGGTAATAGGATACAAGGGCGGGCTTGATTCACTTACTCCTTTCCGGTGAGGCACCTCGTCATCGGGACCGCTCCCCGCATCGTATGCGGCGATCGCAGAGCTCCGCACATGCCGTTTAAGACAACACCCGGCGTATAAGATGACCCCTGACTTATACTGCGAGTTTATCCCAAATTCTATCTTTTAGATGGAAAAGTTGGGGGTCATCTTATACGCTTATTCGTCTTATATGCCAGAAAATACGGTAAATGTTATTTCTGACATTTTAATATAGTTTCACAAATTAATGGAGATAGCAGCGCATGCGATTCCACCACTTTCATTCCTGCGGCATGCGATAAAGCCTTGTTCTTGAGGCATACAGGTTCCAGCGCTGACCATTTGACATTTGCTGTGACTGTTACGTAAATGTTTTAGAACTGGCAACCCTTTTTAAAGAGGATGGGTCACCAGATCTAACAATGTGTACCATGAAATAAATCACCTAGCCATGATGAGAATGATCCATCCCAGAATGACTAATCCTTCCTGAATGCTTAGCATGTTATGAGTACAGCTTTGCACTGCCAGATTCCAAGTGTGTTTTAGGCTACAAACAATCACCACCCACCTAGCGTGAGTGACAGGCTCTTTTCTCTGCTCCCATTGATGAAATCCGACCATGCTTAGAAGTTGCTGTGTCCATAGTACTACTGTAAGAAAGACCCATGTTCCAGCAGCACTCTTGGTGTAATAACAGTTTCTAATGACATCTGCAACACCTGCAAGATCATATGTGAATGTTATGTGGACAATATGTCTGTGGTCAAACATGGTAGGCTTTGACTGTTTCTCAGTGCTGGTGGCAGGAGAGAGGAGATGAAATTGAATCCTGATGAAGCACAGGCCTGCTGACCCCCTCCTTAACAGAATTTATATTTTTACAGGGAAAAGAGGAGTAAATTTTTTTTTTTTTTTCTTTTTTTTTTTTAGTAGTCTAGAGAATACTAGTAAGCAATGTGAGTAGTGTTTAATGAACGTGAGCACTATGGGGACATTAGGGCAGGTGCAGATGATTGTATGAAAACTAGTCTGATTTTTCAATCAGAAAACACTGATTTTCATTTGTATGGTCATTCATGAATCATCTGTATTTATAGATCATCAGTGTAAAATGTCTAAGATTCCTATGTTAATAATGATAGTGCATCGTTTATATCAGTTGCAATATGGACCATCTGTGCGGGCGCTGATTTTTTTTCAACTTTTTTCTGCACACCTATAGACTTGAATAAGTGAGTCTCATCTGATATTAGGAAAAAATGCTGTGTATACTCGTACAAGCCGAGTTTTTCAGCACATTTTTTGTGCTGAAAATGCCCCTCTTTGCTTATACTCGAGTGAGGTGTCCAGAACATGGAGTGGGAGGAGCAGCGGCGGAGCAGTGGGTCACTGGAAGTAGGAGCCAGCTGCTGCGGCTAACTCATGTGCCTGCTGCTAAAAAAAAATGAATATTCACTGCACTGGCAATGAATATTCATGTCTCTGTAATAGCGCACACGGTGAAAGCCGCCAGCTTCCTGTAGCTGCCGCTCTCCACTCCCATGGGTGTGGGGAGTTGAATATTAATTTCTCTTAAGTAGCGGCCAGGGTGGATTTGATTTAAATCAAACTGATTTAAATCACGATTAAATCACTAGTCAGTAAGGCTTGATTTAAATCAGTGATTTAAATCAAAGTTTCTACCTAAACTAGTTCTTGCTACTTTAACAAGCAAGTAGATGAAGATTTTTAGAATCACTTTTTATATTACTTTTTTCTCCCCAGTTTAATGGGTTAATCATTCATATTTGGACACCACTGTTCTGTTGTACTTAGGAAGGAGAAAAATAATCCTGACCTTAATAACAATTTAAATAGATTTATTCAACTGAAACAATAACAACATTACAGCATAAGTTATTTGCTTAAAGAAACATCCATGTTTGTTAACTAATTTGGCTAAACAAAATATATATATATTTTAAGAAACTTAGACTGTCAGCCCAGCCGACACATGAAAAATTTAAATACTACTGTCCCTGCTGTCCTCTGTAGCTCACTCGTCGTCATCTTCATCATCATCTTCTTCTTTGTTCCTATTCATAATCTGGAAAAGAAAAACAAGCTTTCCTGCTTTATTGGGTCCCAACCGATTTCTCAATTTAGAATGAATGAGTCCAAAGGATGAGAATATTCTTTCAACGCCTGCAGAAGAAGCTACTGCTGTTAAAAGTGAAATCATTACTTGAACAGTCTCTAAATCCAAGCGCTTAAGTGACTTCCACCAGTTTACTGGTGTGACCTTCCTTAAAATATCTTCAGCAAACATATATTTCTTGAATGGTTCCCCCTTAGCTCTGAAGTTTATTATAGTTGGCATTAAAGATGGATGATTGCTGGATACCCATGTCATAGCTAACTCCTCTTCCTCAGCACTTAGGTTTTGACTCTGATATTGGATATTGACAATATTTGCCAAAAAATGAGCTGGAGTCAGTGCTTGTCCCATTCGTTTGTTTACTGCTTGTAATTTAATTCTGTCCATGTGTAGTTCTGTTTTTAAGTGTTCACTCAGTTCCTTCCAAATTTCAACAGCATCCGCAATAAAACAGCTATTTTTCTGTATTTTGTTTAAAGCTTGAGAGATGGGTTTCAGGAAGCTCAGCATATGTTCAACATTTCTCTTAAGCCCAATGTTGAGGATTTTGGCCGTGACAGTGCCATCTATTTTATCTCGATTTTCTTCACAAAGTGTCATCAGAATAGGCCAGTTTTTGATATACTGCTCAAAACAGTCCACCACAGAGTTCCATCTAACATCTTGTGGGAGCGTTAGCTTGGTTCCACCCATCCTTTTCAGAGCTGCTGCAGCAAAATGATTATTACGGAAGTATTTAGCAATTTCAACAACATTAGCCTTTATTTCTGGAACACTTTCACTTAAGTCTTTTGCTAAGAGGTGCAGCAAATGAGCACTGCAACCATATGTTATTAGCTTTGTATTCCCTCCCTGCTCTTCTAAATTTCTTCTCATCTTGGATACGTATCATACGTTTGCAGCATTGTCAGTGACCAAACTGCATACTAGACATTTGAATTTTTGTTCACATGTTGTTATAGCTTTTACTGCCACTTCTTGTAAGTATTCTGCTGTGTGTGCATTTCCTGACGTATCAGTTGTTTGTGCAAGGAAGACTTTACCTTCTTCTGTTGTTATACAAGCACATACAATAGGATCATTGTGGACATTACTCCACCCATCAATACTTAGGTTAACAATTTTACCCTCCAGAGCTGTTGCACATTGCTCCATTTCTCTGTCATACACTTGATCCAGCAGTTTCCCTGCAACATCAGCTCTGCTGGGTGGACTGTATCCTGGTCTCAGTGACTGAACCATATTAATGAAATGTGGGTTCTCAGTCAGACGGAAAGAAGAGTTCGTTGCATAAATAAACTGGGCAATTTTTCATCAATCAACTCTTTTTCTAATCTGCTAGTTCTTATCACAAACCTATCTATGGTGGTTCCAGGAGGTAAAGGTTTTTTCTTCCTTTTGGGTGATGGTGATATGTGGCTGTGGGTGTCTGATGATGATGCTGCTGCTAATGAAGCACTATCCTGGATGGATAACTCTGAAACTGTAGAACAGGATGATGGTGATCTTGGAGGTGGATAGTTTCCAGAATCCATAAATTCCCCTAAACAAAAAAAGTCAATGCTGTTATTTTATTGTTTATACAATTTCTGCTTATTGTATACAAAACAGCACTGCCCCAAAAGGAATATTTGTTTTTCTTCATAACTGTACCAAATGACAGTAACATGCAGTAATAATAAGAAATATAATTTTCTCACACATGACAGTTCAGTCTTTAGAAATAGGATTCAATAAAAATGTTTACCAACCTGAAGATCCTGCCTGTTCAGAAGTGTTTCTTTGGTCATCTTCATCACCGCACTTCTCATGATGTTGCCTCATTCGCGCCACCAGGCCTTGCATCTCTTTGTTGCATCGTTTGCATTTTGCACGCATGTCTGCCTTACCGATAGGCGAAGGAGCTTCATTAAAATATTCCCAAACTGGGTCTCTTTTACGGCCTGCTGCCATTATAAGGAAAGAATTGTAATAAACCTCAGATCGTACACACAAACAGATCCAGACTTGTCTGTCTGTGGCTATGCTGCAGTATTGTGCTCAAAGTTTCACTTTCATTTTCTTGTCTGCTTGCCCTTCCTCCTCCTCACACTTAGATTCACATTCTTCTTGTGTTGTGCAGATCTATTCCACTCCAAACAATCAGAAACATATCGTCTAACTTCTTGGACTTGGCACTGAAGGGGTTGATTCTGTATTCATATAGGTTTGTAGAACAATAGGATTAAGGTCTTTTTCTCAACTCTGTTCATGTTGTAACATTTTTGCTGTGAAGAAGAGGCTGGGACCTCTGCGGAGTCAAATTCAGTTTTGAGAACTGCTTAAGTAAACGAGCGTCTGTGATAATATAAGAGAGAAACTGCCCACTAATCCTACAGAAACCTCTGGAAGAGCATGGCATTGTGAATGTTACACATATACAGCCTTTATTCTACTGAGTTAAACAACTCTGCTTTATCTCATGATGGAAGAACCTTTGGATGGTAAAATATTTTCCTCAAAAAGCAGTTTATTGAAAAAAATCCGATTTAAATCAAAAAAATCCGATTTTTTTTTTATTTTTTTAAAAAAAATCATTGATTTTTATCCACCCTGGTCGCGGCACACGTGACCGCCTGGCGGCAGACACTGTGCTCGCTACTTAATGCTCACTGCCCTCCACACACATAGTTCCGGCATGGGGAGTGGTGAGTTTTCCGGCAGCTGTGCACTGCTTGTGAGCAGCACATGACGTCTCTGTAATGCGCTGCTTACAAGCATAAAGCAGCTGCTGGGATCGGAACAAGACGCTGTGAGGGAGCGCAGGAAGGTAAGTGTAATGGTTTATTTTTTAATGTTTTTTGATGGGGGCCAATCATACCAGGATAAGGGTGGGGTCATGCATACAAGGATAGGGATGGGCCATGCATACAAGGATAGAGATGGGGCCATGCATACAAGGATAGGGATGAGGAGCCATGCATACAAGGATAGGGATACCCCTAATATCCCACATCATCCCGTCAGCCAGAGCCACCGGACTACTACCCCTAATATCCCACATCATCCCGTCAGCCAGAGCCACCGGACTTCTACCCCTAATATCCCACATCATCCCGTCAGCCAGAGCCACCGGACTACTACCCCTAATATCCCACATTGTCCCGTCAGCCAGAGCCACCGGACTTCTACCCCTAATATCCCACATCATCCCGTCAGCATGGGGTCAGAACCAGAGCGTTGAGTGGAATGGCCCTAACTTCCATACCAATGATCCCTTTAAGAGAGGCCTGACGTCAGAACCAGAGCAGTGAGTGGATTTGCCCTGACTTCCATACCAATGATCCCTTTAATAGAAGCCTGGGGTGAGAATCAGAGCGCTGAGGGATTTACCCAAACTTCCATACCGGGGATCCCTTTAAGAGAGGCCTGGGGTCAGAATCAGAGCGTAGAGTGGATTTTCCCTCACTTCTGTACCGGGGATCCCTTTAAGAGGGGCCTGGGGTCAGAACCACAGTGCTGAGTGGAACGGTCCTAACTTCCATGCTGGGGATCCCATTAAGAGAGGCCAGGGGTCAAAACCAAAGCGCTGGATGGATTTGCCCTGACTTTCATACCAATGATCCCTTTAATAGAGGCCTGGAGTCGGTACCAGAGCATTTGAAGGCAATTGCCCTCACTTCCATACCAGGATCCCTTTAAGAGAGGCCTGGGGTCAAACCAAAGCGCAGGATGGATTTGCCCTAACTTCCATACCGGAGATCCCTTTAAGAGGGAAGATGTGCCTATGGGATGGAGGATGTGTGATGGGTATATGGGAACGGGAGGGGGGATTCATTTCTGTCATCTGCTCTCTGCTCCTTTCTGGGGGCAGACAATGGCTGGAGCTTATGTTCCTGGGATGCTAGATTTCTCCCACCCAGTCTCTGTCTGCTGAGGTGTTGTCATGGAGTGAGAAACTGTTGCTCATAGCAACCAATCACAGCTCAGCTTTTAAACAGCTGGTGAAATGAACGATGCTTAGTCATTGGTTGCAAGGAAAACTGTTGCTCATAGCTACCAATCACAGCTCAGCTTCTTTTAAACAGCTCTGGTGAAATGAAAGATGCTCCGTGATTGGTTGGTGATATACACACACACACACACACACACACACACATTCAATTTTATAAATATAGATGTTCTATCTAAATATCTTGATTATTGTATCATAAAAATGATTAAATGTCTGATGTTCAGATTGTACTACAATAAATTTTTCACTTAAATATAAGCAATATATGTTGGAGTCGGTGTAAGGGAAATTGAGGAGTCGGAGTTGCAGGTTTGGCTTACCGACTCCACAGCCCTGTTCCTGTATACAGAGGGTTATACACAGTATACAGCTGGTTACACCGCACAGTATGTACTGCACAGTATACAGAGGGTTACACCCAGTATACATCTGGTTACACCGCACAGTATACACAGCAATCTATAGATCATATACCCCTGTATACAGAGGGTTACACACAGTACACCTTAGATTACATGCCCTTGTACACCGCTGGTTGCCCCGTGCAGCTCCCGCACGAGTCCCGGGTCTCCTCTTAGGCCTCTTTCACACATCCGTTTTTTGACTTCAGGCATGATCTGGCGTGTTGTTAAAAAACCGGATCCGGTACCGGATGCGTTTTTTTGTAATTGACTTTCATTAGCGCCGGATCGCGCCTGATGTCATTGCGTTGCATCCGTTTTTGTCCGGATCCGGTGGAAATGTACATTCCGGCGGCCGGACAAAATGGTGCCTGCAACGTTTTTTTTTTTTAACCGGAGCCGCCTGATAGTGCCTGAAGCGGTGCATCAGGCAGCCGGAAATAATACAAGTCTGTGGAACCGGATCAGACTTTTGTGCAATCTGTGAAAAGTCTGATCCGGATTCTGGAAATCAGCTACTACTACTACTACTAGTACTACTACTACTACTACATTTTCCACTGTCTCCGGACATCCAAAACCCTCTTTTTCCGGGTTCAAAAGTTCAGGTCGGATCCAGCAAAAGAACGGATCCGTTGCATCAGTTTTTTCATTTCCTCGCCGGAACCGTCCCTTCAGGTGTTCGCCGGATCATGCCTGACACAAAAAAAGGATGTGTGAAAGAGGCCTTACCGGACGAACAGCAGATGAGTATGACGGCGAAGGCCAGCTTGGTGGCGGCCCCCATTGCTACGAATAGATCCACATGGACAGTGGTAGCGCTGACTACAGGAGGCGGGCGGGAGGCAGCGGTGACCTGCCGGAGGGCAGAATGAGGAGCAGCAGCCGGGAGGGCGGGGCCCCCATGTCCCGGAGGTGGCGGGGAGAAGGCAAACTCTTCTCTCCGGAGCGGGAGGACTGGCTGTGTAAGGTCTCCTCTCAGCGCACGGGTCTAGGCCAGTCACTGGCTCCGGTGAAGCGGCTCAGTGTCCGTGCTGCTTGTACGGCCTATGTGTCGCCTGCTCCTCCTCACACTGAATACTGTCATACTGTCATCGTTGCCCCTTCAGCTGCACGGAGCCCGGGCCAAGATGGCAGCACCTTGCAGTTACAACCGCATCCGCTGGCTCCTGCCTGTGTGACCTTTTCTTTGACAATGACTTGTGTATAAGCCGAGGGGGGCAAAAAATGTGCTGAAAAACTCGGCTTATACACGATTATATATGGTATGTAATTTTTCTTGTTGAATCAGGTCTTGGCTTTATAAAATGTCGATAAATTTATAACTGTAAAAACTTACTAATGCAGACGAATCTGAAACAAGGTTATCTTTAATAAGTTATGTAAATTTTCAATTTTTACTCAGGGAAATAATTGTTTAAAGCTGGGAATTATGATGAAGCTATTGAGTGCTATACAAGAAGTATGAATGCTGATCCATACAATGCGGTCCTGCCCACAAATCGAGCATCTGCTTTCTTTAGACTAAGGAAGTAAGTGTTTTGCCTTAGTGTTTCTTTTCCTGAACAAGCTGACTATGGTCTCATTTTCTTTCCATATGTTTCTTTTTTTGTTATTTTTAGGTACGCTGTTGCTGAATCAGACTGCAATCTGGCTATTGCTCTAAACCGTAACCACTGGAAGGCTTATGCTCGCAGAGGAGCCTGCCGCCTGGCATTGAAGAACTTCCATGGAGGAAAAGAAGGTTGTCTAATGTTTTTTTTTTTCTTTTTTTTTTTACAAAGTCCCTCAGAAGTATTCTATGAGTATTTATTGCTACTTTATTTGCTATTGTGACACTGGAAACAGTTCTGGTCATCACGCAGCATTCTGAGATACAAGTATTGATAAAAAGTACAATTTTAAGCATTGTAGTGACTTGTCTTCACTAGTGATTTTTGTATTTGAAGGGGAAATATTGTCATGACCAAACATTTTGAGACTGACACAAATTTTGGTTGTCACGTCATTGTCTTTAGATCTTTTAGTCTGATTTTCCATGGTTACTGAAATACAGTTCTAAGCATTTCATAAGTTTTTACACTTTTATTGACAAATACATCCAGTTTATGTGAAAACTAATATTTACAGTGTTGTCCCTTATTTTTCAAATTGAACGTTTTACTGGTTATATCAACATACAGAATAGAAAAAATTGGGAAATTAAACAAATTGGAGGCCATACCTGAAACAGAGACCAAACGAGACAGTACGTCTAACATTGAGGGAGGAAAATAGTCTCCATTCAGTAGCCTCCAATGGGTAAATAATGAAAACTGAACACAACATGTCTGATGGTCATCCCATACATTGGTATGGAAGGCTAGAGTGGCTAGTAACTGGGAAGGTAGAACAATGGAATAGAGGAGTAGGTGGAGGGGAAGCAAAGAGATACCATTCAACATTAAAACAACAAAATACAGGGAAACAGGAGATGGACTGGGGAACTGGATGCTATTAGGAAAACTGACGTGCTAACCGCTTAAAATGGCTGCATTTTACCTTAAGGATGGACCTCTATAGGGAGGAGGATAGAAAGGTATCCTAGTGAAACAATTTACTGGCGAATTTGATCTTACCTCCTGCGTTTGAGTAATCAACATTTCCATACACTGGATCTTAGCAGTTTCAGTGAGCCATTCTTCTAAGGAAGGTATATCTTAAGATTTCCAGTGACTTGGAATTATGTTTTGGCGGCCTGAAGCAGATGTCTCAAGTTGTCATTTATTTTTCAAGACTTCTTTAATTCGCCCTGGCAGCTGGATTATCAACTTCTAGACCAAATCGTGAGTACAGTAATTTCTGTACCGCTTCATTGGGGGACACCCGAACCATGGATGTATGCTGCTGCCACTAGGAGGCTGACACTATGCACGAAAAAAGTTAGCTCTTCCTCTGCAGTATACACCCCACCAACTGGCACTAGGTTAATCAGTTTTAGCTTAGTGTCAGTAAAAGGTGGACACGGGTCTTTCACTAGACCCATATCTACCTCGGTTTTCGGCGTTTTCTTGTAACGTCTCTGCTTTTTCAGATGGATCTTCTCCCCTACCTCTGGAGGGATACACTGTGAAAAGTCACAACTGTACCCCCACGTAGAGACTATGAGTACGGCATGTACTGCCGCCCCGTATCCTCTTATGTCTATTCGGCAGGACCCCAACCCCTAGCATGGAAGAGTGTTTATGTGACCCGGATTCGGTCCTGGCCCGTGTCTCCTATCCACTTTCCCACCAGAGCCTGTCGGGTTTAGGAGGCGTGGACGTCCCGCAATACAGGATTTTCGGACGGCTGACTTTTCCTGGATGAAGATGCAAATCTCTTTTTCACACCCTTCCCAGTGTCCTTCCAGAGGTGACGAGGGAAGTTCCAAACAAGGATTCAAGTGAAGACGAATATACGAAGAGCAAGGGATGAAGACAGAGGAAAATGATGAGTATTTTCTCCCACCAAGCCCTCTCTTTATTTCTAGGTCTTTAGTGTATGGTGGGGCTTTAGTCTAGGGAGACCTATAGGTGGCTGTTACCCTTTATTCCCCTATGGATAGGGGCCTGGGCTTCCTTTTTTATGCACTTTTAGGGCCTCCACGCCGCTCCACCCTGTTCCGGAGGTCACCGACTTTAATGTAGGTCCCGGCTTTTCTTGGCCTAGTCTCGGCATTGGCTCCGCCTCCCTTCTTCTCAGCACTTGGGTGTGCTTTTCTTCCGCCCGTCACTCCCACACTTCCTCCTCCTGCCCCTACAGTTAGCTCCGCCCACTCCTCCTGGCTTCATCTGCAAGCTGCAGTCGTCGCCTTCTTTCTACTTCCGGATCCGGAGGTTAGCTCCGCCCCTTCTTTCTGCCTCAAGGGCGGACGTTTTTCTCTTCTGCGCTCCCACCCTTCTGCAGCATGTGCTTTTACTCCACTGGTCCCCCTCACCCTCCTTGCGGTCGCCATTTTCCAGCTTGTGGATCCGCATGGTGACTTCTCCCTGCAAAACCTGCATCTTCTTGCCCATCACCGCACCGCAGCCCTCCACAGCCTGGAAGCAGACTACAGGACATTTGCATCTTACTGTGAGTAGCTCTGCTCTGCAGACTGACACTCTCCTCTGCATTCTTTTCCTGTCCACTAACATTCTTGCATCAGTTTGTGGGTCTGCTCATCATGCCTAATCCTAAAGGACAGCGTTCCCGTCCTCCTGCTTCCTCTTCTTCCACTGCTCTTTTCAGACACTTCGTATGCTTTGTGTAAATGTAAACTCCCTTCAGGTCCGTCCCCTCCCTTCTGTCAGGACTGCAGCAACCCCCCTGTGCCCACCACCCAGGACCCCCCTTCTTCCCCAGGAGAGAGCGGTACCTCTATCCCAGTGCGGGCTTCCTCTCTGTCACAGTCCGTGGAGGACCTCACCAAGGGGTCGCAGACCCTGGTGTCCGTTCTTGACAGGTTGCCCCTTCCGGTCTCCGCCGTTGCTAGTGGGTCGCAGGACTCACTGGTGTTGCCTACCTACATAGGCCGTAAGAGATCCAGGCAGGCGCGTTGTTCTAGGTCCTCTTCCCGCTCCATCTCTCCCGGCGGTCTGCCTTTTCCTGATCCTCCTCTTCCGAGTCAGGCGAGGCGGTTTCAGACGCACTATCAGAGGATGACTTGGACCTGGATTCTGACCAAGCCTCCAATGTGAGAGACATGGTCCAGAGCCTCATTGTGGCGGTCAACCAGACCTTTGGCATTAAGGCTACCTCTACTCAACCCGCAGAACAGGCGATTTCGTTTAGACGCTCGAAACAGCTACCAAGGCTTTTGCCCCACATAAAGAATTTGAGGAGGTACTTGCCAGTGAAAGGGAGAACCAGACAAGACACTTCCAAAGAGGGAAGTGCCTTGGCATCCTATATCCTTTCTCCCCTGAGCTCACTGCTAAATGGACAGCCTCTCCAACTGTGGACCCTCCAGTTTCCAGACTGTCCACCACCACGGTCCTCCTGGTTACCAATGGAGCATCCTTCAGAGACTCCAATGACAGGATCAAAGAATCTTTCGCGAAGTCAGCCTTTGAAGCGGCTGCTTCTGCATTGTGCGCTGTCTTTGCCTCTACTTGGGTGTCAAAGTCCTTAGCTGCATGGGCTAAACCACTTCGTCAGGGCATTCTGGCCGGAGCTCGTCCGAAGGAATTGGCTGACCTCGCGGACCGGATTTCTCATTCAGGGAAGAACATCGTGTCTGCCTCCCTGGACGTCCCTTAATGCGCAGTTCAGGCATCCAGCAATATTATAGCCATCCGACTGACTATTTGGCTTAATGCCTGGCAGGCGTAGTTATCTTCAAAGAAGTCCCGCCAGCTTACCGTTCCAGGGTTCCCATCTGTTTGGCTCCAAGTTGGACCAAATTATCAAGGAGGCCACCGGGGGGATGAGTTCCCTCCTTCCTCAGCCCAAACCTCGCCGGCCTCCTTTGAAATGGCAGTTTTCGGTCCTTTCGGCCGTTTTGCTGCAACGTAGGATTTTTCCCGCCGACAGAGGCCACAGGCTCGCCAGGATAGTAAAAATGCGTAGTTTAAACCCAACCCTTCCTGGCTTCCCCGTAACGCTCAAGGTAGATCCTCCAGGCCTAGACTTGGCAGATCTTCCTCCGCATAACTCATCTCAAGATCCCAGGGAACCTTCCAGGCTGGGTAGCTGTCTCCAGTTTTTCAGAGACATCTGGAGAGCGCATGGGTCAGGGAGGTTGTATCCTCAGTATACAAAATAGATTTTGTTTCTCGCCCCAAGATCGATTCTTTGAATCCCGTCCTCCAAGACAGGGGTCCCCAACCACCGGTCCACGGCCCAGGACCAGGCCGTTGCAGTTCTGTTGCCGGTCCGCGGTGCCACTGCTCAGAATGCTGGACACAAGGGGAGCCGGCGGCTGTAGCACTGTAGTGACAGCTACAGCCGCCGGCTTCCAGAAAACATCGATACTCTCCTTCTGTCCCTGCATCCCTGTCAGGTGCGGCAGCTTCATCCTGCGCTGAGCGGTCACTTAGTACCGCTCATTTGGGTCATGAATATGGACGCTACTCCATCCAATAGGCGTGGCGTCCATATTCATGACCTTAATGAGCGGTACCACGTGACCGCTCAGGAAGAAGCTGCCACGCCGGGATAGAGATGCGGGGACCTGCAGCGACGGTGTGAAGGTAAGTATGATGGGGGAGGACGGGGGAGCCCAGCCATGTATACAAGAGTGGGAACGGAGCCACCTATACAAGGGTGGGAGCGGAGCCATTCATACAAGGGTGGGAGCGGAGCCATTCATACAAGGGTGGGAGCGGAGCCATGCATAAAAGGGGTGGGAGCGTAGCCATGCATACAAGTGTGGGAGCGGAGCCATGCATACAAGGGTGTGAGCGGAGCCATGCATACAAGGATGGGAGGGTGGGAGCGGAGCCATGCATACAGGATGGGACAGGGGAACCATGCATACAACAGGGGGAGCCACACAGAGCTGGACAGGACGGGCTTGTTGCAGGAAAACAAGCCCAGTGCTCCCACTGATACAGGGAAACAAGCCTGGTGCTCCCACTCATTCTAAACCTATGGTGAGTTGAGTCACATTCACATTATAAATGTTATAATTAAATGATAAGTATGCACTACTAAACCCTGTCCATAGCCCTGCCCCCTTATGACCAAAGCCCCGCCCATGCCACACCACCATCCCCGCCCTGCCGGGCCATGGAAGAATGGTCTTGCTTGAAGCCGGTCCCTGATGCAAAAAAAGGTTGGGGACCACTGCTCCAAGAGATGCTTCTCTGGTTCCGAGTTTCTTTGCGTCCATTGCCTCTTTTCTCAGTTCAGGGTTCGTTGTTCCCGTTCTAGACCACAGGATTTTATTTGAACCTTTTTGTGGTGCCGAAAAAGGACGGTGCGGTTCGACCCATCTTGGATCTAAAGTTACAGAACAAAAGGGTCCGACTGCGACATTTTAGATGGAGTCCCTTCTTTCAGTAATTGCTTCCATGGAGGCGCAAGAGTTCCTGTGCTCCATAGACATCTAGGATGCCTATCTCCATGTCCCCATCTTCTCAGGGCATCAGAAATTTCTGCTTTTTGCGGTGCAGCAGGACCATTTTCAGTTTGTCGCCCTGCAGTTTGGCTCGCAACCATTCCCAGAGTATTCACAAAGATCATGGCAGCATTATTGGCCATTCTGCGGATCAGAGACCTAGTGATCATCCCGTACCTCGATGACATCCTCATCAAGACTCCGCCCTTTCTCAGTTGCCCTGCCGTTTGGGCTCGCAACCTTTTCCAGAGTATTCACAAAGATCATGGCAGCGTTATTGGCCATTCTGCGGATCAGAGGCCTAGTGATAATCTCGTACCTCGATGACATCCTCATCAAGACTCCGCCCTTTTCTCAGACCCCGGAAAGTCTGGTCATCGTTCTCGACACCCTGTCCTGTTTCAGATGGCTGGTCAACAGGACAAAGTTTTGCCTTGTTCCAACCCAGCGCCTCATTTTTTTAGGCATGTTCAACACCTGCCAGTCAAGGGTTTTTCTTCACAAAGAGAATAGAGCGATCCTCCAGCAGGGCGTTTGCTCTCTATATTGCCCTCTGCTTCCATCTTTCTGCTCAGCCATGATGTCCTGGGAAGGATGATGGCAGCGTCGGAGGTAATTCCTTTTGCGCAATTCCATTCAACACCACTTCAGCGGGCCATCCTATCTCAGTGGAACAGGTCTGTTCTCTCTCTGGATCGCCCGATTCGGTTCTCCTCCCGGGTCAAACAATCTCTCAACTGGTGGCTGTCATCCTCTCTCATCTCCCAAGGTCAGTCCTTTCTTCCTGTTCACTGGCAGGTGGTGACGACGGATGCCAACCTTCTCGGCTGGGGTGCTGTCTTTGGCCACCTGACTGTCCAGGGACGTTGGTCGATAGAGGAATCCTTTCTGCCAATCAACATCCTTGAGATAAGGGCCAGTCTTCTGTCCCTCCGTCACTGGGAAGGGCTTCTCAGGGGTCTGCCAATTTGAGTTCAGATGGACAATGTCACGGCGGTGACATATGTTAATCACCAGGGAGGTACTGGGATCCCCTTGGTGGTGGCCGAGGTATCCAAGATCCTCCTCTGGGCAGAGGCGACGGTTCCGGCAATATCTGCAGTGCATATCCCCGGCGTGGACTATTGGGCCACTGACTTTCTCAGACACAAGGGTCTCGCGGCGGAAGAGTGGTCCCTGCATCAGGAAGTCTTCCATCAGATTTGCGTTTGATGGGGAACTCCGGATGTGGACGTTTATGGTGTCCCGGCTGAACAGGAAAGTTCCACGGTTCGTTTCCAGGTCCTGCGATCCTCTCGCGGTGTGCGCCGATGCCTTGGCGATTCTCTGGCCACAGTTTGCTCTTCCCTATCTGTTTCCTGCTCCCCCTTCTTTTCCCAGGCTGTTGAAGATCAATACGGTAGGGGTGCCGGTCATTCTGATTGCATCGGATTGGCCCAGAAGGTCTTGGTTCGCAGAGATCGTCAATCTTCTCGCGGACGCCCGTAGGCTCCCAGACAGACCGGATCTTCTGTCCCAAGGACCGATCTGCCACCAGAATTCTCGGTCGCTCAATTTAACTGAGTGGCTGTTGAAACCGCGGTACTGAGAGCGTCCAGGGTTTTCAGATCTTGTGATTCACACCATGATCCAGGCCAGGAAGCCGTCGTCTTCCAGGGTCTATTATCGGACTTGGAAAGCCTATTTCAGCTGGTGTGAGTCTAATCACATCCCGCCTATGTCCTTTTCTCTCCCTTCCATTTTGGCGTTTCTCCAGGTGGGACTTGACGTTAGTCTTGCTCTTAGTTCACTAAAGGGCCAGGTGTCTGCACTTTCTATTCTTTTTCAGAAAAATGTATCCTCCCGTTCTCAGGTCAGGACCTTTCTTCAAGGGGTAGCGCGTGCGGCTCCCCCGTATCAGACACCCGTGGACCCCTGGACCTCAATCTAGTCCTGGAGGCCCTTAGGAGTTCTCCCTTTAAACCTCTCCAAGAGTTCTCTCTGTCTTTCTATCTTGGAAGGTGGCATTTCTTGTGGCCATCACCTCCATTAGGCGCGTCTCGAATTGGCAGCTTTTTCCTGTCACCCTCCTTTCTTGGTTCTTCACTAGGACAAGGTGTTTTGCGACCTCTACCTTCCTTCCCATGGTGGTGTCTGCCTTTCACCTAAATGAGGATATTGTGCTCCCTTCCTTTTGTCCTGCTCCGACTCATCCTCTGGAGCGTTCACTGAACAGGTTAGACCTGGTCAGGGCAATGTGGGTCTTTCTGGCTAGGCCTGCCCCCTTTAGGAAGACGGACTCTCTTTTCATCATTCCAGAAGGTGCGTGAAGAGGCTTGCCGGCCTCCAAGGCTATGATTGCTCGCTGGATCAGAACTGCAATTTTGGAGGCTTACCGGGTCAAGAGCAGAGTGCCTCCCCCTGCGATTAAGGCTCACTCTACCCGGCAGTGGGCGCCTCCTGGGCGGTACACCATAGGTCATCTGCCTTGCAACTTTGCAAAGCGGCAACCTGGTCTTCCATTCACACGTTTGCCAAATTTTATAGGATCCATACCTACGCTTCTGTGGACGCCATCCTAGGTAGAAGGATCTTGCAGGCAGCAGTGGTGAGTTCTCCAACCTGAGCGAAGTTTCTGCTGTTCCCTCCCCAGGGACTGCTTTGGGACTTCCCATGGTTCCTGTGTCCCCCAATTAAGCAATAGAGAAAACATGATTTTTGTTTGCTTAAAGTAAAGTCTGTTTCTCGGAGCCTTCATTAGGATACAGCGCACCCTTCGATGTTTATCAGCTCTTTTTTCTGTGTTATATTGTTACAGTTTGAATTGTCTGTTTTGTTTCTCTCTATCTTGTTGCTTCTCCTACTGCTTTCTCACTGATTACCCTAGTGCCAGTCGGTGGCATTGCATACTGCCGAGGAGGCGCTAATTTTTTTGTGCATAGTGTCGGCCTCATAGTGGCAGCAGCATACACACATGGTTCTTGTGTCCCCTAATGAAGGCTCCGAGAAACAGATTTTATGGTAAGCCACCAAAAATCTTGTTTTTCCGTAGATGCAAAGTTTTGACTGCCTGTTATTGCATTTTATTGCAATATTGCATTGACCAAAAATCCGTAATTCTGACGGTTTACAGTTATTTTATTCTTTTTACGCCATTTACCGATCGGATTAATTTTTATATTTTGATTGGGCATTTCTAAATACAGCGATACCAAATATGTGTATTTTTATATTTTTTTTATATTTGGATAGGGCAAAAGGGGTGATTTGAACTTTTATATATTTTTTAAATACTTAAAAACTTTTTTTTCTGCTTTTTACTTGCTTCAATAGTCAGCTTAGGGACTTGTCATGGTAGCAGGGCTGAAGCATAGCTTCAGCCCTGCTACCATGACAAGCACAGGGGCTTCTGCAGACCCCCAATTGTCATGCCAACCCATCACGACCCATGATCATGTGACGGACGTCATGTTAAATGCCGCTGTCAGAGATTGATGCCGGCATTTAACATGCTAACAGCCATGGATGAATCTCGATTCGACGGTTGGATGAATGACAAAACTTCCGGCTGCCTCGCGTTAAATCTCATAGTCAGTGATTGACAGCGGGATTTAACTGGTTCACACCTCCGGGCGAAGTACTGCTCTACTCGCAGCTGATAAAGGCACATGATGACTGATTTAAATCATCATGTGTGGGGAAAGATGCGAGCTCGGCGCGTGAGTCCGCGTCAATGTCAGGGACAAAACATATGGTGTAAAAAAAAAAAAAAACTTTATGGGGTTAAAGTTGATATGACACAGGACTCGCGGAGTCTGACCCTGTTTCTTCTACAGACATTCATACTTCCAGATGTCCCAAATACTCTGAAGGGGGCTTCATCAGAAAAAATAACTTTGCTCCAGCCTTCTGCAGTGGAATCGCTGTACTTTCTGCAGAATGTCACTCTGTCTTTATTTTCATTTCGAGAGAAGTGGCTTCTTTGTTGCCCTTTTTGACTTGGGCTCAACCTCCAAATGACTTGACCTCATTGTGCCTCCAGATGCACTGACACCAGCCGGCTGCCATTCCAAAGAAAGCTTTGCGTTGGTTGTGAACTGATCCCGTAGCTAAAGCCTTATTACCATTCTTTATTTAGACTGTCTGCAAACATCCCCCCGAATACAAATTCTCCCAGCGATCCAGGAGCAGTTTGGTGATGAAGAGTGTTTTTTTTTCCAGCATGAAGGAGCACAATATCTCAAAGCAAAAGTGATAACTAAGTGGCTTGGTCAGCAAAATATTGAAATTTCGGGTCTCTGGCCAAGAAATTCCACAGATCTAAATTCTATTGGGAACCTGTTGATAATCCTCAAAAAGCAGGTGGACAAACAAAAACGAAGCAATCGTATTAAACTCTTAAGTAGTTATTAGAAAAGAATCGGGCTTTGGCCCAGATGCTGATATCCATCATGCCAGGGCGAACTGCAGAAGTCTTAAGAAATCGGGCGAACACTGTAAATATTGAGTGTTTTCATAAACTTGATGAATTGGTCAATAAATGTGTAAAAACAAATAAAATGTTTTCATTGTACTTCATTAACCATAGAAACATCTTTCTAAAAGATTTAAAAACACTGAAGCCGCAAAGTTAGTGAAAACTAAAATTTGTCAGAAACTTTTGACATGACCGTAAATGTTTTTGAAAACACTTTAAACTCCTATTTCATGTGTTAATTGTTCTGTTTTTGCAAAGATTATGAAAAAGTATTAGAATTGGATCCAAACAATTTTGAAGCCACAAATGAGCTAAAGAAAATAATCCTGGTGAGTTTTTTTTTTTCTATTGATTCACTTCAGTTCACTTTTAGTGTGTTATATTTAGTTTCTCTGTTGCATATAGAAATACGTATTGGGGTCAATTGATCAAAGTATTTACACCAGTTTTTTGGCATAAAACACTTTGAGAATTTGCTAAATTTTTGTGCAACGCAAACTTGCTCGGAAAATGTGCAACTTTTGGCATTTTCACATCAGTTTCTTCCAGCCCCACCAAAATGTATGGAGCTGGAAAGGAGCAGTGGGTGGGAATGGGGTGTGCCTTTTCTTGCCCGTCAAATTAACTAAAACTGACCACATTTTTTCATGCCAGAAATGAAACTCCAATCACTGACTGGAGTAGCATTTCTGGTGAGGCGCACGAAGAAGCATGCCATAGCGAAGAAGCTCCAAATTTATTAAGTGAAATGAGCCTCCTAATGAATTTGGAGTATTGTACTCTAGCAAGCCCTTCATAAAGACGGGCACAGCCCCATTATATTTGAACTCATGCTACTTGATCGTTATCATGACTGTGGAAAATGTATAAAGAGTTTATACAGGCAGCATTTGGATTGTTCATAGAATCATAACCAGACGCTTAAGAAGCCAATTTGTATCCACTGGCTTTAGTCAACCATTTGTATGTTTATTTTAGGAGCTTCGGTCATCCTCTAGTACATTACAGGAAAAGGAAGAAATTAGCGAAAACATACGGGAGAAAAGTTCAGAAGTGTGTGAGGAAGAAAGGAGTCATATAGAAGCTCAACAATTGAAGCAAAAAGCCATTGTACAGAAAGATCTGGTAAGGTTTATCATTATTGTCAGAAAAATATTAAAATTTGAGAGTCCTCAGTGGTTGATACCTTTTTAATAGCTAACTGAAAAGAGGCTAACAAATGGCAAGCTTTCGAGACTACTCACGTCTTTTCATCAGGCTAGACTAATACAAAATCTGAAGAGTCACATATTTATACACAACAGGACACAGGAATAATGCAGTGAATAAGACTGGTGACGAGAAGGAGAGAAACAGTTGTGGTAGTTCATAGATAAGGAGTATGAAAGTTATATTGTCCTCTGATTGATTTCTGGTCTAGCGATTGTGATGCCCCACAAGGTTTGAGGGACACATTCCATAAGTGACGTAAAAATACATATATCCATACAACACATTCATTCCTGCTTTGAATGTGTCAAAGGTCATCATAAGTTTTTACTCCCACACTTTCTGTCTCTCTGGGAAGTTACCTTTCAATACCAGCAATTTTATGTCCATGTACTGTGATCAGAGATACAAAATGTTTGGCCATTGGTAAATCCATTCTTTTTTTTTCTTTTATTGTGTGGCGATGAGAATTCATCTTTGTTCTAACTTTTTGTTTTGTCTCCCCCACATACAGACCTCCAATTGGACATTTGATACATATAATTAAGTACACCACATTAGATGTGATGCAACTGAAAGTACCTGAGATCTTCTGGTCATGATGGGAGTTGGGGATCTTTATCTTGTCTGTGGTCATTATAAATGGACAGGTTCTACATTTTTTCTGCTTGCAGTGAAAGGTTCGTGTTTGAGAGAACCGGAGGCTTCCGACAATGATGTTTCTTATATTTGGAGGCTGCCTAAAACACAGAAATTGGGGGTCAGGAAATATGGATTGTAATCAGGCATCATTTTGTAAAAGAGGTAGTAGTTTCTGTGGAGCTCCTCTTAACACCTGGTTTGGATTGTAGATGACTACTATAGAGACCTGTTTGCTTTCTTCTTAAGTTTAGTAATGTAAGAGATGATTCCTATAAGTTCTGATGGCTCTTACTACCTAGATTTTTCAATTGTTCTTGGATCGCAGCCCTGATTCTTTCTGAGACCACCAAGGTCTTTGTCTCTATCTGTAGGGTACGAGCATATCCGTTTGTATTTGATGGCTTAGGGCCCCGTCACACGCTTCAATGTCCCAGCGATCCCACGAACGATCCGACGTGGATGGGATCGCTGGGACATCGTTAGCAGATCGCTGGTGAGCTGTCACGTGGGCAGACTCACCAGCGATCAGGACCAGCGAGCACGCTGGTATCCAGTGTAAGGTAAACATCGGGTAACTAAGCGCTGCACGGCGCTTAGTTACCCGATGTGTACCCTGGATACCAGCTTCTGCTGTACCGCTATCCAGGGTAAACATCGGGTAACTAAGCGCTGCGTGGCGCTTAGTTACCCGATTTGTACCCTGGATACCAGCTTCTGCTGTGCAGCGCTGGGAGCTCGCTAATCGTTGGTCTCCCGCTGTCACACGCAGCGATGCCGCTGGCCAGCGGGAGACCAACGATGAAAAAATGGTCCAGGCCATTCAACGACGATCAGCGATATCCAGCAGGGGGGCTGGTCGTTGCTGCGTGTCACATGTAGCAAGATCGCTTGTTAGGTCTCTGTTGCGTCACAAAATCGGTGACGCTTCAGCGATCTCGCTTAGTGTGACGGGGGCTTTAGCTGTATACTAGATCCCTAGCTCACATCAAGGCTACATAATCCCGGGTACTTTCAGCTACACCATCACCAATGTAGTGTACTTAATTATATGTACCAAATGTCTGTATGTGGAGGAGACAGGACAAAAACACAGATGAATTCTCATTGCCACATAATAAAATAAATAAGAATAGATCTACATGTGACTAAACATTTTTGTGCCCTGATCACAGCATCATAGACATGAAATAGTTCGTACTGAAAGGTAGCTAAACATCCCAGAGAGACTGAAGAGTGTAGGAGTACAAACTTCTGATGAGCTTTGACACATTCAGCAGGAATGTATGAGTTGCATGGATTTATGTATTTTTACATCAATTAAGGAATGTGCTCCACAGACCTGGGGGCATCACAACCCTGGACCAGACCTCACTTAGAAGACAATAAAACTTTCACACTTCTTATCTATGAACTCCTCCAATATTTACTGACACCGCTGTCTTTCTGGATTTGGTGAACCTCTGCCATTCTTCCTTTCAAATCCTCTCCAGTTCTATCAGGTTGAATGGTGAACGTTGGACACCCATTTTCAGGTCTCCCCAGAGATGCTTAATTGGGTTTAGGTCAGGGCTCTGGCTGGGCCGGTCAAGAATGGTCACAGAGTTGTTCTGAAGCCACTTCTTTGTTATTTTAGCTGTGTGCTTAGGTCATTGTCTTGTTAGAAGGTGAACCTTCGGCCAAGTCTGAGGGCCAGAGCACTCTGGAAGAGGTTTTCATCCAGGATATCTCTGTACTTGGCCGCATTCATGTTTCCTTTAATTGCAACCAGTCGTCCTGTCCCTGCATCTGAAAACCACCCCAATCACTGTTGGGATTGTATTGGGCAGGTGATGAGCAGTGCCTGGTTTTCTCCACACATACTGCTTAGAATTCTCATCAAAAATTTCTATCTTCGTCTCATCAGACCAGAGAATCTTATTTCTCATAGTCTGGGAGTCCTTCATGTGTTTTTTTTTTCAGCAAACTTTATGCGGGCTTTCATATGTCTGGCACTGGGAGAGTCTTCCGTCGGGCCACTCTGCCATAAAGGCCCGACTGATGGAGGGCTGCAGCGATAGTTTATTTTGTCGAACTTTCTCCCATCTCCCTACTGCATCTGTGGAGCTCAGCCACAGTGATCTTGGGGTTCTTCTTTACCTCTCTCACCAAGGCTCTTCTCCCACGATTGCTCAGGTTGGCTGGACGGCAAGGTCTAGGAAGACTTCTGGTGGTCCCAAAACTTCTTCCATTTAAGGATAATGAGGCCACTGTGCTCTTAGGAACCTTGTGTACTGCAGAAATTCCTTTGTAACCTTCGCCTGATGTGTGCCTTGCCACAATTCTGTCTCTGAGCTCATTGGCCAGTTCCTTTGACCTCATGATTCTCATTTGGTCTGACATGCACTGTGAGCTGTGAGGTCTTACATAGACAGGTGTGTGCCTTTACAAATCAAGTCCTATCAGTTTAATTAAACACCGCAAACACAGCTGGACTCCAAGGAAGTAGTAGAACCATCTCAAGGAGGATCACAAGGAAATAGACAGCATGTGACTTAAATATGAGTGTCTGAGCAAAGGGTCTGAATACTTATGACTGTGATATTTCAGTTTTTCTTTTTTTAATAAATTTGCAAAAATTTCTACATTTGTTCAAGATGGGTTGCAGAGTTTACATTAATGAGAGAAAAAATGAACGTTTTTGAATTTACCAAAGGGCTGCAATGAAACAGAGTGAAAGATTTAAAGGGGTCTGAATGCTTTCCGAACCCACTGTATATTTTTCCTGTAATATTATTGTCATTAACACAGCACGCTCCTCAATATCTAATTTTATCAATTAATCAACCTCGTGGGGAATAAAAATCTGCTTCAGATTCTTTGCAGTTACGTGATGTATGCTAAGATTCCTTTTCGAGTCACAGACGCAGCATCAGTATCTTTACTAAGTTGTGCAGACATTGCTGCAGTTTCCACTGCATACCTGCCACGAAAATTCAAAGGCTGCAAACGTCCAATCATCAGCCCCAGTACATTTGAAACTCAGGATGTAGATGTAATTAAAGAAAAAAAAAAGCCATAATTCGCACCACATTTTCCTCCTTGAAATCCACTTCGTATCTGACCCATGTGAACGCCATTGGGACTTAAAGTGCTTTTTTATGCCCCACTATTTGTGCTATGGGTGTAATTGTAGCCACTAATGAACGTGTATTAGGGTACAATATCAATGTCCTTATTCTAGTAAGTATGCAAGGGTTTGTCCACATGTGACAGAATTTTTCAGGAAATTTTTTGCAGTTTTTATCAATTTAATTTCAAAAAATTTAATTCATAGAAAGAATTGACAAGTCGCAGATGTAATAATCCATAGCTGCTGAATTAATTTTGCTGCAATTGTTATCTTTGGGTTTCCTGTCCACAAAAATGTTCAACGTGTGAACAAGCCGTTCCAGTGATAGACCATTTCTGAAAACTACACGCAGTGACCATTTTATTAGGTACACTTGTATATATTGGCTTATTCATGAAAATATCTATTCATCCACTTATAATGAGTAAGTCATGCCAAAATGGTCATACAAAATTTAGAAGAGAAGACATGTATTTTGAGTAGCTTTGGCCTTCAAGTAATTTTTTAAGTAACACACTGAGACTTAGGCTGGGGTCACATTGTGTTATGGCAGTCCGTTAGATGGACTGCGTTACACCGTGGTATAATGCGGTGTAACGCAGTCCGTTAACGCTGCCATTGACCCCCATTGTTGGGCGCATCGCGACGCATGCCGTAAAGCGGCATGCGTTAGCGATGTGCCCGTCATTCAGTGACAGAGCCTCGGACGCGGGCTGCAACGTCTGGGCTCCGTCACCGCTAGCACAGAGGATTTATCTGCACTAGCGGGTATAGCATAACGCGATCGCGTTATGCTATACCGTTACCAGCCCGTCAACGCTATGCGTTGAACGGGCTGGTTAAACGCAATGTGAACCTAGCCTAAGACTTCTTTAAATGGAATCTGTCAGTAGAATCAGTTTTTCTAAGCCATCTATAGGAGTATGTAGGTCCTGAAACAGCTGATTTACATATAAGAAAAATGTGGATTGCTCTGGAATAAGACATCAGATCACAGACATCAAGGTATCATCTTATTCGGCTTCCTATGACCTACATGCCCATATAGATGGCTTAGGAGGGTTGATTCTACTGACCAGATTCCCTTTAAAATTTCATAATCATCTTTTGGGTTTCCATTAAATGGCTGAACACTTCACATATAAGTGGATGGGGCAGAGCAGCAGAAGACTACCCCAAATTGTCATGACTGTTGCTATTGGTTCAGGCTGGTGATGGTATAATGGGTCAGGGAATGGTTTCTCATACATTAGGCTTTTTATTACATGTGAAAACGTTCTGGGATGTGCTTGAGAGATTTGCATCAAATCTGTACCCCTGTGAAATCTTCAGTAGTTTTGTAATGCTCTCATGTTAATTTGTGACTATTTCTCCGTTCAGGGTTTCTAGTATCTTGCCCATAAAACAAGGAATTGGGGCTGTTCTGAAGGTAATCGGAGCCTGCATTGTAAAGGTGTCCCTAATATAGCCCCATGGGTGTACAGTTATCTTGCAGTGCTCTTAGGCTAAATTTTGCTTATTCTATATTTTTTTCTTCTATAGAGACATTTCTACTCTGTCAAAGTGCCTAACAAAACTGTGTTTTCTTACTACAGGGAAACGCTTACTTTAAAGAAGGAAAATATGAATTTGCCATTGAGTGCTACACACAAGGAATCGAAGCAGATAGTTCAAATGCACTGTTACCAGCAAATCGAGCCATGGCCTACCTAAAAATTCAGAAGTAATTGTTATTTTCTATCTAGATGTGATACACCCTTTGACTTTTTTGGATTGCATATGCCAGACTGTAAGCTTTAGATGTGTTTAGAGCAGGGTGGATTGATTTAAATCACTCCGATTTAAATCAACGATTTAAATCATGATTTAAATCAAATGATTTTTTTCTATTTAAATCAGATCGATTTAAATCGTGATTTTAATCATGATTTAAATCACTGATTTAAATCAAAAGATTTTTTTAATATAAATCACGATTAAAATCTAAAACTTTCAATCATTGTTCAATTAACTCCACACTTCTAGCTTGGTTTCACTTTCTGTAGCTTGGTTTCAGTTTCTTTTTCCATTCAGTTGACATGCCCAAACTTGTTGGATAGTCAGTCAGCAGTACTTGGCTGTAGTAACAATCAAACTTCAGAAGTGATCTGCGTAAGCCATGGCAGGTCGTAAGAGAGACCCTATTTGGGTTCATTTTGTTGAGATGCCAGCAGAGCTTGGAAAGAAAGGTGGGAGAGCAAAGTGCAAATACTGTCAAAAGGATATCCAAGGACTTGTTTGCCGTTTGAAATCACATTATGAAAACTGCAACCAGAAGGGAAATGAAGATGTTGATAGTGATACAACTAATGTCAATGAACCCCCACAGCTTCTTATGCACCAGGAGCCTAGCACTAGTGGTAAGTCTGGCAATTACAACCTATTTTAACAGACGTTTTACTGGGATGGTTAAAGTCTATGAAAATAAAAATTTCTAGCACTAGTTCTGGAGTATAGAATTTAAATTTATGTTAAGGCAATATTTCACAGAAGATTAACGTTAAGTAAAAATAAAAGAGTGTGTATACGCCTATTTTTTTTTATTGTAGGCTACAATTCACTTTTGAAGTCTGCAAAATTGACCATTTTTTAAAAAAAACATTTTTAAAACTTTTGTGACATAATTTTTTTCAGTTGCTCTGATATTACTAGTATTACAGCAACTTCACCGGAAACTTGAGTAGCATAACTTTTGAGACAGCCCTTATAGGACGAGGACCATTGCATTGTTCAAAAAGTTTGTTTCAAAATATTTTCGTTATATTTCTTCAAATACGCAGTCGAATTATATTTTTAATTACTGTGCTTTCAGGGTCAAATATGGCTTGTGCTGCACGTGACAATCAATATCTGGGTACAACTTCAACAAAGCAGCCTAACAAAAAACTTTGCGTGCAAAGTGTAGAAAAATTCCTCTTAAAGACTACGACGAGCCAGAAAGAACATTTTGATGAATTGCTAAATTCATATTTGCAACCGATTCTTCTTTCCGACTAGTTGAACACCCATTGTTTGTACAAATGATCGAAGGAATAAGACCAGGCTACAAACCACCAAGTAGATTTGATATCTCAGGAAGACATCTTCAGGCTGTATACGACAAAGAAAGAGCGGCTTGTACAAAATATTTGAAAGACAAAGTTGTTAACATGAGCTTGGAGCAACATCCACAACGACCCCATAATTTGCACTTGTGTCACAACAGAAGATCGTGAAACTTACCTTACAGACACAATCGACACATCTGGAAATTCACATACTGCTGAATATTTACTTGAAATTGCTAAGAACTCAATTCACCAATGCCAAGAACAGTTTGGATGTAAAGTAAGGAGCTTAGTTACTGATAACGCAAGCAATGTGGCAAAAATGCGAGCGGAACTGGCACATGAGGATGACACAAATGTCATTACATACGGTTGTTCTGCCCATTTGTTGCATCTTTTGGCAAAAGACCTGCATATTTCGGGTGTCAAGGAACATGTTGTAGAAATTGTTAAATATTTCCGCAATATTCATTTTCCACATGCAACCTACAAGGAAATGGGAGGACTGAAGTTGGTTCTACCACAAGATGTTAGATGGAATACCTTGGCTGAATGCTTGGAACTGTTTCTAACAACTGGTCAAAATTAGTGTCCATTTGCGAAACACATCGGGATAAAATTGATGCTAATATACGAAGCAAAGTATTAAATCTTGGTGTGAAGAGAAATGCCGAGGACCTTTTGGAAAGGTTAAAGCCAATATCTATTGCGTTGGATAAAATGCAGAAAGATACTGCAACCATAGCTGATGCCACAGAAGTTTGGAAAGATTTAGAAGGTTCGCTAGATCGCTTGAACCTCTCAAACAATGTAAAGGTTGCAATACACCACCGCAAGGACCAAGCATTAAAAGAAGAACACTATTTAGCCAATACCTTGCATCCCATCTACAGAGGGAAAAAACTATCTGAGGCGGAAATCAACTCTGCAATGGAGTGGCTCGCCAATACTAACCAAGGCATTGTGGCAACTGTGCTGAAATTGCAGTGTGAATCTGCACCATTTCAAAAATACATGTTTGCAGATAACGTCGTTAATGAACTAAAACCACTGGACTGGTGAAGTCGCAATCACTTGTTCTTCTAGCGAAGATAATAAATGTAGCTACTCAGCTACTGACTGCATCGGCTTCATCGGCAGGAGTAGAGAGATTGTTTTCTTCATTTGGTTTTGTGCACACAACAGTCCGAAACCGCTTAGGAACTGCTAAAGCAGGACAACTAGTTTTCCTATTAAAAGTCCTAAATAAACAGTAGGCTTAAAGGACTGATGTATTCACTGAAGATGTTTGCTTACTTCAAACGTTAGAGATAGGCTATTGTTAAAAAGTACTTACTCTCTGTAGTTCAATTCTGATTGTTTAATAGTGCAAATAAAAATTATTAGGTTTCATAATCATCAACTGTTTTAATATTTTATTTGTGTAAAATAATTTGATTTGCAAAAAGACAAAGTTTTGCTTGTGTACAACTTGATTAAAAAATCCTATTTAAATCAAAAAAATCCGATTTAAATCAAAAAAATCCGATTTAAATCAAAAAAATCCGATTTTTTTTATTTTTTTAAAAAAATCATGATTTTTATCCACCCTGGTTTAGAGAAGTGAGAAGGGCCAATGTCCAGGTCACTTGAGTCTGATGCTGGCCATGCACATAAATTAGCCAGTAGCCATATGAACTCATAATGCCCTTCTAGTGATGTCTGCACCGTTTCACCATTTACCACTATGCAAGATATTGGGAGTTCTTTACCTCAAATACCAAATACATAGATTAATTAAGACAGCAAACAGTCTGTCTCTCCGTGACTCTATGATGATTAACAGGTTTGTGCTTCGGGGCGGCCTGTGGGGAAGGTCTTTCCTTAGGTTCTCTGGCTTAGAGCAGGAAGATAAGACTCTACCTACAGTACCGCCCCGGACCACGGGCATACCATAACTGAAAACTTCCAACACTGCTTGCACAAGAACCACAAGATGGATTTCTTCACCCCAGGTATCATTTTAATCAGTATGACACTGACAACCTGACAATGCCTGTAGTTTACTTGGCAATGTCCTGCTGACAGGTTCACTTTAAATACTATATTCCTACCTTGTATAATTGTTGTTACAGTTATGACTGCTCCAGATTTCCCAAAGCTCACGTGATATTGGAATTCCATGTGAGCCCTGCAGCCAATCAGCAGATTTTATTGCGTTGCTGTGCTTTCACTTCCTTCAGACAAATTTCGAACGTGCAGGGGAGGTGTTAGCGCTGCAGGACTCGCGTGGCATTACAATGTCCAGTGAGTTTTGGGAGACCTGGTACCGACGTCGTTGAAATGGCGCCGGTATGGCAGATTAAAGGAGTATTCCCATCTCCAAGGTCCTATCCCATTATGTAGTGTGTGTAATAATAATTAATATTAGCATATACCTCCAATTAGATATGTAGAATAGTGCTTCTGATTTAATTATTTTGCGTACCCCATGTGCAGAGCATTGCAGTACCTTAGGGATCCCTGGTTACGACCATGCATGGTCATAACAATGGATACCTAACCTACTGCAATGCTCTGCACATAGGATAAGCGACATAGCTAAATCAGAAGAACTATTCTATATATCTAATTGGAGGTATTTGCTAATATTATTATTATTATACCTACTACATCTTGGGATAGTATCTTGGAGATAAAAATAATTTTTATTTAACCCCTCTCTGACATTAGACGTACTATCCCGTCCATAAAACCCGTGCCATTCTGACCATGGACGGGATAGTACGTCATAGGCGATTAGCTGCGCTCCCCGAGGGAGCGCAGCTAATCGCCGCCGG
Source organism: Oophaga sylvatica (assembly GCA_033576555.1). Classification (NCBI taxonomy): domain Eukaryota; kingdom Metazoa; phylum Chordata; class Amphibia; order Anura; family Dendrobatidae; genus Oophaga; species Oophaga sylvatica. The sequence goes on along the minus strand of JARQOD010000004.1, from coordinate 194,805,413 downwards.
GTGTCAGCTGATTATCACAGCTGACACCCGTGACTGTGTGTCAGGAGCGGTCACGGACCGCTCCCGGCACATTAACCCCTTGCACACCGCGATCAAACATGATCGCGGTGTACTGGGGGCACAGGGGAGGATCGCGCAGTGTGGGGGCTCCCTGCGCGCCCCCCTGAGACCCTCAGACTGCTGCTCTGAGGGCTTCCTCCCTCCCAGGACCCGGATCCAAGATGGCGCTGGGGTCCTGGAGGGAGGCGGCTTCCTCAGTGCCTGCCGAGAGCAGGCACTGAGAAGCCTGCTGCACTGCCTGAGCGATCGCTGGTGTGACAGAGTGCTGTGCACACTGTCACACCAGCGATCTGATGAAATACAGTGATGTCCCACCCTGGGACAAAGTAAAAAAGTAAAAAAAGTAAAAATAAACATGTGTAAAAAAAAATCCAAAAAAAAAAAAAATATTTCCCCAATAAATTCATTACTTATTGTAAATAAAAAAAATAAAACAATAAAAGTACACATATTTGGTATCGCCGCGTCCGTAACGACCCCCCCTATAAAAATGTCCCACTAGTTAACCCCTTTTGTGAACCCCTTAAAAAATAAAAAATAAAAACGAAGCAAAAAATCAGTGCTTTATCATCATACCGCTGAACAAAAAGTGGAATAACACGCGATCAAAAAGACGGATATAAATAAACATGGTACCGCTGAAAACGTCATCTTGTCCCGCAAAAAACGAGCCGTCACACAGCATCATGAGCGAAAAATAAAAAAGTTATAGCTCGCAGAATAAAGCGATGCAAAAATAATTATTTTTTATATAAAATTGTTTTTATTCTATAAAAGCGCGAAAACATAAAAAAATGATATAAATGAAGTATCGCCATAATCGTACTGACCCGAAGAATAAAACTGCTTTATCAATTTTACCACACGCGGAACAATAAAAACGCCTCACCCAAAAGAAATTCATGAATTGCTGATTTTTGTTCATTCTAACCTCCCAAAAATCGAAATAAAAAGCGATCAAAAAATGTCACGTGCTCAAAAATGGTACCAATAAAAGCGTCACCTCGTCCCGCAAAAATTAAGACCTCACATGACTCTGTGGGCCAAAATATGCAAAAATTATAGCTCTCAAAATGTGGCGATGCAAAAAACTACTTTTTGCAATAAAAAGCGTCTTTTAGCGTGACAGCTGCCAATCATAAAAACCGCTATAAATAGTAAATCAAACCCCCCTTTATCACCCCCTTAGTTAGGGAAAAAAAATAAAATAAAAAAAATGTATTTATTTCCATTTTCCCATTAGGGTTAGGGTTAGGGTTTCGGCTAAAGTTAGGGTTAAGGTTGGCGCTAAAGTTAGGATTAGGTTAGAGTTTGGATTAGGGTTAAGGTTGGGATTAGGGTTGGGACTAGGGTTAGGGGTGTGTTGGGGTTAGGGTTGGAGTTAGAATTGGGGGGTTTCCGCTGTTTAGGCACATCAGGGGCTCTCCAAATGTGACATGGCGTCTGATCTCCATTCCAGCCAATTCTGCTTTGAAAAAGTCAAACGGTGTTCCTTCACTTCTGAGCTCTGCCATGCGTCCAAACAGTAGTTTATCCCCACATATGGGGTATCAGCGTACTCTGGACCCCAAGAGTTATTGTGAAATTTGTCCTATTTCTTCTGTTACCCTTGGGAAAATAAAAAACTGGGGGCGAAAATATTATTTTTGTAAAAAAAATAAGATTTTTTTGTTTTTACGGCTGTACATTATAAACTTCTGTGAAGCACTTGGGGCTTCATAGCGCTCACCACACATCTAAATAAGTTCCTTGTGGGGTCTATTTTCCAAAATGGGGTCACTTGTTGGGGATTTCCACTGTTTAGGCGCATCAGGGCTCTCCAAATGCGACATGACGCCCCCAGACCATTCCATCAAAGTCTGCAATCCAAAACGTCACTACTTCCCTTTCCGAGCCCTGACATGCGCCCATACAGTAGTTTTCTCCCACATATTGGGTATCAGCGTACTCAGGACAAATTGGACAACAACTTTTGGGGTCCAATTTCTCCTGTTACCCTTGTGAAAATAAAATATTGGGGGCGAAAAATCATTTTTGTAAAAAAAAAAAGGATTTTTTATTTTACGGCTGTGCGTTATAAACTTCTGTGAAGCACTTCGGGTTCAAAGTGCTCACCACACATCTAGATAAGTTCCTTGTGGGGTCTATTTTCCAAAATGGGGTCACTTGTGGGGGGTTTCCACTGTTTAGGCGTATCAGGGGCTCTCCAAATGCGACATGACGCCCCAGACCATTCCATCAAAGTCTGCAATCCAAAACGTCACTACTTCCCTTCCGAGCCCTGACGTGCACCCATACAGTAGTTTTCTCCTACATATTGGGTATCAGCGTACTCAGGACAAATTGGACAACAACTTTTGGGTTCCAATTTCTTCTGTTACCCTTGTGAAAATAAAATATTGGGGGCGAGAAAATCATTTTTGTAAAAAAAAAAAAAGGATTTTTTATTTTAAGGCTGTACGTTATAAACTTTAGTGAAACACCTGGGGTTCAAAGTTCTCACCACACATCTAGATAAGTTCCTTGAGGGGTCTAGTTTCCAAAATGGTGTCATTTGTGGGGGGTTTCCACTGTTTAGGCAGATCAGGAGCTCTCCAAACACGACATGGCGTCCAGCCAATTCTGCGTTGAAAAAGTGAGACGGCGCTCCTTCCCTTCCAAACTCTGCCATGCACCCAAACAGTGGTATACCCCCACATATGGGGTATCAGTGTACTCAGGACAAATTGCACAATAACTTTTGGAGTCTTGTTACCCTTGGAAAAATAAAAATTCGGGTGAAAAGATCATTTTTGTGGAAAAAATATGATTTTTAAATTTTACGGCTCTACGTTATAAACTTGTGTGAAGCACTTGAGGGTTCAAATTGCTCACCAAAGATCTAGATAAGTTCCTTAGGGGGTCTAGTTTCCCAAATGGGGTCATTTGTGGGGGGTTTCCACTGTTTAGGCACATCAGGGGCTCTCCAAATGCAACATGGCATCCAATCTCAATTCCAGCCAATTTTGGTTGGAAAAAGTCAAATGGTGCTCCTTCCCTTCCGAGCTCTGCCGTGCGCCCAAACAGTGGTTCCCCCCCACATATGGGGCATCAGCGTACTCAGGACAAATTGGACAACAACTTATGTGGTCCAATTTCTCCTGATACCCTTGGTAAAATAAAAAATTAGTGACTAAAAGATAATTTTTGTGGGAAAAAAATAGGATTTTTTATTTTCATGCCCGGGCATTATAAACTTGTGTGAAGCACTTGGGGGTTCAAAGTGCTCACCAAAGATCTAGATAAGTTCCTTAGGGGGTCTAGTTTCCAAAATGGGGTCACTTGTGGGGGATTTCCACTGTTTAGGCTCATCTGGGGCACTGCAAACGGAACATGACCCCCATCAACGTCTGCATTCCAAAACGTTACTACTTCCTTTCCAAGCCCTGCCGTGCGCCCAAACAGTTTTCCACCCCCACATATGGGGTATCAGCGTACTCAGGACAAATTGGACAACAACTTTTGGGGTCCAATTTCCTTGGGAAAATTCAAAAATTTAGGACTAAAAAATCATTTTGTGGAAATTTTTTTTTTTTTTTTTTTCACACCCAGGCATTATAAACTTTTGTGAAACACTTGGGGGTTCAAAGTGCTCACAACAGATCTAGATAAGTACCTTAGGGGTCTAGTTTCCAAAATGGTGTCACTTGTGGGGGGTTTCCACTGTTTAGGCGCATCAGAGGTTCTCCAAGCGCGACATGGCGTCCAATCTCAACTCCAGCCAATTTTAGTTTGAAAAAGTCAAACGGCGCTCCTTCCCTTACGAGCTCTGCCGTGTGCCCAAACAGTGGTTTTCCCCCACATATGGGGTATTGGCGTACTCAGGAGAAATTGCATAACAACCTTATCTGTCCATTTTCTCCTTTTACCCTTGTGAAAATAAAAAAAAAGTTTGTAAAAGATCATTTTTGTGGCTAAAAAGTTAAATATTCATTTTTTCCTTCCACGTTGCTTTAGTTCCTGTGAAGCACCTGAAGGGTTAATAAACTTCTTGAATGTGGTTTTGAGTACCTTGAGGGGTGCAGTTTTTAGAATGGTGTCACTTTTGGGTATTTTCTGTCATGTAGACCCCTCAAAGTGACTTCAAATGAGAGGTGGTCCCTAAAAAAAATGGCTTTGTAAATTTTGTTGTAAAAATGAGAAATCGCTGGTCAACTTTTAACCCTTATAACTTCCTAACAAAAAAAAATTTTGATTCCAAAATTGTGCTGATGTAAAGTAGACATGTGGGAAATGTTATTTCTTAACTATTTTGTGTGACATATTTCTCTGTTTTAAGGGAATAAAAATTCAAAGTTTGAAAATTGCTAAATTTTCAAAATTTTCGCCATATTTGCGTTTTTTTTCAAAAATAAACGCAAGTTATATGGAAGAAATTTTACCACTAACATGAAGTACAATATGTCACGAGAAAACAATCTCAGAATCGCGAAGATCCGTTGAAGCGTTCCGGAGTTATAACCTCATAAAGAGACAGTGGTCAGAATTGTAAAAATTGTCCCGGTCATTAACGTGCAAACCACCCTTGGGGGTGAAGGGGTTAAAAGGGGTATTCTTTTTTGCAAGGAAGAATATAGTATTTAAGAAGGGGTTGTCCCAATTACTGTGCAACCCTTTTTAATTTGTTTTCATGTCAGTTTTTGGTTTCCCTTTTGTAACTGGCCATATGAATGCAGGGGCTATAAAGCATTTGGAGAAGGCTTTTATCTAACTTGTCATTTTTTTGCTGACCTTTATTTTTTACTTATTGAACACTACAGGGCTCATCATAATACCAGGGTATAAGATTAGATGAAATTTACTCCGCTTCTGCTGTTGGGAAGAATCCTCAGTGCATTTCTGATGCTCATCTATTTGAAGTTTTGTAGATGTTTGATGTCTTTCAGTTTGTTGTGTTTTCTAAAGTCAAGGTCACTTTCTTCTAGCCAGACTGTGCTGAGCCGTCCTTATGTAATTCCTTTAGAGACCTTTGTGTGAAGAGAGTGACATTTAAGAATATGAATGTGCAAGAGAGAGGTCAGAAGAAGGTTAATGCTCGGGAATCGATAGTCTTCTCATTTTTTTCCTAAATATAGTTTTTTCTCTGCTCCCGTTTTATAGGGAAAGTCATTATTTCACTTATGAGCATTAGTAGAAGACCTGACTAAATGTATGGATGACATCCAGATACCCTGAATCTACAGAAGGCATTTATCTATTTCTATTTCATTCAGATACAAGGAAGCAGAGGAGGACTGCACACAAGCAATAGTTTTAGATACTTCATATGGAAAAGCCTTTGCCAGAAGAGGGACTGCGAGGGTAATGCTTGGGAACCTGAAAGAAGCAAGAGAAGGTGAAGTTGGATGGATGGAGTGGCTGATGGCCATTCCACTATATGGTTATTCAGAAATATTACCAAATCTATTATATAATTGTCTAATTCTGTCTGTCTGTAACAGAAATCCCGTGTCGCTGATTGGTCGTTCCTGGCCGGACGCGACCAATTAGCGACAGGCGCAGTCCGGCCGCGAATTCCCGCCCACCTCTCTGCTCAGCTGCCTCCGGATTGGATGTGGGTGTTGCTGGGGGAGTGGTGCGGGCACCCCCCTTGGATACCCGACCGCGGCCTTAGCAACGTCATACCTTAGCAAACTACTATGAGACAGTGAGAGTATGTGTATTGAATGGGGTATATATTTCACCTAGCTACTTTACTGACTGGTATAAGGGAGGTGTGTGGCTTTGTAGACCTAGTGGTAGAGAAAGGTCACTACACCTTACATTCATTACACACTTGCAGCTCAGGCCTGAAACTACTCAGGTCTTAATTAGGAGACCAGAAGTAGGTGTCTGTAAACACAGTCAGAGAGCTGTCTTTAGCCTGGACACAGGGAGGTGTCCCGGCACAAGGAAGCAGTCTCCAGGATTGGGAGCTATCTCAGTCTGGGTGCAGGAAGTACCCCGGACACAAAGAGGAGACTCTGCGACACTCCATGCTGGTGACTACTGAATAGGAGGTGATCTCTCTCAAATCTGGACGTTGGATGTGCCTTCAGACACAAGGAAGAGTATCTGTGAAACTCCATACTGGTAACATATATGATATGTGTTGTGTTGGGCCAGGCTGGTAGAGCCGGGACCCGGATAGACAGGGAAATCAATCTATGTGTAATTAGTGGCTAGACAAGCCCAGGTTTTCTGTTTATGATTTATTTTTATCTGTTTGCTGTGGACTTTAATAAAGCTGGTTGCGGCCAGTTTTACACCAGAACTGCTGTCTGAATGAACTGTTTTCATGCCATTCTGTCTACCCAGACAGCGATCCTAGAGCTAAATACCCTGGAAATGTTACAATTGGCGGAGAATGCTGGGGCAGCGCAGTGGCTGATACAGTTAGTGCTGGAGTGTGCATGCAGCACAGAGGCTTAGAGACAGCAATAAAGGTGAAGTCTGTTGAAATAGCAGCAGAGAAAAAAAAAAAAAAAAGTGTGTCAGCAGAAACGTCTGTTTGGAGCAGTCTTGGAGAGACAGTGGCCCTGATAGGGTCTGCAGAGAGAAAATGTATGCACAGCAAAGCTGAACTTGTTGTGAAAATGACTGTGGAATGTGCAGCAGCAAAAGAAAAGTCTGTGGAGCAGTCTTAAAGAGACAGTAGCCCTAATAGACTTTGCAAAGAAAAAAAAAAAAAAGTGTCTGCACAGCAGAGCTGAATTTTTCTATGGAAAAGACTGTAGAGTGTGTATGTCTTGAGTGAAGACTGCCGTTGTTAAGACAGAGAAGTCTGACAGCATGGATGACAGCATGGAGGCGCTGTTTGAACAAATGGCGCAAGTTAATATGCAACATAAGACTGCTGTGATTGAGACAGATGAGTCCGGCAGTATGAGGGAGCTCATTGAGTACCTGGTGCAGGCCCAGCGAAGCATGCAGCAGAGCATGGAGCAGCAGCGCCTGCAGCACCAGCAGCGCATGCAGCAGGCCCAGCAGCAATTCCTGCAGCAGCAGCAGGAGAATAACCGGTTATTTGTTGAGCAGATGACAGCACCAAAAAAGGATTTCGGTGCCGCGTCCCGAAGTAATGTTGTGAAGGCACCGGCGTTGTCCGCTATAAAGAAGGCGGTAAGACGGTCCCTGGAAAAGATGACACCTCGTGATGATGTGGAGGTATATCTCACTAGGTTTGAGAGACTGGCAGAGAAGGAGAATCTGCCCCTATCTGAATGGGCCATGATGGTCGCACCCTATCTGATTGGAGAGCCCCAAAGGGCCTATGCTGACCTGAGCGAGCAGGACCGCCAAGACTATGCTAAGATGAAAGTGGGGATTCTTGCCCGGCTGGGTGTTACGGTGACAGCCCGTGCCAGGGGAGTTCATGACTGGAGATACAGTTGGGAGTCTGCAGTCAGCAGGCCTGATTATGGAGTTGAAAAGGTGATAGTGAACCGCTACACGCGAGCATGTCCTCCTGAGGTACAGCCGTCTGAGAGGTCGTCACTTCAGAGTTCCCGGACGCCGAACTCTCCCGGTAAGAGCGTTCCAGCTGTTGGGGACATGGGGTATGCTGATAAGCGGGTTCAGGCCCGAGCGGACATATGGGAGGGTGATTGTGGGGGACAGTGTTGGAGATGTCGTGAAATTGCTGCCGGCTGTTCACTAGAGGGGGAGCCTATGTGCCGTGATGTTGGCAGGTCCCTCTCTCCCTGCGCAGAGCCTGTGTGTGTGTCCACCTCAGCCGAGGAGACTGGACCACAGGTGTCCCCGGTGGTTGTGAATGACTGCCCAGCACAGGTCCTCTTGGACTCGGAGAGTCCAGTGACTTCCGTATGTGACAGCCTGATTGATAGGGACTTCATCCCTGATAAGCACCTGAGTATGGTGTGCATCCATGGAGACACCAAAGTCTACCCAGAGACTGCCGTGGACTTGGTCCCCAAACTCGGGGAGGTTTCATATGAAGTGGGGGTAGTGAAGAACCTGGTGCACCCCGTCATGTTGGGTGGTGACTTTCCCCGATCTAGGGGTCTCTGGGGGAGAAATGTTTCTGATGGACAGTGTGATGAAGCTCCTACTGGGGGTGCGCAGTCCCGAGGGGCGGATCACAATGCTAGTGGGCCGTTAACCTTATGTGATGATGATGATGATCATGATAATGATGATGACCATGATAATGATGATGATAATGATGATGACCATGATAATGATGCTGATGCTGATAATGATAGTGATGATGATCATGATAGTGATGATGATACTGATCATAGTCATGATAATGATATTGATAATAATGATGACTGTGATAGTGATGAAATTCCTTTGCAGGTGATGTTGGGAGACGAGGATGGTGGTTCTCGGGAGCCGAGTGTCCCTGACTTGCCTGTGTCCTGTGACAATTTTGAGAGTGAGCAGTGGCGAGACCCCACTCTTAGGACCGCACAGGAAAATATGATTGTTCTAAATGAGGTTTCCCAGGAGCCTGGCCCTGAGGAGAGGTTTCCTCATGCTGCCATGGACAATAGCCTATTGTATAGGGACACTGAAGTCCAGGGAGAGGTCGTGAGTCAGCTCCTAGTACCTGAACTATATAGAAGTATAGTGCTGGGGTTGTCACATAGTCACATACTTGAGGGACCAGATGGTGCAGTTAATGTTGTGGATGACATGTTAACTAAGGTTCCAGATCAAGATGTGAATGAAAATGAATTGTATAACCCTGACAGTAAGCAGGATGTGAATGAAAATGAAGTGTGTAACCCTGAAAGTGACCCGGATGTGGCTGAGAAAAAGAGGTCAGACAGGGATAGTGGGAATGATAGTGAATCATTTGATGACAATAAAGCAACCAGTGCAAATGAGGAAGGCATGGTAGCAGAGGAGGTTGAGAGTCCTGAGAAGAAAGCTGATGCTGACCTTACAGCCAGACAGAAGATGGCATCTGAAGATGTTTTACAGTTGGCCGGTTCCCTGGCGAAGACTAAGGTGAAAGGAGGAGAGCTGAGCTTTAAAGGCAGGACTCTGAACCTGAACACAGCACAAGTGGATGCTGTTGAAGATGAGAAGTTGTCGGTGTATGGTATGGAGCTGCATCATGCCCAGGACTATGAAGGTAATGCTGCAGAGGTGGAAAAAGCCATGGAAGTGGTGGTCACCAAGCCAGATGCCTCATCAGAAGCTGAGGTTTCCAGTGAAGCTGTGAGGAACAAGACTGAAGATATGGGGACTGACTCTGTCCAGGAATCTGTTTCTGCCGAAGACAGCGGAGTGGACGGGTTACGGTCCGGATCAGTAGCTGGCATTGGTGAGCTCAAGCGCACTTTCATGGAGTCTACATCGGAGCCACGTCCCAACAAATGGGAAAAGCGATGTGTCACTCCGTTGCCGCTGCAGACACACGGGAGCCCAGATGGGATGCAGAACATGGTGGAAGAGAAGAATCCGGCGGGTTCTGAGTGTACAGATGCAGCTGTCAAGGAGAATTTGAGAGCTGGAATGGATGGAGATATTGGAGACCATAGTGATGTGAATGAAGAAGTAGAATGTAAGACTGACGGTGGGGCTTCTGAGCATGTCCTACCAGAAGAGCCTGAAGAAGGGGCTGAGGACTTGAAGGACGTCCAACGGGTACAAGATGAATTGATTGCTTCTCGAAGAAAACTCCAAACTGTGATGAAGGAGCGTGATGAGAGCCATAAGCATCTTCTGGAGAAGCTCAATGAGGTGGAGAGGGTTCAAGGGGAACTGGAGAAAAGTGAAAAACCCCCTATACCTTCTGTGATAGCTGGTGACACATGGTCAGTGCACCAGGAACAGGAGGTACGTGAGTTTCTGGGGAAGAGTCAGCAGAGGTGTTCTGATGTACCGGGTCGTACTTCTCTGGCAAGGCTCTATATCGAAACTGAGCCCGGCCCTAAGGTCAAGATGAAACCGTGCAGGATACCCGAGGCCCGCAGAGAGCATAGGCCTGGGAGGGTACAGGGTAGTACGGATGCTTCAGATGAAGAGAAAGCTGATGTTGGCTATGACTCAGGTGAAGATACAAATGACAGTGGTGAAGATGAAGCTGATGAGGGCCATGACTGGTCCAGAGTTCACTGTCTCTGTTGGATTGTTAACCAGCCCTCCGGTCTGGAGAAGAGGGGGGGGGGATATGTGAGACAGTGAGAGTATGTGTATTGAATGGGGTGTATATTTCACCTAGCTACTTTACTGACTGGTATAAGGGAGGTGTGTGGCTTTGTAGACCTAGTGGTAGAGAAAGGTCACTACACCTTACATTCATTACACACTTGCAGCTCAGGCCTGAAACTACTCAGGTCTTAATTAGGAGACCAGAAGTAGGTGTCTGTAAACACAGTTAGAGAGCTGTCTTTAGCCTGGACACAGGGAGGTGTCCCGGCACAAGGAAGCAGTCTCCAGGATTGGGAGCTATCTCAGTCTGGGTGCAGGAAGTACCCCGGACACAAAGAGGAGACTCTGCGACACTCCATGCTGGTGACTACTGAATAGGAGGTGATCTCTCTCAAATCTGGACGTTGGATGTTCCTTCAGACACAAGGAGGAGTATCTGTGAAACTCTATACTGGTAACATATATGATATGTGTTGTGTTGGGCCAGGCTGGTAGAGCCGGGACCCGGATAGACAGGGAAATCAATCTATGTGTAATTAGTGGCTAGACAAGCCCAGGTTTTCTGTTTATGATTTATTTTTATCTGTTTGCTGTGGACTTTAATAAAGCTGGTTGCGGCCAGTTTTACACCAGAACTGCTGTCTGAATGAACTGTTTTCATGCCATTCTGTCTACCCAGACAGCGATCCTAGAGCTAAATCCCCTGGAAATGTTACACTACATATTCTAGAATACCCGGTTCATCAGAATCGGGCCACCATCTAGTATTATAAAAGCCCCAACATCCTTAATATGATAGCAGTCGTAAACACCGCTGCTCTGACGTGGAAATAACCTATAACATGTACTCTTTCATTACCTCCAAGTTATTAACTTTTATTTTTTCTCTTTCAGATTTTGAGATGGTTCTAACACTTGAACCTGGAAATAAGCAGGCAATAACAGAACTGGCCAAAATTTCTCAGGTCTGTACAGGGATGCACTAGCACTTCTTTGGTGATGACTCTTTTTAATTGTTATAATGAGGCATATTTATCAAACTAAGTGTGCCAGAGTTCTGGTGTAATTCAAAAACCGTTCTTTTATGCCTTCCACCATTTTGGGGGCATGGCCTTGTCAAAACAAATGTGCTTTGTCAGAAAACGGGAATGGTCTAAAAGGTGACACAATAGGCAGTGCAAATTTAGACTACTTAATCAAAAAATGTCAGATTTATCAAATAGCAAAAGATGAATCTGGAGCTTTTTATGACAGCGTAAGGTAATAAATAGGATTGATAAATAATGTATATGGAATAAACTAACTAAGCAATGCAAGTGTGGACTTATATTTTAAGTATTCATAATTAACATTCTATTAAAGTGAACCTATAATTTAGATTCATACTGACTGAATCACAAACAGCATGAATCCGAGCCGAGCTGTGCGATTACAGACATATGTTTTACTCTTAAATGTAATGTTGTTTCAGAGGAAACATAGTTTGAAGAGCCGGCAGGGGGCTATATGAAGAAACCTGACTAGTCCAATGCTGTCACCTAACAGCTTTTCAGCAGCAGATGAAGGAAGGGAGACACACTAGTCATTACTAGTGGGTGGGCGGAGCCCACACAGGATAGAACACCTCAGATTAAAAAGAGTGTTGACCGGCCCCTCCAGCTTGGGCTCCTCCTACTCCAGCTCTCCAGTCTAAAATTTGAGGTCACAGAGGATAGTCGCTGCTGGAGCAGCTCCTCAGAAAATTTTTTTATTTTAGTCGGACAGAGACTTGGACCGCCAGTGGTCTAGGGGTCTCAGCGCTGCTGGACCCCCACCTCTCCCTTGGCGGATCTGTATTACCCTGTAAGGTGGTCCCTGCAGAACCCTGCCGGCCCTGGGGGATGAGGATTGCTTCCCTGGCGGGGACGCAAACCGCGCTTCTGGGGTCACTGAGTTCCCCGCCCTGGGGGGAAGCTACGGGCACAGCGCCACAAATCTCTGAGGGGTCCCTGTGGCGCTCAGCGGGGTGAGTACTCCACATTTTAATGTGTTTTGAGTGCTTCAGCGGCCGCTGCGGCAGCCGCTGCTACATGTATTCATGTGTGGTGATTGTGTACTTTTGTCCGCAGGTGGATGCCTGCAGGACATGGGAGCGGAGAGCGGAGTGAGTCGCGCGCTTTTTTTGAAACCGGCTTTCCCATTGTTTCGCGGGCAGGAAGCGCTCTGAGCGTGCGCTTTTACCCTGCCTTTTCTCTTCCGGCTTCTCTCCTCTAGCGCGGCGGCCATTACTGAAGGCCTCATCGGGCTCCTCACTCTCCGCTCTCCCCGACCGACCGAAAGGAAGACACTACACCGCGGCCAGCTGGGTGAGTCGCTTCTACCTGTCAGGGCAGAAGCTTGACCCCCTCACCCCCACAGCGCAGGAGGTACTGTCACACGGAACGCTCCCGCTACGATCACGATAGCGACGCTTAATTTTGCGATCGTTTTTTGTGATTGTTTTAATGTCGCTAGTAGCTGCCACAGTGGGCGATCTCATTGACGACGCATAAGTGGTTAGCGATCTCCTTAGCGACTTTGGCGGTCATTGCGATGTACAATTCAGCGCAATATGTTAGCGATCTCGTTGGCATTCTTGTTTAGTGTGGCATACCTTTGAATCAGGTTATTGGGTGTCAGCTAGATCCTCTCATGGTAGGAAGCGACACAGGCCGGTACCATCTTCCCCGCGTAGCGACTCGGAGATTTCGGGCATGGAGGGTTCCCCTTCTAGCTCGGATGGGGAGATGTCCGATTCGGATAAGGAGGATCGGCAGGGACACTCTGCCTCTCTTTTGAGCCGTACAGAGGCTTTTATTGGAGCCATGAGGGAGGCGTTACAGTTACCGGAGGACGTAACTAGACGTCCTGGTAAGTCGGCCCGGATGTTTCAGGAGTCGCATAGGTCGCGATCAGCCTTACCATCTCTGGATGAGCTTAATGGGGCAGTGGAGAAGGAACGCCTGTGTCCAAATAAACGTTTTCAGGGGACACGGTTTTTTGAGACGCTGTATCCGTGTACGACGGAGTTGATTGATAATTGGATTCCTTCTCCTGAAGTGGATGTCCCTTTATCCCAGCTTAGCAAATCCTCACTACTTCCTGTTAAAGGGAAGGCGAGTCAGCAGGATCCGCTGGACAGAAAAACGGAGATGGCAGCGAAATCCATCTACGAGGCCGCGGGTCATGGATTCAGAGCAGTGCTAGGATCCATGTGTGCTTGTAAAGCTTCCCTGAGCTGGTTAGACCGTCTACGGACGGCGTGGCAAGTTGGATCCCCACTATCCGAAGTAGAGGGGCTTTTCAAGTCATTGGAGGATGCAGCCCGATATGGCAGTGATGCAGGTTTGGATACTGCCTCAATGCTGTCCAGGGCACAATCCTCGGCAATCACAGTCAGAAGAGCACTGTGGCTTAGACAGTGGACCGGAGACGCGGTTTCCAAGCAAGGTTTGCTTTCTTTAGCTTACAAGGGTGGTCAGCTATTTGGATCTGACCTCACGGAGCTGATTGCCAAGGCAAAGGCAAAAGAAACGGCTTTACCGCAGCGAAGAGCTGTGACTTCTGCGTCTGGCAGGCATAGTGCCGGTACTAGTCGGCGGTCCTTTCGGTCCAGGGGACGGTTCGGTCAGCCCTCTTGGGGATCGGGGCGTCCCTCTTTTTCGGGAAAAAAGAACGCTCAGAAATCCCGCACTCCCTGGAAACAGAGCTTCCGCCAAGACAAGCGGGAAGCTGACAAAAAGCCCGCTAAGGCGGACTGACGCCAGGGCCTCACTCGAGGGCTCTCGAGTGGGAGGTCGCCTGCTCCAATTCGAACCGATTTGGGCTTCCCGCGTGTCGGACGCCTGGGTGACGCGGGTTGTGTCGGCAGGCTACTTCATAGAGTTTCTTTCTCGACCCCCAGACAGTTTTTGCCAATCCCGCATTCCGTCAGAGCCCGAGCTATTTGCCACTCTACTGCGGGAGGTCGATTCCCTTCTGCAGAAGGGTGTGGTGGTACCAGTTCCACCGGAGGATCGGGGAAGAGGGTTTTATTCCAACCTCTTTGTGGTCCCCAAAAAGGAGGACCAATTTCACCCCATTCTGGATCTCAAAAGATTGAATCGGCATGTCCGCTCCCGGAAATTCCGCATGGAGTCACTTCGCTCCGTTGTGGCGGCCTTGTCGCAGAACGATTTTTTGGTGTCAATCGACATTTGCGACGCTTATTTGCATGTCTCCATCGGAAGGGCCCACCAACGCTTCCTTCATTTTGCCATAGGCCAGGACCATTACCAGTTTGTGGCCCTGCCATTCGGGTTGGCCTCAGCACCCAGAGTTTTTACAAAAATTCTGTCTCCTCTCATGGCGATTCTGCGAAGACAGGGGGTTACGATTCTTCCCTATCTGGACGACCTTTTGATTGTGGCGTCCTCAAAGGAGGAGGCGGTGACGGCTCGCAATCTATCCCTTCAGCTCCTGGAGGACTTCGGGTGGCTGGTCAATTGGGAGAAGTCGTCTCTGGAACCGTCGCAGTCAATCCTGTTTTTGGGAATGCATTTCGACACGGTACGAGCAGTGGTGTCTCTGCCTCCAGACAAGCAAGCGAGTCTTCTTCGTCATGTACAGGTTATGAAGTCTGCGACAGCAATGTCCCTTCGAAGGTGTATGCGCCTTCTGGGTTTGATGGTGGCGTCAATGGAAGCAATTCCGTTTGCCCAATTTCATTCCAAGGCTCTCCAAATGTTCATCTTGAACCGTTGGGATCGATCGCAGTTTTCACTGGATTGCAGTGTCATCATCTCCCACAGGGTGAGAGAGTCTCTAGAATGGTGGTTACGTCCGGAAGCGTTATCCCTGGGGAAGTCCTTCCTTCCTCCGAGGTGGTCGATCATAACCACCGATGCCAGCCTGACGGGCTGGGGGGGTGTCTGGAACGATCTCTGGATTCAGGGAGTATGGTCGTTGAAAGAGTCTGTCTTGCCGATCAACATCCTGGAATTGAGGGCAATTTTCCTTTACCTCCAACACTGGACGGTCCCTTTAAGCGGTCTACCAGTCCGAGTGCAGACAGACAACGCGACGGCGGTCGCGTATATCAACCATCAAGGTGGGACGAGGAGCTTCAGGCTCATGATGGAAGTGTCTCGAATTCTGGTATGGGCCGAGGCCAGAGTGCCAGCCATCTCTGCGATTCACATTCCAGGAGTTCAGAATATCACAGCGGACTTCCTCAGTCGCGAAAAGATGGATCCCGGAGAATGGAGTCTTCATCCGGAAATTTTTGCACTGCTGTGCTCCCGTTGGGGAACTCCCCAAGTGGATTTGATGGCATCCAGGTTCAATGCCAAGTTACCGACGTTCATGTCCAGGTACAAGGACCCGAAGGCTGTGGCGGTGGATGCTCTGGTGGCTCCTTGGGACCAATTCGAGCTGATCTATGTGTTCCCGCCGATATCCTTACTTCCTCTGGTGTTGCGTCGGATCAGACTGGAGAGAGTCCCGGCTATGTTGATAGCCCCAGATTGGCCAAGGAGGACGTGGTTCTCGACACTGGGGTCGCTTTTGGCAGCGCCTCCACTTCCACTCCCTCTTCGCCCGAACCTGTTAACCCAAGGGCCCTTTCGTCACCCGGACCTGAAGTCTCTGCGTTTGACGGCGTGGCTCTTGAGACCGAAATCTTGACCCGTCAAGGTTTTTCAGCCGAAGTCATTGCCACTCTGCGAGCTGCCAGAGGTCCGGCTACTACTAGGATTTATCACAAGACTTGGGAAGCCTTCTTTTCGTGGTGTTCGGGTTCTTCTAGGAACCTGAGGATTTTTTCCATTCCCAATTTGTTGGCCTTTTTGCAGTACGGGCTGGACAAGGGTTTGGCAGTTAGCACTCTGAAAGGACAGGTTTCTGCTCTGTCCTTGCTGTTTCGGAAGGCTATCGCCTCGCGTAGGGACGTACGTTCCTTTTTTCGCGGGGTAACCCGTCAATTTCCGCCGCAGAAGGCGCTTGTGTCTCCTTGGCAGCTCAATCTTGTCTTGGAGGCTCTTCAACATGGGCCTTTTGAGCCTATGGACTCTGTTAATCTTTCCTTTCTCTCTTGGAAGGTTGCCTTCCTAGTGGCGGTCACTTCTTTGAGAAGGGTTTCTGAGTTGGCGGCTCTTTCTTGCTCGCCTCCTTTTCTGGAGTTTCACCCAGATCGCGTAGTGCTTCGCACACGGGGCGATTTTCTACCTAAAGTGGTGTCACAGTTTCATGTTAACCAGGATATTGTGTTGCCCTCGCTTTGTCCGGAGCCAAGGAATGCGAAGGAACGGGCCTTGCACACATTGGATTTGGTGCGGGCTTTGAAGTTGTATTTGTCTATTACTCAAAGTTTTCGGAAGTCGGATTCCCTGTTTGTGATCCCAGCAGGTCGTCGACGTGGTCAACGAGCTTCCAAGGATTCTATAGCTCGTTGGATTCGGTCGGCCATTTTAGAGGCTTACCGACTTAAGGGCGAACCTTGCCCGATTAAGATTCGAGCTCACTCCACGAGGGCTGTGGGTTCATCGTGGGCTTTTCATCAAGGGGCCTCGGCAGCTCAGCTCTGCCGGGCGGCGACCTGGCGCTCCGTCCACACATTTACGAAATTTTATAAGGTGGACGTCAGTGCTTCCGCTGATGCGGCCTTAGGACGTAGGGTCCTGCAGGCGGCTGTAGTTTAAAGTTCTTGTGAATTTGTATTTAGCGCTAGTTGCGCATTTATTTAGGTTGTTGGGTATCTGCCTCTGTTGGTTTTTTTGCCCACCCTTATTTTTGGACTGCTTTGGGACGTCCCAGTAGTAATGACTAGTGTGTCTCCCTTCCTTCATCTGCTGCTGAAAGACGGATTTTGGTAAGAACTTACCTGTAAAATCCTTTTCAGCGAAGAAGGAAGGGAGACACACATCCCTCCCATGGCAGAAGTGTGTTGTTGTGTTTTCAGATGCGGCGTGACCCTTCTCTGATAGCGATTATCTGGGCTGAGGTCGGCGCGCTAAGGCTCTTTTCCAGCATTGCCAGCTCATCGCAGTGGTCAGGTTCAGTGAGTAGTACCTAGGACTGTGTGGTTTTTTTCGGCTATATGCATAACCTGTCTTCTTGTTTTTTTCTCTGAAGTCCTTCAGAAGGGGTTATGTTGCTACGCTGGTGATATTTGCTCTTCCTTAGCTTGTGTACGGACTGGAGAGCTGGAGTAGTAGGAGTCCAAGCTGGAGGGGCCGGTCAACACTCTTTTTAATCTGAGGTGTTCTATCCTGTGTGGGCTCCGCCTACCCACTAGTAATGACTAGTGTGTCTCCCTTCCTTCTTCGCTGAAAAGGATTTTACAGGTAAGTTCTCACCAAAATCCGTCTTTTCTTGCTCTGCTCAGCTGGTTGACTGACTGATCTCTCACGTATGTAAATAGGCAGGCACCTGTCAGACAAAGGGAGCAAGGCGGGTAGACGCTCGTTGGTGATCACACCAGACTTGTCGAGTCTCTTCCTAAAGTCTCTGGTTTGCCTTTCAAACTGTTGTCTTTGAAACAACGTTGCATTTTTGAGTAAAACATATCTGGCTATAATCACACAACTCGGCTCTGATGCATGCTGCCTGTGGTTTGGGCAACGAATTTAATGACAGGTTACCTTTAAAACATGTAAAAGTTATTTTGCTAGACATAAGGACATCATGTTCATGTCGGAAAAGGAATGTAAACTAAATTGCAAGACAAGGGAGGGAGATGCTGAACAGATAGCAAATGTTAATAAGGGTTTAAGTAAAATGAAGTAACAAGCAATATTTCCTTACTGGCATTGTCTAGCCTTGGTCTGAAGTCTTGTGAATCCTTACATTGTGCATCAGCATCGGAAGCGGGCAGTCATGTGACCGCAAGTATATGATTTGCCTACTTATGGCCACTTTCTCACTAGACTGTTGTCTGGCCTCACTCAATCCACTTGTGTTGAGCGAGGCTGCACCAATCTAATTGGCATATGACTGCATATATGCAAATCATACTTGTAGTCACATGCCGGGCACGAGAGGATCCTCGCAGTAAGCACGTTGTGAGGATCCACAAGTCACATAGAGTGAATGTAGCCTAAGGCTGGTCAACCCTTTTAATTGTTGCCAAGTCATAACAGTTCTCATTCTCTCCTTTTAATATTCTCTGATTTGAGTGAGGTTACATATTTATCCCTCTTTTTATTTGTCTAGGAACTTAATAAAGAATCAGAATATGGAAATCGTCAGTCTGCTGATGAGAGTAGAGAACTTGATAAAAGACGCATTGTAAAAGCAGTCGATAAACCGCCCTATCTAAGGTCAAATGTAAGTGTATGCATGCGTAGTCAAATGTGCAGTAGTAATTGCTTGCTATTGTTTTGCCAATCTGCCCTGAAGGCCAACATCCCCAAATCGCCTCTTCACTGTAGATGTTGACACTGGCGTTTAATGTGTACTGTTTAATGAAGCTGCCAGTTGAGGACCTGTGAGGCGTCAATTTTTCAAACTAAAGACTCTAATGTACTTGTCTTGTTGCTCAGTTGTGCAGCGGGGCCTCCCACTTGTCTTTCTTCTCTGGTTAGAGCTTGTTTTTGCACTCCTCTAAAGGGAGTACTGCACACCATTGTATGAATTCTTCAGTTTCTTGGTAATTTTTCGCATGGAATAGCCTTCATTTCTAAGAACAAGAATAGACTGTCGAGTTTCACAAGAAAGTTCTTTTTTTTTGGCCATTTTGAGAGTTTAATGGAACCAACAAATGTAATGCTCCAGATTCTCAACAAGCTCAAAGGAAGGTCAGGTTTATAGCTTCTCTAATCAACCAAACGGTTTTCAGCTGTGTTAACATACTTGCACAAGGGTTTTAAAGGGTATTTTAACCATCTATTAGCCTTACACAGTTAGCGAACACAAAATACCATAAGTACACTGGAGTGATGGTTGTTGGAAATGGGCCTCTATACACCTATGAAGATATTGCATTACAAACTAGACTTTGCCGCTAGAATAATCATTTACCACATTAACACTGTATAGAGTGTATTTCTGAATCATTTAATGTTAGCTTCATTGGAAAAAAAACTGCTTTTCTTTCAAAAATAAGGAAATTTCTAAGTGACCCTAAACTTTTGACCGGTAGTGTACATACAGCATTTTAGAATGCTGTCACATGGGGCTGAAAGGTGATGGCCATAGGTTATATCTGAAAAAAATGGTGACCTGTTCCCTTAAAAGGTATTTTCTTTGAAAATATACTGTTCTTTCCAGCAGGGGTCAGTCATGGGTAATACAAGACAGAATTTCACTTTTCTTCCTGTAAGATGAGATTACCTTTCTCAAAACCCAATCCAATGTCATTTGCAATTGCTCGCTTAGCAGGTTGTTTTACTCTGTTTTTAGTATAGCTGATTGAAACTTATATGATAATTACATAAGGGGTACGTCCATAAATCTGCTATTTGGAAGAGACAGTTATTAATTGGGGCTACAATAAAATATGTAATGGCAGGTTATCAATAGTAAAAAGGTGCAATTGAAAAATAGTTTTTTTGGGCTGTCTGTGATGAAATATATGGTACTTTATTTTTACAAAAAGAGAGAACTTTTTCTTGCATCTACAGTATATCCAGATGGAATTTAGTAGATTAAATGGTTATTTGACTCAATTGTGTCTAAATTTGTGAATGTTAAAAAGGCACCCCGCTACAGCAGCTCATTGCCACAGCAGCACAGAGTGTCGGCGATCCCTGCCACAGCATCTCTCTGTATCTGGCTGTATGTCTGTGTCTCAGACATGGGCTTGTGTGTCTCTCTCTTTCTCTGTGTGTCTCTCTCTTTGCCTGTCTCGGAGATGGGTCACTGACACTCTGTGGTGCTGTGGTGGGGGTCACTGACAGTGTGCTGCTGTGGCGGGGGTCGGTGACACTCTGTGCTGCTGTGGCGGGGGTCACTGACACACTATGTGCTGCTGTGGCGGGAGTCACTGACACACTCTGTTCTGATGTGGCTGGGGTCCCTGACATACCTTGTTCTGCTGTGCCAGGAGTCACTGACACTCTGTGCTGCTGTAGCAGAGGTCACTGACACACTCTGTTCTGATGTGGTGGGGGTCACTGACACACTATGTGCTGCTGTGGCAGGAGTCACTGACACTCTGTGCTGCTGTGGCGGGGGTCACTGAAACACTCTGTTCTGATGTGGCGGGGGTCCCTGACATACTCTGTTCTGATGTGGCGGGAGTCACTGACACTCTGTGCTGCTGTGGCGGGGGTCACTGACACACTCTGTTCTGATGTGCGGGGGTCACTGTGCTGCTTTGGCGGGAGTCACTGACACTCTGTGCTGTTGTGGCGGGGGTTTCTGACACGTGCTGCTGTGGCGTGGGTTGCTGACACTCTGCTGCTGTGGCGGGGGTCGCTGACACACTCTTCTGCTGTGGCAGGGGTCATTGACACTGTGCTGCTGTGGCGGGGGTCACTGACAAACTATGTGGTGCTGTGGCGGGAGTCACTGACACTGCTGCTGTGGCGGGAGTCACTGACACTCTGTGCTGTTGTGGCGGGGGTTTCTGACACGTTGTGCTGCTGTGGCGTGGGTCGCTGACACTCTGCTGCTGTGGCGGGGGTCACTGACACTCTGCTGCTGTGGCGGGGGTCACTGACACACTCTTCTGCTGTGGCAGGGGTCATTGACACTGCTGCTGTGGCGGGGGTCACTGACAAACTATGTGGTGCTGTGGCGGGAGTCACTGACACTGTGCTGCTGTGGCGGGGGTCACTGACAAACTATGTGGTGCTGTGGCGGGAGTCGCTGACACTCTGTGCTGCTGTGGCAGGGGTTTCTGACACTCTGTGGTGCTGTGGCGGGGGTCACTGACACTCTGTGCTGCTGTGGCGAGGGTTTCTGACACTGTGGTGCTGTGACGGGGGTCGCTGACACACTCTCTGCTGCTGTGGCGGAGCTCACTGACACACTCTTCTGCTGTGGTGGGGGTCACTGACACTGTGCTGCTGTGGCGGGGGTTGCTGACACTCTGTGCTGCTGTGGCTGGGGTCACTGACACACTATGTGCTGCTGTGGTGGGAGTCACTGACACACTCTGTTCTGATGTGGCCGGGGTCCCTGACATACTCTGTACTGCTGTGCCGGGAGTCACTGACACTCTGTGCTGCTGTGGCAGAGGTCACTGACACACTCTGTTCTGATGTGGTGGGGGTCATGACACACTATGTCTGCTGTGGCGGGAGTCACTGACACTCTGTGCTGCTGTGGCGGGGGTCACTGATACTCTGTTCTGATGTGGTGGGGTCACTGACACACTATGTGCTGCTGTGGTGGGGGTCACTGATACACTATGTGCTGCTGTGGTGGGAGTCACTGACACTCTGCTGCTGTGGCGGTGGTTGCTGACACACTCTGTGCTGCTGTGGCGGGGCTCACTGACACTCTACTGCTGTGGTGGGGGTCACTGACACTGCTGCTGTGGCGGGGGTCGCTGACACACTCTGCTGCTGTGGCAAGGGTCACTGACACACTATGTGCTGCTGTGGCGGGAGTCACTGACACTCTGTGCTGCTGTGGCGGGGGTCACTGACACACTCAGTTCTGATGTGGCGGGGGTCACTGACACACTATGTGCTGCTGCGGCGGGAGTCACTGACACTCTGTGCTGCTGTGGCAGGGGTTTCTGACACTCTGTGGTGCTGTGGCGGGGGTCGCTGACACTGCTGCTGTGGCGAGGGTTTCTGATACTGTGGTGCTGTGGCGTGGGTCGCTGACACTCTGCTGCTGTGGCGGGGGTCGCTGACACACTCTGTGCTGCTGTGGCGGGGCTCACTGACACACTCTTCTGCTGTGATGGGGGTCACTGACACTGTGCTGCTGTGGCGGGGGTCGCTGACACTCTGTGCTGCTGTGGCGGGGGTCACTGACACACTATGTGCTGCTGTGGCGGGAGTCACTGACACACTCTGTTCTGATGTGGCTGGGGTCCCTGACATACTCTGTTCTGCTGTGCCAGGAGTCACTGACACTCTGTGCTGCTGTAGCAGAGGTCACTGACACACTCTGTTCTGATGTGGTGGGGGTCACTGACACACTATGTGCTGCTGTGGCAGGAGTCACTGACACTCTGTGCTGCTGTGGCGGGGGTCACTTAAACACTCTGTTCTGATGTGGCGGGGGTCCCTGACATACTCTGTTCTGATGTGGCGGGAGTCACTGACACTCTGTGCTGCTGTGGCGGGGGTCACTGACACACTCTGTTCTGATGTGCGGGGGTCACTGTGCTGCTTTGGCGGGAGTCACTGACACTCTGTGCTGTTGTGGCGGGGGTTTCTGACACGTGCTGCTGTGGCGTGGGTTGCTGACACTCTGCTGCTGTGGCGGGGGTCGCTGACACACTCTTCTGCTGTGGCAGGGGTCATTGACACTGTGCTGCTGTGGCGGGGGTCACTGACAAACTATGTGGTGCTGTGGCGGGAGTCACTGACACTGCTGCTGTGGCGGGAGTCACTGACACTCTGTGCTGTTGTGGCGGGGGTTTCTGACACGTTGTGCTGCTGTGGCGTGGGTCGCTGACACTCTGCTGCTGTGGCGGGGGTCACTGACACTCTGCTGCTGTGGCGGGGGTCACTGACACACTCTTCTGCTGTGGCAGGGGTCATTGACACTGCTGCTGTGGCGGGGGTCACTGACAAACTATGTGGTGCTGTGGCGGGAGTCACTGACACTGTGCTGCTGTGGCGGGGGTCACTGACAAACTATGTGGTGCTGTGGCGGGAGTCGCTGACACTCTGTGCTGCTGTGGCAGGGGTTTCTGACACTCTGTGGTGCTGTGGCGGGGGTCACTGACACTCTGTGCTGCTGTGGCGAGGGTTTCTGACACTGTGGTGCTGTGACGGGGGTCGCTGACACACTCTGCTGCTGTGGCGGAGCTCACTGACACACTCTTCTGCTGTGGTGGGGGTCACTGACACTGCTGCTGTGGCGGGGGTTGCTGACACTCTGTGCTGCTGTGGCTGGGGTCACTGACACACTATGTGCTGCTGTGGTGGGAGTCACTGACACACTCTGTTCTGATGTGGCCGGGGTCCCTGACACACTATGTTCTGCTGTGGCGGGAGTCACTGACACTCTGTGCTGCTGTGGCGGGGGTCACTGATACTCTGTTCTGATGTGGTGGGGGTCACTGACACACTATGTGCTGCTGTGGTGGGGGTCACTGACACACTATGTGCTACTGTGGTGGGAGTCACTGACACTCTGTGCTACTGTGGCGGGAGTCACTGACTCTGCTGCTGTGGCGGTGGTTGCTGACACACTCTGTGCTGCTGTGGCGGGGCTCACTGACACTCTACTGCTGTGGTGGGGGTCACTGACACTGCTGCTGTGGCGGGGGTCGCTGACACACTCTGCTGCTGTGGCAAGGGTCACTGACACACTATGTGCTGCTGTGGCGGGAGTCACTGACACTCTGTGCTGCTGTGGGCGGGGTCACTGACACACTCAGTTCTGATGTGGCGGGGGTCACTGACACACTATGTGCTGCTGCGGCGGGAGTCACTGACACTCTGTGCTGCTGTGGCAGGGGTTTCTGACACTCTGTGGTGCTGTGGCGGGGGTCGCTGACACTGCTGCTGTGGCGAGGGTTTCTGATACTGTGGTGCTGTGGCGTGGGTCGCTGACACTCTGCTGCTGTGGCGGGGGTCGCTGACACACTCTGTGCTGCTGTGGCGGGGCTCACTGACACACTCTTCTGCTGTGATGGGGGTCACTGACACTGTGCTGCTGTGGCGGGGGTCGCTGACACTCTGTGCTGCTGTGGCGGGGGTCACTGACACACTCTGTTCTGATGTGGCCGGGGTCCCAGACATACTCTGTTCTGCTGTGCCGAGAGTCACTGACACTCTGTGCTGCTGTGGAAGAGGTCATTGACACACTCTGTTCTGATGTGGTGGGGGTCACTGACACACTGTGCTGCTGTGGCGGGGGTCACTGATACTCTGTTCTGATGTGGTGGGGGTCACTGACACACTGTGCTGCTGTGGCGGGGGTCACTGACACACTCTGTTCTGATGTGGCAGGGGTCCCTCACATACTCTGTTCTGCTGTGGCGGGAGTCACTGGCACTCTGTGCTGCTGTTGCGGGGGTCAGTGACACTGTGCTGCTGTGGCGGGGGTCGCTGACACACTCTGTGCTGCTGTGGCAGGGATCACTGACACACTATGTGCTGCTGTGGCAGGAGTCACTGACACTCTGTGCTGCTGTGGCGGGGGTCCCTGACATAATCTGTTCTGCTGTGCCGGGAGTCACTGACACTCTGTGCTGCTCTGGCAGAGGTCACTGACACACTCTGTTCTGATGTGTGGGGGTCACTGACACACCATGTGCTGCTGTGGCGGGAGTCACTGACACACCATGTGCTGCTGTGGCGGGAGTCACTGACATACCATGTGCTGCTGTGGCGGGAGTCACTGACACTCTGTGCTTCTGTGGCGGGGGTCACTGATATTCTGTTCTGATGTGGTGGGGTCACTGATACACTATGTGCTGCAGTGGCGGGAGTCACTGACACTCTGTGCTGCTGTGACGGGGGTCACTGACACACTCTGTTCTGATGTGGCAGGGGTCCCTCACATACTCTGTTCTGCTGTGGCAGGGTGTCTAGGGGGGCTGTGTACGTATGAGTGGTTGATGTCTCTGTCTCTATGATGTGGAACATGTTTGTGCTTTGGGGCGGCCTGTGGGCAGGTCTTTCCTCTGTTTCTCTGCCTACAGTCCCGCCCCGGAGCACAGGCATATCATTAACTGAGAACTTCTAACACTGATCACACAAGAACCACAAGATGGATTTCTTCACCACAGGTATGATTTTAATCAGTATACCAGTGAAAACATGACAGTGTCTGTAGTTTACTTAGCAAAATCCTGCTGGCAGGTTCACTTTAAGAAAAGTAAAAGCCAACTGAGATACTGTAAATGGATTTAGTTTCCATATAAATAGACAGAAACAAGATATATAGAGATATGTTAAAGGTGTGTTAACAAAAATGTTCCTGTGCTGAGATAATAATCTTACAAATGTGCCCCCGCTGTGTACTGTGTGATGGCTGTGTCTGACTGTGCAGGGACATGGTCTGATCATACCACAGCTCCTGACCAGGGGAGGAAGCCAAAGAGAATACAGACAGGACAGCATCAGATCCCTGCTGATTGTTTCTGTGAGGTAAAGCATTTGCTGCATGTTTTTAAACATATTTGATCTCTCTGAAAGAATCCGCTGTGATCCCGTGCTGTAATGTCTGTATACTTTCTTTTGCTTTGAAAATGTTCTTTGTTTGTGGGAAAACCCCTTTAAGTAGCGTTCTGCTTCCATAACCTATGTATGCTATGCGTTTTGTAAAGCCTAGTGTTTTATTTAAAAAAAATAATGTCATACCAAAGTCTTTAATCCTAGTGTCTACCTAGCCTTTCAGATATAAAAGACATGTCACGTCAAAAGGCGACTGTTAATAAATGGAAAGCTGTAAAGGGCTAAAATTCCTGAACTCCTGAATGCTCGTTGCTTTCTAGATGTGATCATTGTGTGGTCTGTAATAAAAGTGTTATAGAAAATGAAAGCTACATTGTGATAAGTGGTTATAGGCTACAAAGAATGTTTTTTAGAAATGTTCCCTTACATGCTTTCATTATTTTTTAGGATGCGGTAGACTGTATAGTCACACACACACACACACACACACACACACACACACACACGTCAGTGGGTCACACAAGTGACTGTATAGCCATTCCGTAACACCGGGATCTTATGTTGGAGAGAGATAATGTGTATATTAGTAATATATATACACACTCATATTTTATCTGATAGAAGGCTTGACAGGCTAGTTTCATCATCTTAAAGAGAACCTATCACCATCTTGTGACTTTTTATTTAAATGGTTTTTACTAAATAACACGTATTAGTAAAAATGCTGACATTTGACGCAAGTGGCCAGCTAAGGACGCAACTTTCTAACAAAGGACAGGTCTGAACTTCCATTCTTCGGGATCTCACAACCCTCTACAGCCTCCTTTGCTGTGAAAGCATAATATCTTGCACTTCCAGTGCTACCGACTCCTTTAGTAACCAGTTAGCAAATGGTTAACCTCATTACCGTGCTTGCCGTTCTGTAGTTGCTTAATAAAGGTTGTTGCAGCCCTGGGTTAGTGGAAAGCGCAAGAGGGGCTGCGGAGGGTTGTAGGATCCCGCTCTGATTTTCGGCATCCTGCAAGGTATAACTTCAGACGCAAATTTAAGGAAACTAGTCAGCATTTTTGCCAATTGGTGATTGCTTAATAATACTTATCTGTAGCGGTCTATTGTTTTCTTAAATAAAAAAGACAGCCACAAGGTAATGATGGATACTGTTGTTTAGGATAAACTGCAAAATGCTTGTGAAAGTAAGCAACTTGGTAATTAATGTATTGCAAGTCCTCTCCACTCTGAAGGACGGAAGGATTTGTAATGTCACTGTTTACTGCTCACTGCCCATATTACTGGCCACCAGTGAACTCTACCGGAGGTGGCTAGTCTACTGTGCAAGGGGCATAGTGCCTACAAGCTTTGTCTCTATGTGCTTGTAGGCACTGGCCGGATCGCTGGAGATCAGTGTTAGATCTCGATCCAGCCAATTTCAGAGCGCCTACTCCTCACCAATACCAAAGAGGCAATGAACAAAAAAAAAAATCAACATGTACCTACACAGAACAGGTACCAGAATCACTTTGCTCCCAAGCACAGTTAGAGTTGGCAAGTGCCAATGGTGGCTGGGCTCTCACATAGAGATCTGCGTCATTGTCAGGTCCCTTGCCTTTCGGCTGCATTGCAAAGCAGCCAGAAGGCGAGGGACCTGACAATAACAGTAATTGTTTGGGGTCTGGTGAATGTGATTCATTTTGGGGGTGTCTGCTGTCTTTGATGAAGGGTCTTGCTGTATTCTTGGCTGCCTGGACACTTTAAGCATATTCCAATAAACCGGAAAAATCATACTAGGGCTTATTTTCGGAGGAACTCTGTAGTCCAATATATTACTTAGGAGCGCACAGCTTTCTGGCCAAGCAGCAGTGCTTGAGTCTGGGGATCAGTGCGCTCATGATGTTAGCAGCTCGTATACTCTTTTATTCTTTCTGACACCCTAAAATTCAGTTGGATTTTAGCAAAGCAAAAGATCAAAACATCATTCACAGTTTTTAATTCTACGGAGCTGAAACCTTTGCCCACAGAGCATCCTCTTCATTAAAGCAAGTGCAAACTTTAAAGTGCCACTGTCATCAGATAGACTCGTGAGCCCATGACTGTGTGTGCGCAGCTTAGGGGCTGTTTGCTGAATTAGCAGCTCTAATGGATTTAGGCAGCATTTGTGATTGGAAAACGATCTCTGTCATAAGGCCTCTTATATAATGAAAGGTTGGAACAGTTGGGCTTGTTTAGCTTAGAAAAAAGAAGCCTCAGAGGGGATCTCATGTATATGTATAAATATATGTGTGGTCAGTACAGAGGACTGGCACGTGACTTATTACCAGGGCGCTCATTACGGGTGGAAGAAAGGTGATTCCGGCAACTGAATAGGAAAGGGTTCTTTACAGTTAGAGCAGTCAGACTGTGGAATGTCCCACCACAAGAGGTAGTAATGGCAGACAATATAACAGCTTTTAGAAAAGGGCTGGACTATTTCTTTGATACACATAACATTGCGGGTTATAGTTAAATTATTGACTAAATGTACAATTGGTGGAGAAAGGTTGACCTAGGTCTTTTTCAACCCATGTAACTTTGTAAATATGTCTGTCAACAAGCTTCTTGTCCATATCTCATAGTCACTGGCAGAAGTTTGAATACAGTTCTGGATGATCTTAAATTTAATGTTTTCTTGCTTGAAATTTCAGACATAATCTGAATCTGATTGTAAATATTTCATCATTTTAGAAACCTTTGAGGAGGATGGAAATTGAAGAGATTGGAGGTTTGTTACTAGCTCCAGTGGATGTTATTAGTAAATCTCACGAAGATGGTAATGTTAGTGTCTTTATCCATCCGGAGGCGTCTGAAAAAGTTAACGAAGACTTGAAATCTAAAGAACCAAATTCCATTTCCTCAGAAGCTCCCAGTGCAAAAATGTTAAAGATTGAGGAAATCAGCGATTTGCCAACACATCAGTAAGCCCTAACCATTTGATACTTTATCAGAATGTTTTGAGTTGTGATAAAGAATGCTTTCCGAAACTACGATGATTAGTTAAGAACTAACTTAAAAAGAACCGATGTCAAAGTGGTCATTCACATTTGAAAAATTAAAACCATATATTAAATGCTGGACAAGTGTAATGACCTATCGCTGTGACTTGTCCTTCGTGTTCACTATAAAAGCAATGGACTATCAGTGTGGCTCGTCACCCATAATTAAAGGGGTATTCCCATCTCCAACATCCTGTGCCATTCTGGAGTAGGTGTAATAAGAATATTCGCAAATACCTCCAATTAGAAATGTATAATTCTTATGATTCACTATGTCACTTACCCCATGTGCAGGATATTGCAGCAGCTTAGGTATCCATGGTTGGTTGTGCCAATAACATAACGTGGCAGTGGGCATATCATTGATCAGTAATGAGATCAGAAATACATTGAATCCAGTTAACTATGGTCTGAGAAGTATTTTTTTTTAATTAGGCAATTTTTAGGTGTTGGACAGTCTACCTTTTCAAGACCTGGTGATTTTTCATTTCTGTGCTGTTTAAACTTCTCCACTTCAGTTAGGAGCCATACCTATTATTTTTCCTCCAAAATAGCCATATCTGAGTTTTGTTTTGTGTAGAGCAAGTTGTGACTTTGAGTGACTACATTTGTTATGATCTGCTACAAGCACTAAGGAAAGGTGGGAATTCTGTCCCTACAATAGGACTGAGCTGGATCCCTACGATGTAACGGGGGACCTGATCCTGCGACCAGACCCGCTAAAGTCCTCAGCTAGTCTGAACGAAGACCTATAGTTGCGAGGAAGGAATCCCTACAAGATCTAGGGACTGGGTGAAAAGGTGGACACCTCCTAACAGAAAGTGTAGCAGGGAATATAAAACAGAAAACAAATACTAAGAGATCCTAAGATCAAGCAAAACTGACAGAGTAAGGCACCTAAGCACCTGACTAGCTTAAGAGTAGATAATACAATGAAGTCCAGCAAAGCCAGAAGGGCGGAGCCAGACTAAATAGGGAAAAAAGGTCATGTGACCAGCAAACTGAAACAAAATCTAACAAGAGGGTTCTAACAGTACCCTCCCTTCTAAGAGGATCCTCCGGATCCCCTAGGACTTAGGCTTATCCGGAAACCTCTTGTGAAACGCTCTGACAAGTCTAGACGCAGAAACATCATCCGCCCTCACCCATGAGTTATCCTCGGGTCCATAACCCTTCCAAGCGACGAGGTACTGCAAACTCCCTCTATACAGTCTAGAATTTAGGATGCGGGAAATCTCATATTGCCCGTCCTCCACCACCAGGGGAACAGTGGCCGAGACGTCTCCATCTGAGACCTCAGCTTTTTTCAAGAGAGAAACATGAAACACCGGATTAATCTTCCAGGAGGTAGGAAGCTCCAACTTAACAGCAGATTGGTTAATAACCTGAAGCACCTTAAAGGGCCCTACAAACTTGGGACCCAATTTCTTAGACGGAATCCTCAAGCGCAGATTCTTAGAGGACAACCAAACCATGTCACCAATAGCAAACAAAACCTCTTGTCGTTTTCTATCAAAATACACTTTGGATCTTTTGTTAGCCTCCTGAAGATTACCACGTACATCAGTCCAAACTCTCTCCAAAACACCAGAAAAATTCTCCTCTTCAGGTACAGCCGATCCCAACTTGGAAAATGACCCAAAAGACGGATGTCTCCCAGTACAACAAAAAAAAGGCGAACAACCAGCAGAAGCGGATGTATGATTGTTAAGAGCAAACTCAGCAAGTGGCAGAAACTCAGACCACCCCTCTTGATTATCAGTCACAAAACAACGCAAGAACTGCTCAACATCCTGGTTTTTCCTTTCTGTCTGGCCATTAGACTCAGGATGATATCCAGATGAAAACGACAAATGAACTCCCAACCTGTCACAAAAGGCGCGCCAAAAACGAGCCACAAACTGAGGTCCCCTATCAGAAACAATGTCAGTAGGAACACCATGTAGTCTGACTATTTCCTTGACAAAGGCCTTAGCGAGAGTCTTAGCGCAGGGCAGTTTGATGAAAGGAACCAAGTGACACATCTTGCTAAAACGGTCCACGACCACCCAGATGACAGTGAAACCCTCAGAGGGGGAAGGTCAGTAATAAAGTCCATAGCCAAATGTGTCCAAGGTGCACTAGGGACCTCCAAAGGGCAAAGCAACCCCGCAGCAGGAGAATGAGAAGACTTAGATCTAGCACACACAGTGCATTGGCGCACCCACTTAATGACTTCCTTCTGCCATCCTGGCCACCAAAAACTGCGACCCACAAGTCTCTTGGTCTCAGAGATTCCAGGATGACCTGCCAACCGAGAGTCATGACATTCATCAAACAAATCTCTCCTCAGGGTACCAGGCACAAACAACCTCCCATGCGGCGTGTTAGATGGGGCATTCTCCTG
Source organism: Oophaga sylvatica (assembly GCA_033576555.1). NCBI lineage: Eukaryota > Metazoa > Chordata > Amphibia > Anura > Dendrobatidae > Oophaga > Oophaga sylvatica. Next base: position 194,774,544 of record JARQOD010000004.1, on the reverse strand, counting down.
TGCTTTAAGAATCTCATCTTCCAACACGGAGTCCAAAACAGCAATAACAACCCCCTCTTGCAAGATGTTTTCCTCCTCCTCCTCAGTACCCACCATAGGAGAAAAGCTGCGAGACAAAGCATCAGCTTTAACATTTTTAGTACCTGGGATGTAAGTAACGGTAAAATTAAACCGTGAGAAAAACAGTGCCCACCTAGCCTGACGGGCATTCAAGCGTTTGGCAGCATCAAGGTAGATCAGATTTTTATGATCGGTGAAGACATGAACGGGAAATTCCGCTCCCTCCAAAAAATGACGCCAGTGTTCAAATGCGAGTTTAATTGCCAACAATTCCCGATTACCGATATCATAATTTAGTTCAGACTCAGAAAATTTCTTTGAAAAAAAAGCACAGGGATGTACTCCATCCGTCTTTGCCTGAGACAACACCGCACCGACCCCCACAGAAGAAGCATCAACCTCAACCAAAAATGGTTTAGTCACATCAGGCTGCGTAAGGATGGGAGCAGAGCTGAACCTCTCCTTTAGCAACACAAAAGCCTCAATGGCCTCAGTAGTCCACTGAACCGCATCAGCACCTTTCCTGGTGAGATCGGTCAGAGGTTTGACAATCACAGAAAAAATTTTTATGAATTTTCTATAATAATTGGCGAACCCCAAAAACCTCTGTATTGATTTCACACCAATAGGTCTAGGCCAATCCTGCACAGCTTGCACTTTCACCGGGTCCATCTCAAAACCTTCACTGGAGACAATGTAGCCCAAAAAACTAAGTCTCTGTACAGCGAACTCACATTTTTCTAGTTTGGCAAAAAGTGAATTATCACTCAGTAACTGTAATACTTCACGCACACTCCTCCAATGAGACTCCAAATCCGGTGAATAAATCAAAATGTCATCCAAATACACAACCACACTTCTGCCGATCAAAGGTCTAAGGATGTCATTAATAAGATTCTGAAAAAATGCCGGAGCACTGGAAAGTCCAAAGGGCATGACCAGATTCTCAAAATGACCCAGTGGAGTGTTAAACGCAGTCTTCCATTCATCCCCCTCCTTCATGCGCAACAAATTGTATGCCCCTCGAAGATCAATTTTCGAGAACCACTTGGCCCCCACTAACTGATTAACCCCTTAATGACCAAGCCATTTTGTAGGTTAAAGACCAGGCCAATTTTTACAATTCTGACCACTGTCTCTTTATGAGGTTATAACTCTGGAAAGCTTCTACGGATCTTGGCGATTCTGAGATTGTTTTCTCGTGACATATTGTACTTCATGATAGTGGTAAAATTTCTTCAATATAACTTGCGTTTTTTTATGAAAAAAATGGAAATATGGCAAAAATTTTGAAAATTTTGCAATTTTCAAACTTTTAATTTTTATGCCATTAAATCAGAGAGATATGTCACAAAAATTAGTTAATAAATAACATTTCCCACATGTCTACTTTACATCAGCACAATTTTGGAACCAAAATTTTTTTGGTTACGAAGTTATAAGTGTTAAAAGTTGACCAGCAATTTCTCATTTTTCCAACAAAATTTACAAAACCATTTTTTTAGGGACCACCTCACATTTGAAGTGAATTTGAGGGGTCAATATGACAGAAAATACCCAAAAGTGACACCATTCTAAAAACTGCACCCCTCAACGTGTTCAAAGCCACATTCAAGAAGTTTATTAACCCTTTAGGTACTTCACAAGAATTGAAGCAATGTGGAAGGAAAAAATGAACATTTAACTTTTTTTCCCAAAATTTTTCTTTCGACACAATTTTTTTAAATTTTGTCAAGGGTATCAGGAGAAAATGAACCACAATATTTGTTGTACAATTTCTCCAGAGTACACCGATATACCATGTGTGGGGGTAAACCACTATTTGGGCGCATGGCAGAGCTCGGAATGGAAGCAGCGCCATTTGACTTTTTTGGCTGGAATTGAGATTGGACGCCATGTCGCATTTGGAGAGTCCCTGTGTGCCTAAACAGTGGAAACCCCCCACAAGTGACCCCATTTTGGAAACTGGACCCCTCAAGGAACTCATCTAAATGTGTTGTGAGAGCTTTTAACCCCCAAGGGCTTCACAGAAGGTTATAACGTAGAGCCGTAAAATTAAAAAATCATATTTTTTCCACAAAAATGATCTTTTCATCCCAATTATTATTTTCCAAAGGATAAAAGGACCCCAAAAGTTATTGGGCAATTAGTCCTGAGTACGCTGATACCCCATATGTGGGGGTAAACCACTATTTGGGCGCATGGCAGAGCTCGGAAGGGAAGCAGCGCCATTTGACTTTTTTGGCTGGAATTGAGATTGGACGCCATGTCGCATTTGGAGAGTCCCTGTGTGCCTAAACAGTGGAAACCCCCCACAAGTGACCCCATTTTGGAAACTAGACCCCCCAAGGAACTTATCTAAATGTGTGGTGAGAGCTTTGAACCCCCAAGGGCTTCACAGAAGGTTATAACGTAGAGCAGTAAAATTAAAAAATCATATTTTTCCACAAAAATGATCTTTCCACCCCAATTGTTATTTTCCAAAGGGTAACAGGACCCCAAAAGTTATTGTGCAATTTGTCCTGAGTACGCTGATACCCCATATGTGGGGGGAAACCACTATTTTGACGCATGGCAGAGCTCGAAAGGGAAGTAGCGCCTTTTTCAAATGCAGACTTTGATGGAATGGTCTGTGGGTGTCATGTCACGTTTGGATAGCCCCTGATGTGCCTAAACAGTAGAAACCCCCACAAGTGACTCCATTTTGGAAACTAGACCCCCCAAGGAACTTTTCTAGATGTGTGGTGAGCACTTTGAACCCCCAAGTGCTTCACAGAAGTTTATAACGTAGAGCCGTGAAAATAAAAAAATCATATTTTTTTCCACAAAAATAATCTTTTTGCCCCAAATTTTTATTTTTATAATGATAACAGGAAAATAGGACCCCAAAAGCTATTGTGCAATTTGTCCTGAGTACGCTGATATCCCATATGTGGGGGAACCACTATTTTGACGCATGGCAGAGCTCGAAAGGGAAGTAGCGCCTTTTTCAAATGCAGACTTTGATGGAATGGTCTGTGGGTGTCATGTCACGTTTGGATAGCCCCTGATGTGCCTAAACAGTAGAAACCCCCCACAAGTGACTCCATTTGGAAACTAGACCCCCCAAGGAACTTTTCTAGATGTGTGGTGAGCACTTTGAACCCCCAAGTGCTTCACAGAAGTTTATAACGTAGAGCCGTGAAAATAAAAAAATCATATTTTTTTCCACAAAAATAATCTTTTTGCCCCAAATTTTTATTTTTATAATGGTAACAGGAGAAATAGGACCCCAAAAGCTATTGTGCAATTTGTCCTGAGTACGCTGATATCCCATATGTGGGGGGGAACCACTATTTTGACGCATGGCAGAGATCGGAAGGGAAGGAGCACACGTTTTTAAATGCAGACTTTGATGGAATGGTCTGCGGGTGTCATGTCGCGCTTGGAGAGCCCCTGATGTGCCTAAACAGTAGAAACCCCCCACAAATGACCCCATTTTGCAAACTAGACCCCCCAAGGAACTTATCTAGATGTGTGGTCAGCACTTTGAACCCCCAAGGGCTTCACAGAAGTTTATAACGTAGAGCCGTGAAAATAAAAAAAATCATATTTTTCCCAAAAATGACTTTTGTGCCCCAAATTTATTTTTATAAGGGTAACAGGAGAATATGAGGACCCAAAAGATTGTGCATTTGTACTGAGTACGCTGATACCCCATATGCGGGGGAACCACTGTGATCGCCTTACAGTCGATCTTTGGAGGCACAATGACAAATTTACCAAAAGGTGAAAATTGTTTCTTTTTTACGCGTTCTCGTGCGTAAGTGATAGGACGACTTTATTCCTGATGGTGCGATTACAGCGATACCAGAGTTACACCTTTTCATGTTGCTTCTGTCACACACTAAAATGCTTTTTTTGGAATAATTTTTGTAGATTTTGCATCGCCGTATTGAGAGCTGAAATTTCCATTTCGGCCGACGGTACTGTGGGCTATTTGCGGACGAGCTGACGTTTTTATGGGTACCATATTCGGCACATAACGTTTTTGATCGCTTCTATTCCGATTTGTGGAAGAGAATGGAACAAAAACGCAATTCAGGAATGTTTTTTTATTTTTCCCCGTTCGGTGGTAAAATTGATAAAGCGCTTATCTTGGTCACTACGATTACAGCGATACTCAAATTTAAAAATTTTTTTGATGTTTTGGCGTTTTTGACACAATAAAAATTTTATAGAAAAAATAATTCATATGTTGCATCAGTTATCAGCGAGCTATAACTTTATTTTTCGCTGATGAGCTGTATAGCGGCTTGTTTTGCGGACAGATGACGTTCAGCGTACATGATTATATATTCAGACTTTTGATCGCGTGTTATTGCACTTTCAAGCGTATACGGAACGCTTGAAAAAGTATAATTTACTACTTTTGGTTTTTTTTTTTACGGCTTCACTGAAGGGGTTAACTAGGGTATGCTTTTAGATGGTTTACTACATGGCGATACCTAACATGTATTTTTTGTTTTATTTGTTTATTACATAGAACATGTGTATTTTAGGATTTTTGTAAATTATTTTTATTTTTTTTTACAATTTTTTAAAAAATTATTTTTTTCAACTTGTCTTTATGGGACTTTCCTTTTTTACTTTTGATGCAGGTTCAAGCTTGCAATGCTCTGACATTGCAATGCATGTAACTATAGTGGAAGCTGCTGTGACATGATCACAGCAGCTTCCCGTAGCTAAATGACCGGGTTGTCATACAACCCGGTCATCAGGCAGGATCGGCCCTCGTTTCATCGCTGGGCGCTGATCTAGGCAAGGGCTCCCGACCCTGCCTCCCCCCTGACTCTGCGATCGCTCTCTCACAGTCAGGGTAACAGCCAGGGCGTGGGCCGCTCTGGCTGTCAGTGCGGAAGCTGGCCACTGCAGCCGCTCCTGACTGATCGCGCTGGAAGCTGAATTTCAGCTTCCCTGGCGATCGCTGCTGTTTGGTCAGTCAGATTGACATGACCAATCACAGCGCTGTGAGGCGGGGACGACGGCAAAGGTCCGCACCCATGCCGTGCCTGTCAGCTGTCTGTGACAGCTGTTCGGCACTGATCTACCCTGGGGTTTTAACGCAGTGGTAATCAAAGCATGACTGCAAGTACCGTCTGGTGCCGGAACTGCACCTTGTCATGACGGACTCTGCACGTCAGGCTAGGGTTAAACACAGGAATCATGGCAGGAAGGATGCGTACAGTATCTTATAATTCACGAAAGTTAGAAAGCGTAAACGCGTCCTTTTTTTAACAAAAAAAAATCCAACCGCCACAGGAATTTGGAAGGCCTAATGTGACCGCGCAAGCTTGTCTGTATGTATCCTCCAAGCCTTCTCTCAGGAATAGTCAAATAAAAACGTTTAGGAAGAGTCCCGTCCAGGGACAAATTGCAATTGCGCAATCATAATCCTATGAGAGGCATACCTGCGATTCCTACAGAAAACTTTCAAAATCTGAATAGTACAGTAACTCCCTTACTACAGCCATACCCCGTTACAACACTTGTCATAACACTTAGGACTCAGGACTTAATTATTGGTAGACCAATCCATCCGATGTGCAATTTAACCAGGGTAACCCCAAATCACCGGAAGGTAAATTATTAAAACTACCAAATCCAAATCCTTGATGAACACCATTATAGTAAGAGGAAATATCACAGATTGGTGAGTACTTTTCAGGAGAACCATCCACGAACACGACATTAATAGGGAAGATAGAAGTTTGGCTTAATTTAGTTTTCCAAAATTTCCATCAATCACATTGAATTGAACCACAATCCACAAATACCCGACACTCATAATTCCCCTCACACTGGATGCAGAAAGAAAGCACCTTATTGTTTAAACAAGTAGCGGGCAAACTGACTCATTTTTTTTTCCGTCTTATTCATTTGAAGCGCACATTTCTTAATAAAATGCTCAGATTTACCACAGTAGAAACACAAACCTTGAGCAAATCTGCGTTCTTTTTCTCGAGAGTGAGGTGTCATTGCTCCAGTTTCCATCGGCTCTGCAATGTCAGTACATTCCTTCTCCAAACTTGGAGCTGACAAGGCAGATTTACTCTCATTAACCCTTGCACGCAGTCTCCTATCCACCCGTATGGCTAATTGCATAGCCTCTTGCAAGTTACCAGGTATGGGATAAGCAATCAGCAAATCTTTAACCCTTTCACTTAACCCTGCAAGAAATAAACTTTTCAAAGCTGAATCGTTCCAGCCCACCTGAGCGGACCACCTTCGGAAGTGAGTACAATATTTTTCCACATTACCTGATCCCTGTCTCAAACGTCTCAATTCTGTCTCAGCTGATGAAACACGATCCGGATCGTCATACAATAACCCCAAAGCAGAAAAAAAACTATCCACTGATCTAAAGCATGGATCACTAGGCTGCAGAGAAAAGGCCCAGTCCTGAGGTTCTTTGCGCAAAAGTGACATTATGAACCCTATGCGCTGTGATTCATCACCAGAGGATCTGGGTCTCAAACGGAAATACAACAAGCAAGCATTTTTAAAAGAAAAAAAATCTTGTTCACCAAAAAATAAATCAGGCAAACGTACCTTTGGCTCCACGAAATCAGCTCCAGAACAACTACTCACGTGTTGCTGGATTTCAGCCACCTCCAGAGAGAGTCGCTGCAGGTGTTGAGTCAAATCCTGAACCGACACCATAATAGAAACTGAAAATCTTTCCTTAGAGATTTTTTTTTTTTTTTTTTTCTTTGGGCTGGACTTACTGTTATGATCTGCTGCAAGCACTAAGGAAAGGTGGGAATTCTGTCCCTACAATAGGACTGAGCTGGATCCCTACGATGTAACGGGGGACCTGATCCTGCGACCAGACCCACTAAAGTCCTCAGCTAGTCTGAACGAAGACCTATAGTTGCGAGGAAGGAATCCCTACAAGATCTAGGGACCGGGTGAAAAGGTGGACACCTCCTAACAAAGTGTAGCAGGGAATATAAAACAGAAAACAAATACTAAGAGATCCTAAGATCAAGCAAAACTGACAGAGTAAGGCACCTAAGCACCTGGCTAGCTTAAGAGTAGATAATACAATGAAGTCCAGCAAAGCCAGAAGGGCGGAGCCAGACTAAATAGGGAAAAAAGGTCATATGACCAGCAAACTGAAACAAAATCTAACAAGAGGGTTCTAACAACATTAACTTTACCATATAATGTGTTGAAGACCGGAAAAATTTTCACACTAAAGTGAAATGGTGTAAAGAAAAAAACCCAAAACGTGCAATTTCACTATTGTTTCTTGGCCCTTGTTTTTAACCTTCTGACCAGGAGTATCCATATCGCATACATCACCGTCGTTCCCGGCTGAGAAATCGGTGATTCCTCGCCATGCATAGTGCATGCCCTGGAGGGTTTCAAAAATCTGCAGTTACACAGAGTGACTGCAGACTTTTCATTTTAGACTGGACAACCCCTTTACGTTATGTGTAATAGTGAGAAATTACACAGGGAAAAAGTATTGAATTCTCTTCCTGAAATGAAGTTAATACTTTGTACAAAGGCCTTTGTTGGTGATGACCGCTTCAAGACGCCTCCTTTATGGAGAAACTAGTCACATACTTTGCTTTAGGTGTGATTTTGGCCCTTTCTTCCACACAGACACTATTCAAACCTTAAAGGTTCCTTTGACTCCATCTATGACTTCTGAGATTTAGTTCCTTCCATAAACTCTGTATTGGATTCAGGTCGGGTGACTGACTGGGTCTTACTAGCAAGTTTTTCGTACTCTGAAACCAATTGAGAGTTTTCTTGTGTGTGTGTTTGGGATCATTGTTTTGCTGAACTATCTACCCTCGTTTCATTTTCACCATCCTGATAGATGGCAGCATATTTTTTTCAAGAATTTCTGTACATGTGTCCATTCATCCTTCCTTCAATCATATGAAGTTTGCCAGTGCCGTATGCTGAAAAACAACCCCACAGCATGATGTTCCCAACTCTAAGCTTCACTGTTGGTATTGTGTTTTTGGTGTGATATGCTGTACCTTTTTGGCCTCCAAAAATGGTGTGTATTATGGCATCCAAAGAGATAAATTTTGGTCTCATCTGACCAGACTATATTCTTCCAGTATTTCACAGGCTTATGTAAATGGGATGTATAATTCCTATGAATATGGGCATACAGGTAATAGAAATGTTACACTAGTCCTACCTGTATGCCTCATATTAGCAGTCTTGTTGAGAAATGTTATATTCTGTCTTTATGCTAATGATTTCTTCCGGGCTCCAGGGCGTGCAGTGCCTGGAAGAAATCCCTGCCCCCGGTCCTCATTGTAATACTACCCCCCTCCTATTGACATCAGTTATGGTCTCAGAATCCTGCACCTGCGCCCTACACTACCTCCACAATCTGTACCTTTTCCTCCCTTCTATGGGCACTGCACTTGGGGATCTTCTGCGCTGGAAAGTCACTGTGTCCTCCACCGTTAATGACGATAAGGTGATCTCTCCACTACCTCCCTGCACAGTCATCGCTAGGAACCTTGTGTACATAACAATGACTATGCAGGGGGGAAGTGAGGAGAGCACCTTATCGGCGCGCACACCACACAGGTCACAGGAGTGGAAGTCTCTTGCGCAGAAGATCCCTGAATGCAGTGCCCACAGAAGGGAAGAAGAGGTACAGTATGTATAGTGGAGGGAGTGTAGGGTGCATGCGCAGGATTCCAGGGCCATAACTGATGTACATGGGAGGCGGGTAGTATTGTTATGAGGAGAGGGGGCAGGGATTTTTTTCCAGGCATCGCATGCCCCGAAGCCGGAAGAAATCTTTAGCTACAAAAAAATATTCAATAAATAATTGCCTAGTTTATTAGTATTCCAAACCCAAAAAAACCAAAAAAAAACATGGGAAGTTTTTCACCATAAAAGTAAAAATTTTTAAAAATATTTAAAAACATATGCGGATATAAAAATCCAAATGGGAAAAAAATAGCAAAAGATTGCCCAAAACAGGTACAAGCAAGAAGAGATATTTAATAGCACTATGCTTATTCTGTTTTAAAAAGCCACGAGGCAATTAAAGCAAAAATACCAGACAGGTTTCCCATATCTAAAGCAAAAGTATACAGAGACAGCCAATTAATTGGGGATACAGATAAAAGTGTTACATTTTTTTCCTGTATGCCCAATTAAAAGGGTCAAATAGTCCCCAGGGGGACGATTCCCTTTTTAAAAGGATTTTTTAAAGTTAAACCCCCCTTGGATGAAAGATGCACTTTATTCCTGACCAAATTATCTTGAAAAGGGGGTCCAAAAAAAATATTTTAAAAATTACTATTTTTCAAAAAAAATAAACAACCTTTTAAAAAAAAATCTGATTTTCCACAGACATGTCTCAAGAAAACACTATTATATTTTTTGTAAACTTTTGACAAAATTAAGCACATTTTTATTCTCCAATTTTTAAACGCCAATAATATCCCTTTCTTGGAAAAATTTTCATTGGCTGAACAGCGGTTTATTTTTTTACACGGGATACAGGGAAAGTTTCCTTTAATTTTTGTCAGTTTTTATGAGATGGGAATATTTTTTGACAATATTTTTTAGCTTCGGGTTTTTGTGTTTTTAATTTTCCTTAACAGAACAACTTTAGAATCATTCATGTGGATCTCCATTTAATTAAATCCATTTATGCCCCTGTGTAGTCTGTGATTTACTTTGAAATTCAGAATCCTCTTTTTAATGAAAATCACCCTGCTTTTATTTGACACAATATGCAAAAATTGCAGGCCTAGGCTGCACTTAGTTTTATCAAGAGGGTAGTTATTGTACATTTTTAAGGAAATTTTCTTATTGCTTTTCATTATTATTATCTGCAGCTCATGAAAAACTAAATTTCCCAAAAACCCGCCTTTACGGAGCGCTACACTGTCACTCTTACTATCATTTTAATACGTAGTTCTCTTATTTACATTACCGCCACTGAAGGCTTTATTTCATGCTATTTTATAAAAAACATTTTTTGCAGCAAACTCTAAATGAAATTTGCTAGGGTTTGTACAGTTTTGCACAGGGGGGGGATGGGACTGAAATTTAGCCCTGGGATTGAAAACACTCAGCCCATAAAACCCCCCCTTCCTACTTTCTCAGCTAGGGGTCCCATTTCACATAACTTTT
>JARQOD010000004.1:194574717-194764211 GCA_033576555.1 Oophaga sylvatica | reverse complement strand
GCTTTTTGTAGCCCGACCCCCGCAACCCTTGCCATGGGGCTGGGGCGCCTATACCCCCCATGGCGCCAATTTCGTCCCCTTTACTTTTTCGGCCCACTTTTGTGATCCCAAAGGGGTCATCCGGAAGTTTTAAAGCGGAAGGGGCTTTCCGGTGCCCTTTGTCGCTCTGACTGGGTCCCCGAGCGGGTTTTGGGGAGCTAGTTTTTTCACTCGCCGACGTCCCCCTGGCGGTTACCGGATCGTGGGGATTTACTCCCCCAGGGGCCCATTTGCCTCCAGAACTCGGGGGGAAGTACTGATTTTAAAAATGGCCGGCCATTGAATCCGGGTCCAAACCCAAGCGGTTTTTCGGGTCCAGTGGCATCTCCCCATGATAAAAACGCTACAAGGGGGCCGTTTCCAGGGTATTTCCCATCGCATTTTGGGGAGAATTTTTTTTCTCTTTGGTAAAAGATAAGGGTCTTTTTCCCCTTTGGTTTTTTTCCATTCCCTGCATTCCCGAATTTCTTCAAGCAGGTTTTGGTTCGGGTCTAGCACTACCTCTCTAAAGGGGGCCAATCTCCGCCTACCGTTTTTCCCAGCGGGATAGTTTCCAAAAACTACAAGTCGGGGGACTTTCATGAGGGTTTCACACCCTTTTTCCTCCTTAAAAAGATCCCTTGGAACCTTGGGACCTTAACTTGGTCCCGTGCACTACAAAGACCCCTTCGGCCGTTGCAGGAGGTTTCTTTCTCTCTCCTCTGTTGGGAAAATTGCCTTTCTTGGGGAAAATTAATTCTAACAGACGGGGTTGGGGAACTGGGGGGGCTTTTTCGTGCAAACCCCCGTTTTCTGATTTTTCACCAAGACGGTGGTGTTTCAGGACGTACCCCCCCTTTTTTGCCCTAAAGCGTCCGGCTTTCATCTGAATGAAGAATAGTTCTGCCCTCGTTCTGTCCGTACAGTCCTTGTACTAGAAAGCTCTTCACCTTTTGGGGGGACTTGGTGAGGGCTCTCAGAAGGTACATTTCCGGAACAGCATCTTTTCGGAAATCTGATGCCCTTTTTGTGCTTCCGGAGGGACACAGGAAAGGTTTGCCTGCCTCGAAGACCACAATAGCCAGATGGATTCGCTCAGCAATCCAAGAATCTTACCGCGTCAAAGGTCAGCCTATCCCGGCGGGGATTAAGGCACACTCCACTTGGTCAGTGGGGGCTTCTTGGGCCATCCGGCACCAAGCTTCCGCACAGCAAGTGTGCAAAGCCGCGACTTGGTCCAGCCTTCACACGTTTGTTAAGCATTACAATATTTATGCTCAAGCCTCTTCAGATGCGACCCTCGGCAGACAGATTCTGCAGTCGGCAGTTGGGCATCTGTAGGTTCCTTCAATCGCTTATTCCTGTAAGCGCGAGGTTTTCACCTGTTGTGATGTTTTTTCCCACCCAGGGACTGCTTTAGGACGTCCCATGGTCGTGTGTCCACCAATGAGGCGAAGGAGAAACAGGGATTTTTGTGTGTACTCACAGTAAAATCCTTTTCTCCGAGCCAATCTTTGGGGGACTCAGCACCCACCCTGTTAGTCTATTGGCTTGTACTCTGTTTTGGTTTTGACGTATTGCAATTCTGCTGGTAAGCTCCTACTGCTTTGGCACCGAACTGGTTCATGAGAGAGCCAGCAGAGGGTGTATACTGCAAAAGGAGGAGTTAATTCCTTATTGTATTTTGCTTAGTGTCCTCCTAGTGGCAGCAGCATAGCGCCCATGGTCGTGTGTCCCCCAATGATTGGCTCGGAGAAAAGGATTTTACGGTGAGTACACACAAAAATCCCTGTTTTTCAGTTGCAAAAAGTTAGACAACCCACCGTTTGGTTGTGTTGAAATTAAGCTGTAGATGCCTGATCCATAGGCCACAAAAATTCTTCTGTTATTAACATCATACAGTAAGGGACCTGACTTTAAATAGTTTGTAGCATCTAATGTGTTATAGAGGCCTGATCTAGATGCCTCAAAAATTCTTTAGTTCCTAGTGTCATTCAGTAGGGGACCTGACTTTCAATTTTTTTGTAGCATAACTTCTTTGTCATACAGGCCTCATCCACACTCAAACAATTCTTTTTTTCTGTGACTAACACGATACAGCACTCCAGATTTCAACTTGGAATTTACTGTCGCTGAAATTCAGCTGTTTGCAGAGGTGGTGCAGAGTTTAAAATCACATTTTTTTGTTGCTAAAACTATGCTCCTACCACATTATCTGAGCGACATGACTGGGAAAAAGCGAGGCTGTGGTGGAAGGGGAGTTAGGCTTGATGTTCAAGGTGTACATGGTGTAGGTCAGAGGTCTCAAACACGCGGCCCGCGGTGCACCACATGTCTCACGCTCACTACCGCATTCAGGAGCGCGCTCAGTCCCTGAGGCAGGTAGAAGGTGGAAGGCGTGCATTCAGGAGCGTACAATGCCTGTTCTGTGTGCACAGGACCTGGGATGAGGTCACAGGAGGGGGAGGAGTCAGGGGTCACATGATCAGGGTCCTCAGTGTAAGCAGGATGCTGCTGTCTGTGCTGGTTGTTATGGTGCTGGTTGAGGGTAAGTTTATGTGTGGGGTCAGGAGGGGTTTACAGGGTGGATGTAGCAGAGCCGTGTGTGTATGAGGTGGATGGAGTAGAGCCGTGTGTGTACGAAATGTATGGAGCGCAGCCGTGTGTGTACAAGGTGTGCGGAGCGGAGCCGTGTGTGTATGAGGCGTACGGAGTGGAGCCGCATGTGTACGAGGTATGCGGAGCGGAGTCGTGTGTGTACGACGTGGATGTAGCAGAGCCGTGTGTGTACGAGGTGGATGGAGCAGAGCCGTGTGTCTACGAAGTGTATGGAGCGCAGCCGTGTGTGTACAAGGTGAGCGGAGCCTTGTGTGTATGAAGTATATGGAGCAGGGTGTACAGCGCAGGGTGTACGGAGCAGAGCCGCATGTATATAAGTTGTAGGGAGCAGAGTCGTGTGTGTACGAGGTGTACAGAGAGGAGCCGTGTGTGTACGAGGTGGACGGAGCGGAGCCGTGTGTGCACGAGGTGGACGGAGCGGAGCCGTGTGTGCACGAGGTGGAAGGAGCGGAGCCGTGTGTGTACGAGGTGGACGGAGCGGAGCCGTGTGTGTGTACGAGGTGGACGGAGCGGAGCCGTGTGTGTACGAGGTGGACGGAGTGGAGCCGTGTGTGTCGAGGTGTAGGAGCGGAGCCGTGTGTGTACGAAGTGGACGGAGAGGAGCCGTGTGTGTACGAGGTGTACGAAGCGGAGCCGCGTGTGTACGAGGTGTACAGAGAGGAGCCGTGTGTGTACGAAGCGGAGCCGCGTGTGTACGAGGTGTACGGAGAGGAGCCGCATGTGTACGAGGTGGACGGAACGGAGCCATGTGTGCAGGGCCGGCTCCAGGTTTTTATGGGCCCTGGGCGAAAGAGCCTCAGTGGGCCCCCTTAACACAGACCACGATTCATGATGCACAGATACTGCAGAGATATATGGGTATAGCACAACGCCAAACACTTCTCTTCTTCCATTACATGACTGATACCTATTGTAAATTGTACAATAGCTCAAAAACCGCCAAATCCTCACAGCGCACAGTACAGACTGGACAGTACAGTCCTCCATACAATATTATGGGCACCACATAGTCTCCCCCTCATCACCCATATAATACCCCATGCAGGATGTCACCCCGCCATCCCCCATATAATGCTCCATACAGAATACTGGACCCAATATAATGCTCCATACAGAATACTGGACGACATATAATGCTCCATACAAAATATGGAGCGCTCCTCTACACTGTTCTGCGTTCTGCACTGTTACGGCTCAGGAAAGGGTGCTGTGGAAAGACTCCCCATTATCATCATCATTGCCTGCCCATTATCATCATCATTGCTTCCCCTCATCATCATTGCCTGCCCATCATCATCGCCTACCTATCATCATCATTGCCTCCCAATTAATATCATCATCATCATTGCCTTCCCATTATCATTGTCTCCCCATCATCATCATTATCATTTCCTTCCCATTAATATCATCATCATTGCCTTCCAATTATCATTGCCTCCCCATTAATATTATCATCATCATTGCCTTCCCATTATCATTGCCTCCCCATTAATATATATCATCATCATTGCCTTCCCATTTTCATTGCCTCCCCATCATCATCATTGCCTCCCCATTAATATCATCATCATTGCCTTCCCATCATCATCATTATCATTGCCTCCCCATTAATATTATCATCATCATTGCCTTCCCATTATCATTGCCTCCCCATTAATATATATCATCATCATTGCCTTCCCATTATCATTGCCTCCTCACCACCATCACACATACAGCACCGCAGGCAGCACTCTCTCACATACACACACGCAGCAGGCACACACACACGCCTCACCTGTCCGGCATCCGCGCGCTCTCTGCCACAGCCGGCCGCTGAATGATGACGTCATTCAGCGGCGCTGCTGTGAGAGAGGAAGCGCAGGCGCCCCCTGGAGCTCGGAGCTGCGGCAGCGGAGGCACAGGGAGAGGTGAGTATTGTGCCGACTGCTGCCGGGGCCCAGTGGCGGCGCTGACACCGCTAACGGGCGCCGGGGTGCCCGACGGCGAGTGGGCCCCCCCGCCTGCTCAGGGCCCTGGCACTTGCCCGGGTGTGCCCGGTGCTGACGCCGGCCCTGCATGTGTGTACGAGGTGAATGGAGCGGAGCCGTGTGTGTACAAGTATTAAGTACAGCATTGTACTGTATTAAGTTTGAAAGGAATGCGGCCCGCCAGCTTAAAATTTTTTTTTATGTGCGGCCCATTTACTCTGCCGAGTTTGAGACCCCTGGTGTAGGTGGTAATGTATGTGAAAGCACTAGTGAAGCAACGTCACATCGTATGCAATGACAACTGACAACTTATGTTACTGGACAGGCTACACCACTACCTTTTTTTGGAAGCCACACAGCGGTACACCTTGTCGATGATGCCCAGAAAGAGCATGTACTCGAGTGGATGGCAAGCACAGCTCCTCTTCCTCCAAATCAACATCACACTCAGTACAGTCCACTGAGGTGGCAGACAAATTTCCCTTGCTTCCCCCACGTCCCAACTATCCAACCGTTCAACTGACTGTACGGAACCAAAGATGGATGAGTATGAAGAGCTTTTCACACATTCTATGCCATGTTCATCAGAAGTGTACTCAAAAGCTTCACAGAGTCAAGACGAGGAAATCTGCACCGATGACCAAAATTTTTTTTAGCTTGGATCCGGGGCAGGACGAAGCATGGTCCAAACAGCATCCTGACCCTCGTCATCCAACGTTAACCCCTGGGGGCAAGTGATCCTTGTGAGACTCATATATCTGAGGCTCACGCGGACTGTACTGTGCTGTCAGGGCAAGAAGAGTAGGGTGACTCCAAGGGCGAGGATTGTGATAACACAGAGGATCATGATTAGGTGTTAGATCCCAGTTGGCGTGAACATAGAGGCACACAGCTGAGTAGGACATCTGCGGAGGAAAACAAAGAGGTTACATTGCGCCGTACATTGCAGACACATAGTGATACAGCCATGACGAGCAATGCATCCTCCGCCACAACTGTGCCTGTGACCAGCAGCGTCTGCAGCTGGCAAAGGTTGCCTAGCCTGGGCCTTTTTTGACACTGCAAAGGATGAGCCAACTCACGTAATCTGCAAACTTTCCAATAAAAAAAAACTGAGTTGAGGTAAAATGTGCAACAATTTGACTACTACATATTATTATTATTATTATATATGAACCTTCACATGTGCAATCAACTTGCTTTACTATGGGAATCCCACTGCTCAAAAATTTGGACCAGCGGACCTCAACAACCATCAGCCGCCCCATCAATCGCATGTGCTTCTTCCTCCTCTGTTACCGTGCCAACTATTCAGATGCAGGTCTTCGACTGCAGAACCTCAGGTTCTTTACCTGCTCCAGTCACGCTGTCTGAGAGCCCACCTTCAGCTGTAACAGAAGTGGACATGCCTGCTGTTTTTAACCGATCTCAGAGAACGAGCACACCACAAGTTTGTCGATCCACCATAACATCTCAGCCTGCACCTCTCTCACGGTCCAGCAGTTTGTCCAGTTCACCGTACTCTACCCTCTATCAGCACTGCAGCCAGCCCACGGTTCTGCAGTTGTGGTCACGTAAAATATTGTTTCCTCCTACGCATGACAAAGCTAAGAGATTCAACTCCACCATCTCCAATCTGTTGGCCACGGAAATGCTGCCCTTCCACCTGGTAGATACAGACTGTTTCCGAAAGCTGATGGTCGTCGCAGTCCTCCAGTACCAATTACCCAGTTGCCATTACTTTTCTAAGAAAGCTGTGCCTGCGTTACACCAGACAACATCACTTATTACTTGACAAAATCTCTGTATGCCAGGGTGCATTTCACCACAGACACTTGGACAAGTAAGCATGGCAAGGGCGTTGCATCTCGCTGACTGGGCACTGGGTGACTGGTGGCTTTGGGGACAGGCGCTGCTCCACAAGTATTGCAGGAGAAACCTCTACATTTAACACTTCCCCTATTGCTTCTGCCTCCTCTATCTCCTCTAGGACCTCCACCTGCGCCCTCAACCTCTGCCCTTACGAGACACGCATTCCAACAGTTCAGAGCGAATCCCCACCGCCTCAACTGTGCAGCCAGGGCTCACCGCAATCAGGCAGTAATAAAATTTATATGCCTTTGAGCTCACAGTCATACAGCTAAAGAGATGTGGACAGCTCTCCAGGCTGAGTTTGATCAATGGCTGTGTCCGCTGAACCTGCATCCAGGGAAGGCCATGTCCGATAACGGTGCAAACCTGGTGGCGGCCCTACGGCGAGGCAAGCTCACACACGTGCCTTGCATGGCTCACGTCCTCAACCTGGTGGTACAGCGTTTTCTCTGCCACTATCCTGGCCTGGGTGAGCTGCTCCAGAAAGCACGTAAGCTGTGTGCTCATTTCCGCCATTCGCACCCCTCTGGTCATCGACTTACATCGATACAGAGGTCTTTGTCCATGCCAGTTAACAGGATGATATGTGATGTGCCAACATGGTGGAATTCCACTCTGCACATGTTGCAGCGACTGTGGCAGCAGCAACGAGCCTTGACGCAGTATGGCATGTCGTGTAGCCTGGGCCAACACTGTACGGACGTGGCGCATAACATGTTTACAGAGTGTGCACAGACTAAGGACCTGTGCACCCTTCTGCACAGTTTTGAAATGGCTACTAAGGTGGTTAGCGCTGACGACTCCGTTGTCAGCATCACTATTCCGGTTATCTATATGCTGGAGCAGACTTTGAATAGCCTGTGGGAGGAGATGGTGGTCCCAGAAGAAGAGGAGGTAGCAGAGGAGGATGCGGAAGGGATAACATTGTTTCTAAGTTAAAGACTGTCGTCGCACATGCGGGTGCCAAGGGAGGGTGGATTACTGTAATCAAGGGAGGCTGGTGATAACAGACAAACTGTTATTGAAGGTGCAAGATCCGAGGAACAAATAGAGGAGGAAGAGTTGATGGGCAAGCAACTGTTGGATGAAGAGGATAATCCTCCCCACTCTGGTGTACGTGGTTGGCGGGAGGGGAAGGAGGAAACGAGCCTAATTGTTACCCAGCCACCAACACAGCATGGGCTTGGACCCCGTAGAAGCGCTATTGAGAGAGAAACGGCCGTCGTCAGCACACGCATTCTCCTATCCTCACTCTTCCGGCCGTGAAGTTTTAATATTTGCCAATAAAGAGTGTAATTTTTTACCCAAGACCGGTGAGTGCGATTTGCCTTTATCTACTAAATATATTTTAAACCCTACAGTCGGTATATAAAGTGTCAAGAGCAGAAACAACCAAATGTGGCATAGCCTTAGTAGGATTTAAAGTGCCAATGCAACAATAATTCCTTGCTATCGATTTTATTTATTATTGAGTCTTAATAAAGATTTTTTAGACTTTATTCAGATGCTTCTGCTTCCACTTTTTTTCGGTTATCATATACGGTATATGTATGCTTTACAGATACCAGTGACGTTCTCGCTGATCGTAGTCATCTGCCATGACAGCTTCTTCCATCTATGATTCGTCTTTGCAAGCTTGTAACACAGAGACATTTTTGGCTTCTCACTTTTCCAGGACTCTCCTCACATTCCCCTACCTCTACAAAAACCATATAGTGCCTTAGACAATAATAATGCTCCTTCTGTAACGTGCACAGTAATAGTTTACTCTTTTCATGCCTCACACAGAAACCGTGCCCTCTATAACCCAACTCAGTAATCCTATTCCCTCCGTACCCCCTGTGGAAGGTCGGCTCACTTAGCTGCTCCTTGAGGTAAACACAAGCACACGTGGGGTTAAAGTCTCTGGGTGGTTTATTGTATCATAAACCCAAAATGGAAACTAGAAAAACAGCCTTTCTGTCTCAAAAGGAAATAAAAAGTTCATAGACAGTCCTGCCCAGGTCCTCTGGGACAACACATATGGTAGCTCTCACAGGAGCGTTAGCCTAGAGGCTTCCTTGCCGGTACACAACACAGACCACAGAAAAAAAAAAACTCGTTGTACTTTTATTTTCCCATCCACACCCTTGAGGTGGAGATACGGTGAGTAGGTGTCCCGCCCATCTCTTACCTACTCTCCTAAAAACCCGCCCATAACATGGGCGCTTAACTCCTTCAGCACATATCATGCTGAAAAGAAACTTATGGGTTTCTAGATCACGGAGGAAAGCAATCTCCGTGACACATATCTCCCCCTCACATACAGTGCCAGTGACCCCATCACACCCCATATAGTAATAATGCTCTCCCCTGTGTACTTCCTCATATTAATAATGTTCCCCTGGGCCTCCTTGTAGTTGCAGTGACTTGAAAAAGTATTCTTAAAACTTTTCTACTTTTTTTTTTCACATTACAACCACAAACTTAAATGTATTTTATTGGTATTTTATGTGATCTACCAACACAAAATAGCAAGTATTTGTGAATTGTAAAGGAAATGATATAGTTTTCTAATTATTTAAAAAAATATAAATCTGAAAATTTTCATGTGCATTTATATTCAGCCCCCTGTAGTCTGATAGCCCTACATAAAATCCCGAGTGCCCAATTTCCTCCAGAAGTCACATAATTAGTACATTGAGCCCACTTGTGTGTTATTTACTCTCTATATAACTAAATATGTTTTGTGAAGGCCTCAGAGTTTTGTTTGAGAATATTAGGGATCAAACAGCATTATGAAAGCCAAGGAACACACTGGACAGGTGAGGGATAAAGTTGTGGAGAAGAGTAAAAATAGTCAACTCTCTAAACATCTCATGGAACACTGTTCAATCCATCATCCAATAATGTAAGGAATGTGGCACAACTGCAAAGCTACCAATGCATGGTTGTCCACCTAAACCGAGTTCTCAAGCAAGGAGAATACCAATTATAATCTGTCCATAGCACAACTACTGATCGTATGCTCCACAAATCTGACTTTTAAGGGAGAGTGCCAAGAAGAATGGAAAACCTTATGTCTGGCAGAAAACTAACGATGCACATTACTCTGGAAACCCCATCCCCACTGTGAAACGTGGTGGTAGCAGGCATCATGCTGTGCAGATGTTTTTCTTCAGCAGGGCCAGAGAAGATGGTCAAAGTTGATGGGAAGATGGATGGAGCTAGATACAGGGCAATCCTCAAGGAAAACCTGTTAGAGGCTGCAAAAGACTTGAGACTGGGGTGTAGGTTCACTTTCCAGCAGGTCAAAGACCCTAAATGTACTGCCAGAGCTACAATGTAATGGTTTTGATCAAAACATACTCATGTATTTCAATGGCGCAGTCACAGGCCAGACCAAAATCCCATTGAGAATCTGTGGCAAGACTATAAATTACTGTTCACAGACACTCTCCATCCAGTCTCACTGAGCTAGATCTAGTTTGCAAAGAAGAATGTGCATAATTTCCACCTCTAGATGTGCAAAATTGTGTTGGTATATCACATAAAATACCAATAAAACACATTTAAGTTTGTGGGTGTAACATAAAAGAAAGGTGGAATAGTTCATGGGGTATGGATACTTTTTCAATGCACTCAATATAGCCCTTACAATAGCAATGTCCCCCTGTTCCTCATTATAAAAATTCCCTCCTTCCCCGTATCTCCTTTTAAACATCCTCATTTTTGCCATCTTAAAATAAGGCCCCCTGTGCTTCTGTGTAATGATATCCTCCTGTGCCTCTTTATAAGAATGTCCCCTATTTTGCCTCCTTATAATCACGCCACACATTGTCAGTGTAGGAATAATAGAGTCAGCCTGTTGTTGGCAAAGAACATAAACTAATACTACACCTCGCTCCCACCCCATGATGTGCTCCTCCTCACCGCAGTCTGGGGTATGAAGGGGTGGGCGTTGCAAAGCCGTACTGTCACAACGCCATCCGATGTCTCCTGTGTGGCCCCAGTTGCCTAAAGCAGCCTCCCTCTGTATAGTTGACAGTATCAAGGTCCTGAATTTGTTCATTAAGGTCAAAATGATAAAAACAAAAAATCTATAAAAATTACAATTGGGGAAGGTTTATGTTTAAGCTTTTTCCAAGTCACAATGACAATACCAAGAGTTAGGGAAATATAGGAGTCAGATATATTATATTGACGGTACTGGCAAATTTATTGCTCAATGATTATGCATAGTCAGGATTCATTAACTCTTTACTGACGTGATGTACATGTACGCTAGTTTCAACTACTGATATTTAACCACTTGAATAGATGCTGTCAATCTTTGACAACGGTGTTTAAGTAGAGTGATGGAATCATGCAACCGTCCCGTCGCCCATTGTCACCACCAACCCCACCCGTGCGTGACTGATCATGGAGTGCTGAGGGGTTGCCATGGTAATCAGGATTATACTTGATTCTTGTGCAGGAGAACATCGTTTTCACTATATACTGTATTGCTTGAATATAGAACAAACTGTGAAATGGTAGCAAGTTCAAGTCCCCTTAAAAAAAGGACTAAAAAATTAAGTAAAAATAAAAATGTTTTAAAAAAATTAAGTTTTAACCATTCCCTTTGCTTAGTTTAAAAATTGAGAATTAAAAATAATAAACATATTTGGGATTGTCCTCTGTAAAAGTCTGGTCTATGAAAATACTAACTTAACATATATAATAAACACTGTAAGAAAGCCAGAAACTGACATTTTTGGTTATCGCACCTTCCTCAAAAATGCAATAAAAAGCGAGCACAACATCATAAGTATTCCAAAATGGTATTAAAATGCCAGCTTGCCATGTAAACCAAGCCTTCACACAGATCCATTGATGGAAACTTCTTAATTTTTTTTTATCACCAATAATAGTGTATATTGTGAATGACAAATATATTGTGTATAGTTAGGACCAACAATATTTGGACCGTGAACAAATCTTTGTGATTTGCCTCTGCATGCCACTGTTTTATTTAAAATGAAACGACTGAAATGCAAGTGAAGTGTAGATTTTCAGATTTAACCCCTTAGTGACTGAGCCAATTTTGACCTTAATGAACAAGCCAAATTCTGACCACTGTCACTTTATGTGGTAATAACTCTGTAACTCTTCAATGTATCTCACTGATTCTGAGCTAAGACTTTTTTTTTCGTGACATTTTGTACTTCATGATAGTAAAATTTATTCGATGTGACTTGCGTTTACTTATGAAAAAATTGGAAATTTGGCAAAAATTTAGCAATTTTCAAACGTTTAATTTTTGTGCCTTTTACACTCAGAGTTATGTCACACAAAATAGTTCATTAATAACATTTCCCACATGTCTACTTTACAACAGCACAATTTTGGAAACATTTTTTTTTTTTCATTAGGAAGTTAGAAGGGTTAAAAGATGACCAGCGATTTCTAATTTTTCCAACAAAATTTACAAAACCATTTTTTCCGGGACCACATCACATTTGAAGTGACTTTGAGGGGTCTATATGACAAAAAATACCCAAAAGTAACAACATTCTAAAATATGCACCCCTCAATGTGTTCAAAACCACATTCAAGAAGTTTATTAACCCTTCAGTTCCTTCACCAGAACTGAAGCAATGTGGAAGGAAAAAAATTAAAATTTAACCGTTTCCACAAAAAAATTACTGTAGACCCTAACTTTTTTTTTATTTTCGCAAGGGTAAAGAGAAAATGGACCACAAAATTTGTTGTGCAATTTCTCTTGAGTATGCCGATACCCCATATGTGGGGGAAATCCACTGTTTTGGCGCAGGGCTCAGAAGGGAAGGAGCACCGTTTGACTTTTTGAATGCAAAATTGGCTGGAATCGAGAGCGGACGCCATGTCGTGTTTGGAGAGCCCTTCATGTGCCTAAACAGTGGAAACCCACCCACAAGTACCCTATTTTGGAATCCACACCCCTCAAGGATTTTATCCAGGGTATAGTGAGCATTTTGAACCCACAGGTACAGCACAGAATTTGATAACATTAGGTTGTCATATTGAATATGTCCTCATTAGTGTTGAGCACAAGTGCTAGCTACTCCAGTTTGCTTTGGGTGTTTGTGTATGCATCAAATACCGTGGGTGCTCGAGTGACAGGCTCGAGTCCCTGCCCCGCATGTTTTGTGGCTGTTAGATACCCCCCAAAAAAAACATTCGGACATCCGCGATACTCCGTGCATACCCGAGCACCCGATGCAAACTCGAGTAATGAGCACTTGCGCTCAACACTAGCCATCACGTCATCATTTTTTTTTTCACTTTTGAAAAATAAAAAAACAAATCTAACTCCAATACTAACCCTAAACCTTAACTCTAACCCTAACCCCAACCTTAACTGCAAAGAAAGGAAAAAATGACAATTTTTTGTTATAATTTTTTTTCTAACTAAGGGAGTGACAAAGGGGGATTAGATTTACTTTCTTTTTTTTATTTTGATACAGTTTTTTTTTTACCTTCTAGCATCCTAACAAAATAAAAGGATACATCAGACATGAGGGAAATGTTATTTAATGACTATTTTCTGGGGTATGACTGTCTGGAATAAAGGGATAATCATTGAAAGTTTGAAATTTGCTAATTTATATAACTTTTTTGTTACAAATTTGATATCTGTGTTTGTTTATAAAAGTATCAACATAAATTTACTATTAACATAAAGTACAATGTGTCATGAAAAAAATAATAAAATCAATGTGATGTGTTCAAGCATTCCAGAGTTATTACCACATAAAGTGACATTGGTCAGACTTGAAAAATTTTGCCTGGACACTAAGGGGTTAAAGCAAAAATTTGGAAAAACTGTTTGGACATTGAACCCCAGTTTGATTCCCTCCCATTTTTTAATATATTATATGGTAAAATGAATGACATCATACAAAACTACATCTCATCTTGCAAAAAAAATAAGCCCTCATGTTGATATTGTATATCGATGGGAAAAAAATATGACTTTTGGAAGAAGGGGAGGAGAAAACAAAAAAGGGGAGGAAAAATGGTTAATATATGCTCTATATAGAAATATTGTCCGTTTCCTTACTTCATTGTAAAATGTTTGCATTAATATAGGGATAACACAGAAAACAGCATTCCAACTCCCGCCAGACCAGCAAATATGGGAAAGGATCAGCCTGCGTTATCTGCATCACTAGATGGTGTCATTCCTGGAGTTCCTGCAAACTCCTTTCAACTTGAATCAGATCTAAGAAGACTGAAAGGGTACCCAGATATGTTATACACATATCTAAAAGTATGTACACCCGTGTATATTTGCAATTCTTCTATTCTTCAAAGAAGTCTCATCAAATTTTTTATTCTTTAATCCGTCCTAATGAATTTTGTAGTAGTGTGTAAGTGTATTAAAATACTTATTGATTGCTGTCTTTCATTCCTTTTCTGGCCTACTGACCTGAAATCAGACTAGCTGGCTCACACAAGGTTTTAAAATGGACTAAGGAATACTAATTTTAATGGGAATTCTTGTTAAAAGTGGTACCGTCATTATAATTAATATTTTAATAATCAATAGTACACCTGAAAATAAAAAAAAACAACTTTGTAATATGTTATCAAAAAAATCTGCTTCTTTGTCCTCCTGGACTGATCATTAATTTACAAAATTCTCAATTTATGGGTAAAATCTGCATTCAGTGAAGATTCTACAAAGAATCTTCTCATTATAACCATAATGCGGACTTAAATAGGGTTTAGCCGCTAAAGAGAACCATACAAAAATATAAAATTCAAATTTTATTGCCATAATAAACGACACACGAGATAAAACATGTAAAAAGGCACAAAAAGACAAAATACCAAAGTGTCCAATGAAGGGGGCCCCTGCAACAACCCTATATACACACATCCCTTCAAATGTGCTAAGTATTTATTGACATAATGGGAAACATAATGGGAATCATTAGGGAACAAAGGAGATAGCTGTGTACATAGCACACTGAGAATATCAGAGGTTCACACAATAAAGTAGAATTTTACCCTAAAAAATATTTGCAAGGTTGTAGTATCTAATTTATGTTATGTCCATGCATATGGCACAAAGCCTAAATATATATATCGCCCCCGGAAAAAGCTCTGGGCGAAACGCGCGTCGGGGTAGAAGGGGGGACTCCTGATCCTCCCTATGCAAGGTTCGTTTACACCTTAAGTGTTATGCTGTTATATTTTATCTTTTTTTAACTGTGCTATTAACTAATTTACACAAAATAATGTTTCTACATAAATGGACGCTAAGACTATTTCTAGTTGGACCATACTTGTTAATGTTTAGTCTTGTTATTAAATATACAGTACTTTGTTCTTTTTTGCTTCATTTTTAGCAAATTGAGCCTTCCCTTTACCATAAGCTGTTTCAGAAAGCTTTAGATCCAGATGTCTTCAATGAAATTGTAAAGATTCTTCGACTTAAATACATTGAGTAAGTGGCAAGTCATTGGTTTATGCTCAGAAGTGTTTTATACATTTAGACAGCTATGTCAGTGGTTATTTGTCATTTTAGAGCCACATTTGATTGTTGCCGATTTAAAGGAAACTGTCAGCAAGATCAAGTTCCCCCGAAACCATTTATATGGGCATCTAGGTCAGTGAAAGATACACATTAGTGCCTTTACATTTGCTATCCATTGCTTGAATACAGAGAAAAATTGTGGATTTCTCTGGATTCCAGCAACAGATAATGGACACAATGCGTTTCTCTTTCTCTGACCTTGTGCTCATGTAAACGGTTTCAGCAGGTTGGTCTTGTGCACAGATTCCCTTTTAAGCCTGCTACATTACATTTGCGTTTCACACATGAAAGGTAGGATTGGATGTATTTGGGGATCTCTTTCCTATCTGGCTGAATCGTGTCCACTGTCTTTGGAGATTGGCATGTTAGTCATTTGAATCAACATATTTTTTAATAGTGACAATACTGCAAAAGAGGCTAGTTCTCTGGAGACTCTCTCCATATTGGTCCATTCGGGTATGTTCACACATTGTAAATAAAATCTGCTACTATTCCAGTAATTGCATGGTGGATTACAATTTCACATATTCTCAATATACTGCAGAATTTAACTTGCATTCCTGCCAATGTAAGCTAATGCAAGGGTTTTCATAATTAGCAATGTAAGAAATTTAATTTTGATTTGGTTTTGCTTTTCCACAGCTTGTCAATTCCATGTGGATGTACCCTTGGGATTCTTTTCTTATTATTTTTTTCTTTTAATTTCTTCTGTTCATCCTACGTGAGGTTTCTATGTATGGAGCGGGCTCCAGAGTATAACACACACAAATCTCAGCAGATGCCGGCTATCTAATAAAGCTGGTACCTGCTTGTGACAATAGTAACAGGAGCTTATTTAAGAATTTCAATACCCTGTCAATTCCTGGGTGCTGATAGGCTGTCATGGCAGCCAAGGTCTGATGAAAGCCCATGTCTGTCATCTTGCCCTCCCTGTGAAGCCCGGCCTGTGGCTGGGCTTTGTAAGAGGACGTCTTTATCTGTATACTCCAATACTGGGGTACTGTAGTACATAGAGTGAGTGAACAAATGATTGCAGGTTCAAGTCCCTAAGGGGACTAAAAAGTAAAGTAAAAAAATAAATATGATATGTTAATTTTCCCCCTCCTTTTTCCTCCATTCAGCATAATCATGTTTGGTGTCATGCATACTGTAAACACTATGAAGAGTTGGAAAATTGAAATGCTAGAATTGTCATATTTCAGTCACCAAGACTGCAATAAAAAGCAATTAAAACATTCTATGTATTCCATAAAATGGTATCTATTCAAACGTTAACCATTTATGGAAAAATAAAAATGTTATGGATCCCAGAAAATGGAGACACAAATTCAATTAACTAATTTATTTTTTTTCATCACTAAAAATTGATGCAAGTTTGATATTGCTGTAATAGAACTGACCTGAAATATAATGTTGCCGAGCTTTCTCACAGCACAGTGCAGAAAAACGAAACTGCAATAATCGCAGAATAGCGTTTATTTCCTCTCTTTCACTGCACTTGGAATTTTTTTCTGTTTTTCAATATATTACATGTAAAGTAAATGGTGTCAGTCAAAGCTACACGTTGTCCCGCAAAAAATAAGCCCTCTCTGTCAGCAGAAAAATAGCAAAGCTATGGCTCTTGGAAAAAGATGGGGGGAAAAAGCACAAAAATCAAAATTGGCTGTTGCAGGAAGGGGCGAGTTCTGGATCTTAGGGTGCAAACAGTCTGTTAATTATTTATTTCGAAAGCTGTTTAGGAAACCTGATGCACCATTAACCCTCCCTGTACTAGCCCTCCATGTGAACATACCCCAGATGAGAAGAGGTCAAGAGGTCTGTCTACGTCCTGTACAAGTGTATTGGTAGAGCAGTAGGACAACGTTTGGCTGGGCTGATGGTATGCACGGCACCATGCAGGAGTTCTCATAGTTATTGATCCGCATAGCAGCACACGGTCTCCATGTTCAGGCTTTCACCAATACAAACTACTGGGTTTTCCATTAACTTTGACTAGATGCCAATAATTAGCATGACATTTCCTTTAGCTACGCTACAATGAAAGTTCTACACACCAGTCTATCCACATACAGCATGGCAAATAATCATTACCAAGATCTACAGCAGGTTTATTGATTGAAAATGGGGAATAATACCTTTTTAACATATTGTTTGTTTGTTTTTTTGTTTTTCTCCTAGAAATGAAGACGCAGATGTTGTGTTGGAAATTTTACAAACCTTTTCTGAGCTTAGGAGGTTTGATATGGCAGTAATGTTTTTGTCAGAATCGGAAAAAGAAGGTACTTTCATATAGTTAGAATATATGCTTGTTATACAATGAAAGTATGCATATATAATATTTCTAATGAATAGTTATTAAAAGTTTTGCTGTAAACCTGTTTACTATCCTTTCCAGTAGGAAATGAAATATATTGCAGTGACCTTATTCCTAACATACCTAACCCCTCAATATTGAAATCCTGTTCAGTTCCAATTCCTCTGGATGTAGCCTAAAGAGTAACCACCTAAGACCGGACATACGTGATACTTATTCAGACTATTAATAATAGCTAGAAATTATTAGAATGGGTTCGGATACAGGGAGTTAAGCGAAGATATGCAACAGATTTTCCAAGGGTTCCAACTCTTGCACTCCATTTTGCAGTCTTAAATGGAATCTAAGCAGGTTTATGCTATGCTATGTAATCTGAGAGAAGCAGGACAGGATGTAGGGGCAGAGACCCTGATTCCAGCAATGTGTCACTTAATAGGCTGCATTTTGCAGTTTCAATAAAATTGTGTTGTATCAGCAGGAGATTATCCTAAAGGACTAGATGTCCCGTGCCTCTTGATCCCACCCCGCACCCACCACTGATTAGCAGCTTTCAGTCAATATATATTGTACACAGAATGCTGCCAGTGTTGTCGGCGGGGTTATACAGGGCTCAACATTCTGAGCTCTGCTAGATCTGCAGCAGAGAAAGCAGTTATTCTACAACTGCTGTAGACTGTAAACTATGTCGCTGGAAGTACTGTCTCTGTCTATACATCATGCTGCTGTCAGGTTACATAGCACAAACCTGCTGACAGATTGCCTTTAAAGAGATTGTCTGGTTTGGTAAACCCATATTTCCAAGATCCTCGTCTTTTACAATGTTCCTAGAGTGTCTATAAAGAGGATCCCTAATGTCTGTGCTACATGGACAGCCTATTGATTGAATTGATAACTGAATAGCTTCATTTCTCCTGCAATTGTGCAACAAGAGAAAAAAAATAGCGCACTTGCTTCCTGGTTTGCTTGCAGATTACTTTTTATTACAGGGGCCTTAGGATCAAAGCTAAGAAAGACTCATCTAGGCTCCCCTAAAAGCAATTACGGAGGCTTAGTTCAGCTCGTGGTGGAGGGAAAAGGAGTGAGGCAGCTGGACTTTCTCATTTTCCTCTTGCCGCTCCAGATGCTTGACAAATAAAATTAGGTTTTCGATTGAAAAATTTACCATAGTAAATCTTCCATTAACCCCTTCACCCCAAGCCCACTTTCACCTTGCTGACCAGGCCAAATTTTACAATTCTGAACAGTGTCACTTTATGAGGTAATAACTCTGGAACGCTTCAATGGATCCCACTGATTCTGTGAATGTTTGTTTTTTCGTGACACATTGTACTATGTGTTAGTGGTAAGTTTAGGTCAATGTTTTTTGCATTTGTTTGTGAAAATATTTTCAAACGTTTAATTTTTATGCCCCTTCATGACATATCCGCCGTACATGTACGACGCTGTGGAGGTACGTACCTGTAAACTGTCATACATGCATAGTGTGGCGATTAAAGCGGGTGTCGGCACTATATGAGAGACCACTATCCATGCTACTGAGTGCCATGAGGTCCCTAAGTTCGGGAGCGGACACGCCTCTTCCATTTGTGCGATTCCCTGATCTAATGCCCTGCAATGCAGAAAGCATTGCAGATTATTAGATCAGCGATCAGGGCGTGGAAAGTTGATGTCCCATATTGGGGCAAGGAAAAAAAAAAAATTAAAAAATTGTACAAATATTAAAAAAAAAAATGGCAAAATAAACAAAGTACACATATTTGGTATCGCCGCGTCTGGATGGAACGAGCCGACCTATAAAACTGTCACGCTAGTTAACTCCTTCACTTAACACTGTAAAAAATTATATCTATTACCGCTGAACAAAAAATGGAATTAAACACGATCAAAAAGTCAAATGATATGGTATAGCTGAAAATGATCACAGTTCTGCTCACATTTATCCTGCACTTACACAGGTGTTTCCGTGTAAATCTTTGAAATACGTGATCAAACTATAATGAGGCAGATTGGAGACTCTGAACGCTGTCTGACCTGTGATCTGGTGGTGTACTTTTTAGGATCTCATGAAAGTGCCGTCGGCCACACTGTTGTGCACTTCTGAAAAGATGGACGGCTGAACAGTGGCCAGACGAAGTGCAGAATAACTCTGCTGCCTCATTATAATAAATGGATTCCTCAGGGGTTTCATCTGAATTACATCAGCTTTAGATAGAAACCCCAATATAAGTGGTCAGCGTAGATAGCCGGATAAATGTCATCCCAAATGTTACGTAAAATGTTCCCAACAAAAGCTCCAACTCAATCCACAAAAAAAGCAAACCCACTCAGGTCTATCATCTGTTAACGGAAATATGATAATATAATAATGATATTTATACAGCACCAACATATTACGCAGCACTTTGCAATTAAGTGGGGACATGTACAGACAATAAAAACAATCAAATATAACACATTTCAGCAGTTGCAGAAGAAGTAAAGGA
This sequence comes from Oophaga sylvatica, assembly GCA_033576555.1. Lineage (NCBI taxonomy): Eukaryota > Metazoa > Chordata > Amphibia > Anura > Dendrobatidae > Oophaga > Oophaga sylvatica. The sequence goes on along the minus strand of JARQOD010000004.1, from coordinate 194,744,390 downwards.
ATAATCTATAAGGAAATAGGGGAACACAATAGGTAAAATGTGCTTATGTACGGTCCAGCCATCATAATAAATAAGGGTTTTCTTATTAAGCTGCATGATCTGGTCATCAGCCAGGATATCTCTGCATACAGTTACCGCAGATTATGATTAACATTTAGGAGGGAACAGGGGAGAGTTATGTTATTGAGTTGAGATGATAGGCTTGTCTAAACAGATGTGTTTTTAAATCATGCTTAAAAACATGGGGGCTTGATATTAGTCGGATCATTTGGGGTAGTGCATTTCAGAAAACTGGCGCAGCACGAGAGAAGTCTTGAAGACGGAGGTGCGAGGTTCAGATTATGGAGGATGTTCGTCTTCGATGATGATCAGTTGCATAACGGAGGGCACGGACTGATAGAGAGAAATGAGGGATGAGATATTGGCCAGTACAGAACTTTGGAGAGTTTTGTGGGTGAGAGATATGAGTTTGTATTGTATTCTGGAGCGAATGGGCAACCAGTGCAATGACTGGCACAGGGTTGAGGCGTCAGTGAAGCGGCCTGATAGAAATATATGAGCCTAGCTACTGCATTCAGGATGGATTGGAGAGCAGAGAGTTTGGTTAGAGGGAGACCGATAACAAGAGCGTTGCAGTAGTCCAGATGAGTGAATTAGAGCAACAGTAAAAGTTTTTGCAGTTTCAAAGGTGAGAAAAGGTCGGATTCTAGAGATGGTTTTTAGGATGCAGGTGACACGAGTGAATTATTGGATATGGGGAATAAAGAAAAGTTCTGTCATATATGACCCTAAGACAACGAGCTTGCTGCATTAGAGTTATGGTTGTACCACGTAAGGAAATTGCAAAGTCTGGTATAGATAGGGTAGTAAATAGATAGAGGAATCACAAGGACTTCTGTTTTGGAGAGATTCAATTTCTGATAGAGAGAGGACATGATGTTAGAGAGAGCAGACAGACAATCCCTGGTATTGCATATGCGTATTAAAGTGGGGGTGATATCCGGTGAAGAGATGTTTAGTTGGATGTCATCAGCATAGAGATGATGCTGGAAACCAATTCTGCTGATTGGATTGTTGGCTAGAGATGTGATGAGGATGGTAAAGTAGACTTGTTTAGCGAGATGGAGAGCAAAGTTAAGTTAAGTTTTGAGCATGAACTTATAGTGGATGATGTCTTCTGCTGAAAGTGATTTTCTCCACCGACATTCGGCATACATTTTCTCCAGCGCTGCTCAAGGTATTTTCATTGTGTGCCATGGCTGGATCTATGTCGTTCTGCGTTTTGTAGGTGCTACTTCATTCATGGGACTCTGAACTGCATTGATCTAATGTAACAATGCTGATTCTGGACAGGAGAGGGGAGAGATAGGAGCTAAAGATATCTGTTGATTGTCCATAAGTTGCTGGGTATTGATAGCATGTAGATTTGTGTGTGTGGGAAGTGAGGGTCTCTTGGGTGTTGAGACAGTTCTTGACATAGAAGGAAAGAAGGTTGTGGTCAGAGAGTGAGAGAGGGTAGTTGTTAAAGTCATGTAGCGAGCAGATTTGTCAGTATTCCCTTCTTCATGTGTAGAGAGTTAGTAAGCTGTGAAAGGCCAAAGGAGTAAGTTAGAGAAACAAGATGAGAGGCAGATGGGGAGAGCATCTCATCAATGGGGATGTTAAAATCCACCATGAGAGTGGAAATATCACAGGAAAGGAGGGTGGAAGCCAAGTGGCAAAGTGATCCAAAAACTGAATGGAGGAGTCTGGAGGGTGATAAACAGTCCCCACTCACAGGGAGAAGGGTTTAAAGAGTCTAACATTACGGACTTCGAAGGAAGGAAATATAAGTGAGGGAACCAGGGGGGATGAACTTTAAAACACATTTTGATGACAGCAGACCAACACCTCCACCTTTTTACTGCTCTCAGGTCTGTGGGTATGTGAAAATTGTAGCTCACCATACGAAAGAGCAGCCATGGCTGTGGTGTCCGACTGCTGGGTCCAGGTTTCAGGGAGAGCCAGAAGGTTATGTGAATTTGGAAGGAATAAATCTTGGATGTAGCGGAGTTTATTGCACACTGACCGTGTGTTCCAAATGGCAGAATTAAAATGGACAGGGGAAGGCATGCACTGAATGTTTATAAGATTGGCAGAGTTTCTGTGTGCTGCAAGATGAGTTGAATATAGTAGTGTATGGAGGCTCATGGTTGGGAGAGATGTCGCCAGTGACTAAGAGAAGGAGAAAGAAGCGAAAGAACAGGTAGTTCAATAATTTGTGTGAGTGTTTTGTGCACTGAATGGTGGTAGTGGATGGTTTTGTGTGATTGGGAAATGTCAACAGGGCTTCAGAGTTGTACATGGGAGAGGGGAGTTGAGCTGGGCTGATGTATCGAGACTAGTGATGAGTGAACGTGCTCGGATAAGGTGTTATCCGACCCTGCTCGGGTGCTGAGTGTCTTCGGCGTGCTCGATTAATATGTTCAAGTCCCCACTCCTGCATGTCTCACGGCTGTTTGATAGGTAATCTTTGCATGTTTTTTGCGGCTGTTGAACAGCCGCGAGATAAACAGGCACAGGGGCTCGAACATTTATCGAGCATGCCGAAGACACTCAGCATATGAGCATGTTTGGATAACGCCTTATCCGAGCATGTTCGCTCATCACTAATAGAGACTGTAGAATATGTCAAAGGGCAGTAGAGGTGAAAAGAAACAGCAGCAAGAAAATATATGACGCAAAGAGATTTGGAAACTAGATGGCGTAGTACAATTTAACGAGGAGCATGGTTGTTTGAATATCTGGCATAGATTACCTGTCTCCTGCCCTATCCGATTTCCATGTTTAACTAGTGGTGACACTTTGAGGCTATGTGCACATGTTCAGGAATCTTTGCAGAAATTTCCTGAGAAAAACTGGACTTTTTCCCAGGAAATCCGCATGCGTTTTTATCACGTTTTTACCGCGTTTTCGCGTTTTACCGCAATTTTTTCCTGAACATTGTAGGTCAATAATATAGCGGGAAATACGCAAATTTACAGCGAAAATAATGAACATGCTGCATTTTTTACCGCGATGCGTTTTTTGCGTGGAAAAAAACACACCATGTGCACAAAAATTGCAGAATGCATTTTGAATAATAGGATGCTTACTGCATGCGTTATTAAGTGTTTTTGCCGCGGAAAATCACGGAAAAAACGCAAAAAATCCTGAACGTGTGCACATAGCCTGAAAATTTTGGACATAGAATAAATTTCACATGCGCCCCAGCCCCCATGCTCTCTTTAAACCAGATCTGGATATAATGGAAGTTTGTGCTGGGATGTAGGACCACGTTGCCTTGTTGAATAAGCGATTAGCAAGAGACCACAACAGTCATTACTATTCAAGATATACACCAGATAAACATCCACACTGGACAGACACAGACCACAATCATCAAGTGAAAGAAAACTGAATATTTAGAATCGAACATTGGACAAATTAGTAATTCGCAGTCTTGAAATCTTGTGAAACAAGATGTTCATGCTTAACAGAAGTAAAGCAAGCACCTTAGTGAATAACACTTTCTGGTCACTTCTAGGACATTTGTAGAGTATTTCTGTTTTACACTTCGGAAACTGCACTTAGGATAACTGCACATAAAGCCCAACTGGTGCTCCTTCCCTTCTGAGCTTTGCACTGTGCCTCAAAACTAGTTTTGGACCACATATGGAGTATTGTCGGACTCAGGAGAAATTGCGTAAAAAAATTCATCACCATTCATTTTCTCTTATTATCCCTTTTGAAAATTGAAAACTTAGGGTCAAGTCAACATTTTAATGGGAAAAAAAGTTAATTTTCCATTGACTCAGCCCAATGTTATATAATTCTGTGTATTACCTTAGGGTTAAAAATGCTCAATATACCCCTAGATGAATTCCTCAAGTGTAGTTTCCAAAATGGAATCACTTGTGGGAGCTACTGCTGCTTTGGCATGTCAGTGTCTCTTCAAATATGACAAAACATCCACAATCTATTCCAACCAAAATTGCACTCCATAATTCAATGCCGCTGCCTCCCTTCCGAGCCCTGCCGTGTGCCCAAACAGTAGTTTTACACCACATATCGGGATATCTGCATGCTCAGGAGGAATTTCAAAAATATGGGGCTAAAACAATATTTTTGTGGGAAAAATGTATGTTTTCATTTTCACAGTTCGATATAACATTCTGTGAAGCACCTGTGGGTTCAAGGTACTCACTACACTTCTAGATAAATTCCTTGAGGGTTGTGGTTTCTAAAATAGGGTGATTTGTGGGAGCTCCCCTACTCTACCCTACCTCTTAAACATGATACTGTGAATGCAGTACAATCCATGTGTCATACGTCTGATGCAGGCTGGAATACTGACATGAGCATATCACCAGCATTTACTGTCAACTGTAAAATTATGATAACTACATTCAAAATAGCCTTTAAAGGCGTCTCCAGATAAAAAAAAAATGGAATGATGGACTCGGCATTTGTTTTCTATTTGAGAATAATGATTTGATTTACCTCTTACATTTTCTTCACAGATGTCCGCTCCTTATTTGCCTTCATAGAAAAAGCAAAGATGACGGATAACACTTATGCAACACTAAAGAAGAAATATGGCCTCTGAGTGTAATACAAACTCGGAGAAACCTAAATGTATTAAATCGACATCTGTGTGATCCAGTGTTATGGGGAACCCATATGCAAACTATCTGGAAAATTCACTGACATTATGTACAAAATAAATTTTGCCTTTGTATGTGTGTTTTTTTATTTTATAATTGTCCCAGTATTTTTGAAAGGTGTAACCTTTCCAGGGCTTTGGGGGACCAATGTTTCTTTTAGAATAAGGATATGTCTTTGCTCACTAATATCAGATGAACTGCTAATGGATGAACCTTTAGGTGATATAATTAGTGATGAGCGAGTGTACTCGTTTTCCCGAGTAAGCTCGGGTGTCCTCCAAGTATTTGGAAGTGCTCTGAGATTTCGTTTTTGTCAAAGCAGCTGCATGATTTATGGCTGCTGGACAGCCTGAATACATGTGAGGAATGCCTGTTTGTTAGGGAATCCCCCATGTATTCAGGCTGTCTAGCAGCTGCAAATCATGCAGCTGCTTCGACAAAAACTAAATCTCCGAGCACACCAAAATACTCTGAGGACACCCGAGCAACAAGTATTCTCGCTCTTCACTAAATATAAAACCTTTTTAAGACCAATTTGCTGTTCGAAGGGTTATTCAAGGCATACGTTCCATTTTCAGGTAATTATTAGTGATGAGCGAACGTATTCAGATAAGATGTTATCCAGCCATGCTCGGGTGCTAAGCAAGTGTCTTCGGTGTGCTTGACAAATATGTTTGAGTCCACGCGGCTGCATGTCTCGCAGCTGTTCAACAGCCACAACACATGCAGGGATTGCCTAACAGTTTCAGGGACTTGGAACATATTATTTGAGCACGCGGAAGTCGCTCTGTTAGCACACGAGCATGCTCAGATAACACCTTATCCAGGGCCGGCGTCAGCACCCGGCACACCCGGGCAAGTGCCGGGGCCCTGAGCAGGCGGGGGGGCCCACTCGCAGTCTGGCACCCCCGCGCCCGTTAGCGGAGGAGAGCGGTGTCAGCGCCGCCACTGGGCCCCCCCCCCCCCTCAGGGCCCCGGCATCAGCTGGCACAATACTTACCTCTCCCGTGCCTCCGCTGCCGCAGCTCCGGGCTCCAGGGGGCGCCGGCGCTTCCTCTCACAGCCGGCCGCTGAATGACGTCATCATTCAGCGGCCGGCTGTGGCAAGGCGTGGGGACGCCGGACAGGTAAGACGTGTGTGTGTGTGTGTCTCTGTGTGTATGTATGTGAGAGAGTGCTTGTGTGCTGTCTGTGTGTGATGATGGGCAGGCATTGCTGATAATGGGGAGGCATTGACGATGATGGGGAGAAGATGATGATAATGGGCAGGCATTGATGATAATGGGCAGGCATTGATGAAGGGGAGAAGATGATGATGGGCAGGCATTGATGATGATGGGGAGGAGATGATGATGGGCAGGCATTGCTGATAATGGGGAGGCATTGATGATGATGGGGAGAAGATGATGATAATGTGCAGGCATTGATGATAATGGGCAGGCATTGATGATGGGGAGAAGATGATGATGGGGAGGAGATGATGATGATGGGCAGGCATTGATGAAAATGGGGAGGCCATGATGATGATGGGGAGACAATGATGATAAATAAGGAGGCAATGATGTTGATGGGGAGACAATCATGATGATAATGGGGAGTCTTTCCACAGCGCCCTTTCCTGAGCCGTAACAGTGCAGAACGCAGTACAGCGCAGAGGAGAGCTCCATATTTTGTATGGAGCATTATATGGGGACCAGTATCCTGTATGGAGCATTATATGGGGACCAGTATCCTGTATGGAGCATTTATTGGGTCATTTCGATGCATTATTTTGGGTCCAGTATTCTGTATGGAGCATTATATGGGGGGTGACATCCTGCATGGGGTATTATATGGGTGATGAGGGGGAGACTATGTGGTGCCCATAATATTGTATGGAGGACTGTACTGTCCAGTCTATTCTGTGCGCTGTGAGGATTTGGCGGTTTTTGAGCTATTGTACAATTTACAATAGATATCACTCATGAATGTAAGAAGTGAAGTATTTGGCATTGTACTGTACCCATATTTCTCTGCTGTATCTGTGCATCATGAATCGTGGTCTGTGTTAAAGGGGCCCACTGAGGCTCTTTCGCCCGGGGCCCATAAAAACCTGGAGCCGGCCCTGACCTTATCCCAGCACATTCGCTCATCACTAGTAATTATATATTTTTTTACTGCAGCAGCTATTAGTTATTTACAGTTTCTTATGCTACAGGATTGCAATGTAGTAAAAATCGGACGCTATACCTTGGCTCCATACGATATTCGATTTTTTTTTTCATTTTCACACACCCATAACCTTGTAAGGGTGAGTCTCATCCAATTTATGGAAGAAAGTAATAATTTTTTTTTTTTCACACGTAGATTCAGTCAATGAAAAAAATTGTTCTTCTGCACTGTCACATTAAATAACATTGATCCAAGCCCTGTTTGTTTTTTCACGGACGGCATTCGGATGAAAATAAGATCACGATATCCCCTTAATGACGGGCCAAATTTTTTAAATCTGACCAGTGTCACTTTATGTGGTAATAACGCAAACGCTTCAACAAATTCCAATGATTTTGAGTTTGTTTTTTTTTTTGTGGCACATTATAATTTATGATAATGGTAAATTTTAGTTTTAGGTTAATATGTTTTGCGTTTATTTACAAAAAATATCAGAAATTTGAAAAAAATGTAAAGCAATTAGCAATTTTCAAACTTTCAAAATTTTAATTATCCCTTTAATCCAGATAGTCGTACCATAGAAAAACATTAATAAATAACATTTCTCACATGCCTGCTTTACATCAGCACCATTTGTAAAATTATATTTTATTTTGTTAGCATTTTAGGAGGTTTAAAAATGTAGCAGCAATTCTTCATTTTTTCAAGAAAATTTACAAAATGCATTTTTTTTTAGAGACCTAACCAGGTTTGAAGTGACTTTGGGGGGCCTACATATTGGGAAACCCCCAAAAGTGATACCATTTTAAAAACAGCGCCCCTGGACGTATTGAAAACTGATGCCAGGTAGTTTATTAACCCTTCAGGTGATTTTCAGGAATTAATACAAAGTCACATGACAGGAATGAAAAAGTTGATTTTTACCACCTAAATGTCGCTGACTTTTGAGCAGGCCGTTATAGCTGGCAGACTCTAAGGCCGCTATTTGACCGTGAATTGCCATAGCAAACATCAGGTCCACACAATCATGATCTTAGGGTGTCGATGGGATAAAGAGGAAGCCCCCGCACTCTGTTATCCATTTATGTGATGTAGCCCCTATTGACAGCTGCATTCTAAGGGGTTAAACAGATATGGACGGTGCCAACACTGACCGTGGCTGATGCAGCAAGTTGCCAGCTATAGTGTACAGCCAACAGCAGCTGGATTGTCACCTGTATGGGATGCTATTCTCTTATATCTCAGGTCAGTAAGAAGATGTATTGGTGGTCACTAAGGGGTTAAAACCCTGCCAATTTCTTTTGGGGCTGGTTCAATTCAAACAGAGTTTAACTTCTTCATCAACATTTTTTGGCACTTTTCAGCCATGGTTTTTAGCCTGTACCGAATTAATAAACCTGCAATGTATCAATGCTGAACCGAGTTGAGGGATTTTTTTTGCGTGTTTTCTCTGAGGTGTAGTGGGGGGGTACATTTTAATTGTAATAACTAAATTACTGAACAAAGGGGAACAGCCAAAGGGATTTAATTTCACAGTGTATAGCCCCCATCACACACAGCGATCTCGCTAGCGAGATCGCTGCTGAGTCACTAGTTTTGTGACGCAGCAGCGATCTCCCCAGCGATATCGCTGTGTGTGACATTCAGCGACGATCAGCCCCCCTGCTGGGTATCGCTGATCGTCGCTGAATGTCCTGGACATTTTTTTGCTCATTGGTCTCCTGCTGGCAGGCACGCATCGCTGCGTGTGGCAGGCAGGAGACCAGCGATCAGCTGGTAACCAAGGTGCACATCAGGTTTCCAGGCGCCGGGCGGTGCCTAGAAACCCGATGTGTATGTTGGATACCAGCGCCCTGATGCAGGGAGCTGGTAACCAAGGTACACATCAGGCGCGGGGCGGTGCCTAGAAACCCGATGTGTATGTTGGATACCAGCGTGCTGCTGCAGGGGAGCTGGTAACCAAGGTACACATCGGGTTTCCAGGTGCCGCGCAGCGCTTGGAACCCGATGTGTACCTTGGTTACCAGCTCCCTGCACCAGCGGGCTGGTATCCAACGTACACTGCGGGTAACTAAGCGACGTTACCCGCAGTGTCGCTGTCCTGATCGCTGCCTGTTTGGCAGCTCACCAGCGATCATGCAGCGACACCAGCGATCCTGACAAGTGCATATCGTTGTCGGGATCGCTGGTGTCTCGCTATGTGTGACGGAGCCCTAAGGCTCACATAATTATAGGCTTTATTCACACATCCGTATTTTTGATCAGCATTTCACCAGTATTTCTATGTTAAGACCAGCAGTGTCTCCAAAACACAGAGCAGGTGTCAGTCTTTCAATTATAGTTTTTCTCTGTAAGTTCCACTCCTAGTTTTGGCATGCAAACTGATACTGATGTGTGAATAGGCCCTTGCAGGGAATTCCATAGATCCAAAATAAATTTCCATTTTACTAACCTAGCCAAAAGTGCACCACTTGGCTTATGTTATGGGAGGTTACATGACCCTGTGAAGCTACCCTCTATTTCCCATGACGTTCCATACATTACAACCAAGGTCCTTTGTGGCTGAAAGAACATTATCTCTGGCGTCACAAACAAGAAGGGCCAGAAGGCAGAGTGGATGCCACCGCTATCGAGGACCTGCTCGTTGGCTTGCTGGATGCTTTCTTAGTTTCAATTAGCCATGGATCCTACGCTGAAATTACTGTGCCATATATTCTGGGAGATTTGGGTTCTCTCTTTAGGACACTGCTGTGGACTAGAAGAGCTTGTTATAAAACCTCAGAAAATGGACAAAATAGCAAAACGGCATCTGGAGTGCGTTATTGGCCAACGGGGGCAAAGCGATAAGAACCTAGGCTTAGGCTAGTTACAAACAAGCATATGGGCACGTCCTTAACTATTGGTCTCCTGCATCCTTCAACACCTATTCATGAAAACCATTGTGACAAATGGCCAAGGTGTTCCCACGCAGATCACTTGCTTAGTTTAGTCTGCTGCATAAGTGTTCAAGTACAGCTAGGGTCACATTTCCACGTTTGCAGACATACGTGCAGGATGTATAGGTTTAAAAACATGGAAGCGGGAGCTATACGTGACTCCACATCTGTGGGAATTTTGACATTTCTGTCCATCTACTTCTATGCACGTTTGTTTTTAATTCTTTTCACAACCAGCTTCTAATGGTACAGACAAGAAACATGTTTTGCACACATTGAAGCATTTTTTTTTGTAGAGGGGAACAAAAAACAGTCAACTTACTCTTTTTTTTTTTTTTTTTTTAACGTCCAAAAAGAACCCTGAAATACAAGATAAACCTGACAAAATGTAGTTAAAGGAATTTAAAAAAAAAAACAACAATGTCTTGTCCATTTTACTCTATGAATATGCTGCCATATAAGTGTGAATACAGTTTTGCAATTTGAGCATTTATGTCCAGCAGAGTACATTGAACAAAAGTGAACCCAGCCTAGACCTCATTCAGACATCAGTATTTTACTTACACAAATAAATAGTATCACTGTCATTAGTTTGCCATCCGCGTGTCTGTTTACCCACTGTGTCATCCTCGTGTCTGTTTTTACCCTCTGTGTCATCCGAGTTTTCGTTTTTACCCTCTGTGTCATTCATATGTCTGTTTTTACCCTCTGTCATTCATGTGTCCTTTTTTACCCTCTGTGTCATCCAAGTGTCTGTTTTTACCCTCTGTGTTATCCGAGTGTCCGTTTTTACCCTCTGTCATCCTTTACCCTCTGTGTCATTCATGTGTCTGTTTTTACCCTCTGTGTCATCCCCGTGTCCATTTTTACCCTCTGTGTCATCCCCGTGTCTGTATTTACCCTCTGTGTCATCCCCGTGTCCATTTTTACCCTCTGTGTCATCCCGTGTCTGTATTTACCCTCTGTGTCATCCCCGTGTCCGTTTTTACCCTCTGTGTGTCATCCGCGTGTCCATTTCTACCATCAGTGTCGTCATCCGTGGTTTTCTTGGATAAAGAAATAAATGAAGGCTTCCCCCTATACTTTGCAATGTTAAATACAGACGGCACACACAGGTGGATGCTATCCGTGTGCTGTACGTGTATATAACAGATCCATAGACTTGTTTTGACCCTTTTCTTCTGTGATACTGGAATAAAATGGACATCTCTCAGTAGTTTTAACGAATGTGAACAGCCCCATAGATTACAATGGGTACGTGTTGTGTCTGTGAAAAACAAATACAGATGGGTATGTATGCGTTATACATACTCCCAGGCACTGGATACGGCCTCTCTTCCATACACTTGTACTGAGCCGAAGCCACGCCCCCATCTAGGAGTGTATGGAGCAAGGCTACACCCACTGCCCAGGAGTATGTATAAGTTATACATACTCTCCTGTCCCGGGTCTGAAACTGACGAATCCTGCACAGTCCGTGTGCTGGGGGGATTCATACAGTAAGTCTGCAGTCACACAGAGTGTCTGCAGACTTATCGCTTGGGATCGGACAACCCCTTTAATACCACTTTTGAGGTGTAAATTATGCCTTTCTCCACTGTGCTCGACCACGCATCCTCTGGCTAAGCTCCACCCATTTTCAAAATGGTCCAAGAGCTTAAAAGCACTGGGCCAAGTGCTTAAAAAAATCAGCATTCGGCCCAGTGTTACTCTATGGAGCAGTAGACATCTGTGATTATTTTCTCACGCCGATTCGATGTGTGAATACAATTGCGGCATGCTGCGAGTGGCCGTGGGAATCGGTCTATAGGTGCGTGTGGAACATTGGACTGCACTCCGATGTCATCCGAGTGCAGTGTGACTACTGCAGACACCAGCAATAGAGGCGATGGAGAAATTACTTTCTCCTCCACACCTGTGCTGCGATTCTCCCATGTGAGAGGATCGGGGCTCACACTTGCAGCAGAGCAGGAGCCGAGGGTCATCAGCACATCGCATCCAATGCTATAAGCTGATGTCACCCCGACCTACCAGTGGTTTAGGCAGCATGAATCGCCTGACATTCCAATTAAAGGGAATTTGTTAGGAGGTTTTCGATATCCGATCTGAGATCCACACGATTTAAAGGGGTTCTCCCACAAACAAAAGTTAATTTTAATCAATACATCTTGGAATAATAATAATAAGTTCCACAATTGGATGTGTTTAAATAAAATGTTCCTGCGCTGAGATAATAATCTTATAAATGTGCTCCTGCTGTGTACTGTGTAATGGCTGTGTCTGACCGTACAGGGACATGGTCTGATCATATCACAGCTCCTGGGCAGTGGAGGATGCAAAAGAGTATACAGACCTTACAGTATAGGATCGCAAATGATTCTTTCTTTGATGTAAAACATTGTTTAAAAACAAGCAGGAAAATGTTTTACCTCACAAAAAGAATCAGCTGTGATCCTGTGTCTGTATACTCTTTTCCTTCCCCCCCCCTGCCCAGGAGCTGTGTTATGATCAGACCATGTCCCTGTACGGTCAGACACGGCCATTACACAGTACACAGCAGGGGCACATTTATAAGATTATCTCAGCACAGGAACATTTTATTTAAACATCTGATTGTGGAAATTATTATTAGTATTCCAAGATCTATTGATTAAAATAAACTTGTTCGTGGGAAAACCCCTTTAAGGGCGGAGATGCTGATTCCAGTGATGTCACTTACCGGGCTGCTTGCTGAAGTTTTGATAAAAATCACTGTTTTACCTGCTGCAGATCTCTGAGCTCAAGATAACCCTGCTCACACCACTGATTGGTAGCTTTCTGCCTATGCACAGTGTACAGAGAAAGCAGTTAATCAGTGGTGGTGGAGTGTTTATACAGAACTCATGAATATGCTTGGCTAACCGGCAGCAGGTTTCCTAGTTTTCTACTGATAATCTGCTGCTGATAAAACAGTGATTTTTTTTAATCAAAATTACAAGCAGCCCAGTATTGCTGGAATCAGGGTCTCTGTTTCTACATGATCCTTCTCTCATATTAGGTGGCAAAAACCCAGTGACAGATTCCTTTTAAATACATTGCCTTCCATATATACGGTAAGTATAGAAACAAGGTAGTAGACAAAGATTTCTTATGATCATGCGAAAGTTTTAAAAGGTTTTTTTACCATAATATATAAAAATACATATTATTATAACAGTAATATTTAAAGAAAAATATTGTAAGAATATTGACAATGTCTCTGCTAATGTGACACAGAACAGACCTGAGTAATCTGAATCCTGGTTGCTAGGACCATACAGCCTGGCTGCCCCTATAAGTACCGGCTGTCAGGTCCTTTATCCCCACCACCAAACAGGTCCTTTATCCCCACCACCAACTTGGTCTTTTATCCCCACCACCAACTTGGTCCTTTATCCCCCACCACCAACCAGGTCCTTTATCCCCCACCACCAACCAGGTTCTTTATCCCCCACCACCAACCAGGTCCTTTATCCCCCACCACCAACCAGGTCCTTTTTCCCCACCACCCGTCCATCTCAGATGATTCGGATGTTCAATTCCAGGTAGCAGTGCGTTATTAATCAGATGTTTCTATGTTAGGAAAAAACATTTTTTGAGATTTTTCTAATTTAATGTTTAGGAAATGTAAAATATCAGATGGTGATTAAAACCAACGCTTTACGTAACTCTTCCGATTTAGCTGAGATCTATCCTGTTCAGTGCTCTATGCTCCTATTAATAAAGCTACTGTAAGATATTCTCAGAGCGATTACAATAAATAATATTTGCACATTTTCGTACAGTTCACGAGACACCGGTTTTTCTAATGCAAATAACTTATTAACCCTTCACTATCCCAGTCAGTAATACTAATGTGAACGCTAGGCTCGCCAAACATCCCACTTCCATATTGTTTTTTTTATTTTTAGCAATCAAGATCACACACTGTACATTTTATTGAGTTGCAATTTTTATTGCTGTTTTGTGCTTAGTATCTATTCAGAGCTTTGCAAAGGAGCATCACAGCCCGTGGGCATAACACAAACATTGGCACAAAGGTTGGTAAGTTATATCCTAGCAATATTTATGGTGTCATTATACTGTATGGCAGGGTTACAAAATTCTACTGAATTCTCCATTAAAGGGACCCCGTCAGCACATAATGGTGACTGATCAAACGAAGTTCCGGTGCTCTAGGGCGGGGCCAAACATTTATATGCACCTTCCCAACTGCACTCCTCTCTGATTGACCTCTCTGGCCTCATAGAAGGGTGGAGATAGATAGAAACCAAGCAGGTGCGAAGGTGTATATAAATGTTTGGCGCCGCCAAGAAGAGCCTGTGCTGGGTTTGAACAGTCATTCTGTGATGAGAGTCCCTTTAACACAGAGGTCCCCAACTCCAGTCCTCAAGGCCCACCAACAGGTCATGTTTTCAGGATTTCCTTTATATTGCACAGGTGATGCAATTATCACTTGGGTAATACTAAGGAAATCCTGAAAACATGACCAGTTGGTGGGCCTTGAGGACTGGAGTTGGGGAACCCTGCTTTAACACATCTAGAACAAATCCCACCGTAGATATTCCTCTGGCTGAGTCCGTGCCTTGCATACGCCGCCATCCGTCCCTGCTTCATGTAAAAAGTGCTTGTGCCTTTATATTAAACACTGAGGATTCCTTAATCATCTACCAATAGTTCATCTACACAGGTTACAAAAAGAAAGACAAGATCAATCAGGTATCTTACAAGATGTGGGGCCCATGTAACCACCCAAGAGTAGGTTGTGTCAGCAGGAAGAATGTTCACTTCGTTGTCCCTAAATTGTTCCCCTGCCTAGGACACATCTGCATACTCCTAAACCCTTCACTTGGATCATGTTCCAACAACTCTGGGGTTTCTTCCAAAATTTGCCCCGGGATCCTAAAACTCAAAGTACTTTGATGAACAAGCAGCTTCGAAGTAGAAGATGTAGGAAAACTGTTTCTTCTCTCGACCCCACAGCTAGTTCTTTGGAGGAACTGGAGGAAGTTCTCCTCTACAGACCCCTCATGGCTGGACAGGCCCAGCTGCTCATCCAGTGACTGCTTTAGGAAACATTTTGGGATCCGGGCGAGCTCGGTTCGGATTTGCCTGTTCAGACAGCCATAAAAGAATGGGTTGACCGTAAAGGAGGTGTAGGCCAGCCATTTCACGATGTTCTCTCCACTTGCTGCCTGGACCTTTGTAGGAACCGTTTCCTAGGGCATTGTAAACGTGGTACACAAAATAAGGGAACCAGCACATAATAAACTGTCCGCCTATGATCATGAGGGTGAAGGCGGCTTTCGCACCCCCCAGTGTCCTGTCTGGGGACCCACGATGAGACCGGTTCCCCGGCACCATGTTGGTTTGGCTTCCAGTAGAGTTGGACCTCTGGCGAGGACTTGCCGCCCAGGACGGGATGGGTCC
The DNA here is from genome assembly GCA_033576555.1 of Oophaga sylvatica. Classification (NCBI taxonomy): domain Eukaryota; kingdom Metazoa; phylum Chordata; class Amphibia; order Anura; family Dendrobatidae; genus Oophaga; species Oophaga sylvatica. Next base: position 194,729,170 of record JARQOD010000004.1, on the reverse strand, counting down.
GTGCTGCATGGCAGCGATTCTGGCCACTTTGAAGACATTACAATATACCGTCAGTATAATAACAAGGGGCAGCACAAAGTAGACCAACACGAAGAAGGTGACAAACACTTTCTTGTGCCCGCCTGCATTCCTCTGCAGTGAGCAGCGAGTGGCATTCACCAGGCTGGCACTGCCCACATGGTGGGTCAGGAAGGGCACCGTGGAGGTGAGAGATGCCTGGAACCAGATGAACACCAGCACAGACATGGCCAAGCCCAAGGTCATCTTCACCTCATACCTCATGGGGTGGACGATGTAGTAGTAGCGCTCGATGTGGATGGCAGACACGGTGAGGATGGACGCGCTGCTCAGGCACACCTCCAGGGAGATGTAGGCTTGGCACAGCGACTCGCCGAAAGCCACCCAGCTGGCCACCATGCCCAGCGGCATCACGGTGACGGCAGCCAGCGCGTCTATAATGCACAGGTGCACCACGAAGAGGAATTTCCGGAGCCTCGGGGTCTTCAGGATGACGGCCGCCACGGCCACATTGCCGGCCACGGCCACCCGTCCAGCAGCAACATCAGCAGCAGCCCCAGGTACCGGGGGATGCCCTCTGCGGCGCCCGGCGGGGCCAGCCAGCCGGGGGAGCAGCTACCGCTGCCGTTCACACACGGATCCTCCATCCCTGGCCCTGTCACCGGGGGAGCGATCCAATGCAGCAGTGCTCTGCCTCTGCCGGCACCGGTCATGTCTGCCGCACTCCCCCGCAGCATCCCTCACCTGCAGGAGGAGGACGCATCCGCCGCCCCGCTACCAATGCCGCACCTGTAACGATCCGCTGTCACAGGCGTGGACGGGGGAGTGCTGCCCGCGGGGGGCATCCATCATCACATCTGACGTCAGGTGACATGTGCCCCGGAGGGTGCCAGGCATGGCATAGGCAAGCAACAAAAATCCAGAAGAAGCAATGAACTTTCATCTGTTGTCATCCCATCAGCAGTGACTATACAAATCCACAAGAACAAATACATATATCCGTAAAGATCCGACGCGGTAATGCTGATCTGTGCGGGATGCGACTTTCTGTGCGCCCCCGTAGACTTCTATAGGGAGTCTAATCAGAAATACGGAAGGGAACTCTGAACCGCCCCATCAGCAGTGACTATACAAATACACAAGAACAAATACATATATCCGTAAAGATCCGACGCGGTAATGCTGATCTGTGCGGGATGCGACTTTCTGTGCGCCCCGTAGACTTCTATAGGGAGTCTAATCAGAAATACGGAAGGGAACTCTGAACCGCCCCATCAGCAGTGACTATACAAATACACAAGAACAAATACATATATCCGTAAAGATCCGACGCGGTAATGCTGATCTGTGCGGGATGCGACTTTCTGTGCGCCCCGTAGACTTCTATAGGGAGTCTAATCAGAAATACGGAAGGGAACTCTGAACCGCCCCATCAGCAGTGACTATACAAATACACAAGAACAAATACATATATCCGTAAAGATCCGACGCGGTAATGCTGATCTGTGCGGGATGCGACTTTCTGTGCGCCCCGTAGACTTCTATAGGGAGTCTAATCAGAAATACGGAAGGGAACTCTGAACCGCCCCATCAGCAGTGACTATACAAATCCACAAGAACAAATACATATATCCGTAAAGATCCGACGCGGTAATGCTGATCTGTGCGGGATGCGACTTTCTGTGCGCCCCGTAGACTTCTATAGGGAGTCTAATCAGAAATACGGAAGGGAACTCTGAACCGCCCCATCAGCAGTGACTATACAAATCACACAGAACAAATACATATATCCGTAAAGATCCGACGCGGTAATGCTGATCTGTGCGGGATGCGACTTTCTGTGCGCCCCGTAGACTTCTATAGGGAGTCTAATCAGAAATACGGAAGGGAACTCTGAACCGCCCCATCAGCAGTGACTATACAAATACACAAGAACAAATACATATATCCGTAAAGATCCGACGCGGTAATGCTGATCTGTGCGGGATGCGACTTTCTGTGCGCCCCCGTAGACTTCTATAGGGAGTCTAATCAGAAATACGGAAGGGAACTCTGAACCGCCCCATCAGCAGTGACTATACAAATACACAAGAACAAATACATATATCCGTAAAGATCCGACGCGGGTAATGCTGATCTGTGCGGGATGCGACTTTCTGTGCGCCCCGTAGACTTCTATAGGGAGTCTAATCAGAAATACGGAAGGGAACTCTGAACCGCCCCATCAGCAGTGACTATACAAATCACAAGAACAAATACATATATCCGTAAAGATCCGACGCGGTAATGCTGATCTGTGCGGGATGCGACTTTCTGTGCGCCCCGTAGACTTCTATAGGGAGTCTAATCAGAAATACGGAAGGGAACTCTGAACCGCCCCATCAGCAGTGACTATACAAATACACAAGAACAAATACATATATCCGTAAAGATCCGACGCGGTAATGCTGATCTGTGCGGGATGCGACTTTCTGTGCGCCCCCGTAGACTTCTATAGGGAGTCTAATCAGAAATACGGAAGGGAACTCTGAACCGCCCCATCAGCAGTGACTATACAAATACACAAGAACAAATACATATATCCGTAAAGATCCGACGCGGGTAATGCTGATCTGTGCGGGATGCGACTTTCTGTGCGCCCCGTAGACTTCTATAGGGAGTCTAATCAGAAATACGGAAGGGAACTCTGAACCGCCCCATCAGCAGTGACTATACAAATACACAAGAACAAATACATATATCCGTAAAGATCCGATGGGTAATGCTGATCTGTGCGGGATGCGACTTTCTGTGCGCCCGTAGACTTCTATAGGGAGTCTAATCAGAAATACGGAAGGGAACTCTGAACCGCCCCATCAGCAGTGACTATACAAATACACAAGAACAAATACATATATCCGTAAAGATCCGACGCGGTAATGCTGATCTGTGCGGGATGCGACTTTCTGTGCGCCCCGTAGACTTCTATAGGGAGTCTAATCAGAAATACGGAAGGGAACTCTGAACCGCCCCATCAGCAGTGACTATACAAATACACAAGAACAAAAACATATATATCAGTAAAGATCAGACGCGGTAATGCTGATCTGTGCGGGATGCGACTTTCTGTGCGCCCCGTAGACTTCTATAGGACGGAGTCTAATCAGAAATACGGAAGGGAACTCTGAACCGCCCCATCAGCAGTGACTATACAAATACACAAGAACAAATACATATATCCGTAAAGATCCGATGCGGTAATGCTGATCTGTGCGGGATGCGACTTTCTGTGCGCCCCCGTAGACTTCTATAGGGACAGAGTCTAATCAGAAATACGGAAGGGAACTCTGAACCGCCCCATCAGCAGTGACTATACAAATACACAAGAACAAATACATATATCCGTAAAGATCCGATGCGGTAATGCTGATCTGTGCGGGATGCGACTTTCTGTGCGCCCCGTAGACTTCTATAGGGACAGAGTCTAATCAGAAATACGGAAGGGAACTCTGAACCGCCCCATCAGCAGTGACTATACAAATCCACAAGAACAAATACATATATCCGTAAAGATCCGACGCGGTAATGCTGATCTGTGCGGGATGCGACTTTCTGTGCGCCCCCGTAGACTTCTATAGGGACAGAGTCTAATCAGAAATACGGAAGGGAACTCTGAACCGCCCCATCAGCAGTGACTATACAAATACACAAGAACAAATACATATATCCGTAAAGATCCGACGCGGTAATGCTGATCTGTGCGGGATGCGACTTTCTGTGCGCCCCCGTAGACTTCTATAGGGACAGAGTCTAATCAGAAATACGGAAGGGAACTCTGAACCGCCCCATCGAATAACATTGGTCCTAGTGCTCCACATGGTGAATACACTGCGGATCTGCATGCAGAAAATCCTCTGCGTGTTACACCGTCACCGCAGATCTCATCCACGGCGGGGCGCTATGTGCTGCGTACGTCACTAGTGCAGCAGTGTGTTAGGCAGGTAGGATAGGGGTCAGAATAAGAGATCCATTGGACCCAGTCAGGATTATAGTCCGGGCACTGTGATTGCCATGATGATTGTAAACATTTCATTCTAAGTTCACACCAGGCGTTTTTTCAGCAGTTTTTAATTCTAATTTTCAGCTGCTTTTTACAGTACCAGCAATGTCTATGAGATTTCAGAAATCTCCTGCACACATTGTTATTTCTGTCGTCAGGATTTTGTGCTTTGCGTGGTTTTTTTTGCACAATCGAGCATGTCACTTCTTTTATGTTCCTTCAGCGTTTTTCACCCATTGACATGAATGAGTGGTGAAAAAAGCACTGAAAATCCGCAGCAAAATGGCAGGTATGAGGTTTTGCTGCGTTTTTTGTGCCAAAACCTGATTCTCTGATTCTATAGAATAGTGCAAAAAAAAAAAGTCCTAAGCTTTATCAGCATGCACAAGAGACAAATCTACCATGTCAAAAGCACAGCAAAAAATGCAGCAAAAACGCAGAAAAAAAACGGAAGAAAAACCGAGGAAAACCAAGGATCAGGTTTTGCTGCAGAAAAAAAATGCTGAAAAAAGGTCTGGTGTGAACCCACCCGAAAAGTGAAAAAAGCAGCACCATGCAGGCAGGGAAGTTGGCATTCAAAATGTGTCCTTGGGCGAAATTCAAAGTGGGGCCACTAATTCTGAAGTGCTATATATATATACACTACTATATATATATGGCGAGTGTCACACTTGCGTGTGTGATGCGAGAAACTGGCACGAGTATCTCGCATCAACACCCGGCACTGCCGCCGGCACTCGGACCGGAGCTTGCGGCAGCATGTAGAATCATAGAATGGTAGAGTTGGAAGGGACCTCCTGGGCCATCTGGTCCAACCCCTGCTCAAAGCAGGATTCCAAAATCATCCCAGACAGATGTCTATCCAGCCTCTGTTTGAAGACTTCCATTGAAGGAGAACTCACCACCTCTTGTGGCAGCCTGTTCCACTCATTGATCACCCTAACTGTGAAAAAGTTTTTTTCTAATATCTAATCTGTGTCTCCTCCCATTCAGTTTCATCCCATTGCTTCTAGTCTTTCCTTGTGCAAATGAGAATAAAGATGATCCTTCTACAATGTGACAGCCCTTGAGATATTTGTAGACAGCTATTAAGTCTCCTCTCAGTCTTCTTTTTTGCAAGCTAAACATTCCCAAATCCTGTAACCGTTCCTCATAGGACATGGTTTGCAGACCGGTCACCATTCTGGTGGCTCTTCTCTGAACTTGCTCCAGATTGTTGATGTCTTTTTTAAAATGTGGTGCCCAAAACTGGACACAGTATTCCTTGTATTTCTATGCAGCCGCACACTCTGGTCCCGAGTGCCGGCGGCAGTGCCAGGTGTTGATGCGAGAGACACGTGCCAGTTTCTCGCATCACACACGCAAGTGTGACACCGGCCTATAAACAGTGCTCAAAAAAATAAAGGAAACACTCAAATAACACATCCTAGATCTGAATGAATGAAATATTCTCATTGAATATTTTGTTCTGTACAAAGTTGAATGTGTTGACAACAAAATCACACAAAAATCATCAATGGAAATCAAATTTATTAACCAGTGAAGGCCTGGATTTGAAGTCACACACAAAATTAAAGTGGAATGTAATGTCCTTAAAACAAGTCAAAACGAGGCTCAGTATTGTGTGTAGCCTCCAAGTGCCTGTATGACCTCCCTGTGCCTGTATTACCTCCCTACAACACCTAGGCATGCTCCTGAGGCGGCAGATGGTCTCCTGAGGGATCTCCTCCCAGATTTGGACTAAAGCATCCGCCAACTCCTGGACAGTCTGTGGTGCAATGTTGGTGGATGGAGCGAGACATGATGTCGCAGATTTGCTCAATCGGATTCAGGCCTGGGGAACGGGCGGGCCAGTCCATAGCTTCAATGCCTTCATCTTGCAGGAACTGCTGACACACTCCAGCCACATGAGGTCTGGCATTGTCCTGCATTAGGAGTTAAGGTACTGCCACACTTAGTGATCTCGTTAGCGATCTCAATAACGACGCAAGCTAATGAGATCGTTTGTGAGATCTCTTTTAGGTCGCTAGTAGCTGCCAAACAGATCTCATAAACGACACATCAGCGGTCAGCGATCTCTTTAACGACTTTGGTGGTCGTTAGGATCTGTCATTAGCATGTACTGAGTGCTTCTGATTCATAGGAATTTCCAGCATCGCTCCTGCTCTCTGCATCCTGCTAGCCTGCTTTGCAACTGCTGTGATCCTCTCTGTGACGCAAAAGAGAACTTACAGATATTGCTATCCATTCCGTGACGCTAAACCCATATGCGTCACAAACGAGGTCGTTCGCAAAAGGTGCCAAACACAGCGATATAGGCTCACCAGCGGGACGCCAACGATCAAAAAACGGTCCAGAACTCTAGTGAACGATCAACGAGATCACAGCAGGGACCACATAGTTGCTACATGCCACACACAACGAGGTCACTAACGAGATCGCAAAATAGTGACGTTTTAGTGATCTCGTTTGCGTTCTCGTTTAGTGTGGCATACCCTTAACCCAGGGCCAACCGCACCAGCATATGGTCTCACAAGGGGTCTGAGGATCTCATCTCGGTACATAATGGCAGTCAGGCTACCGCTGGCAAGGACATGGAGGGCTGTGCGGCCCTCCGAAGAAATGTCACCCCACACCATTATTGACCCACTGTCAAACCGGTCGCTCTCCACGGCGTCTCCAGACTCTGTCACATCTGTCATATGTGCTCAGTGTGAACATGCTTTCATCTGTGAAGAGCATAGGGTCCCAGTTGCGAATTTGCCAATCCTGGTGTTCTGTGGCAAATGCCAAGCGTCCTGCATGGTGTTGGGCTGTGAGCACAACCCCCATCTGTGGACGTTGGGCCCTCAGACTATCCTCATGCAGTCAATTTCTAACCGTTTGCGCAGAAACATGCACATTTGTGGCCTGCTGGAGGTCATTTTGCAGGGCTCTAGCAGTGCTCCTCCTGTTCCTCCTTGCACAAAGGCGGAGGAAGCAGTCCTGCTGCTGGGTTGTTGCCCTCCTACGGCCCTCTCCACATCTCCTGGTGTACTGGCCTGTCTCCTGGTAGTGCCTCCAGCCTCTGGACACTACGCTGACAGACTCAGCAAACCTACTTGCCACAGCTCACATTGATGTGCCATCCTGGATGAGCTGCACTACCTGAGCCACTTATGTGGGTTGTAGAGTCTGTCTCATGCTACCACGAGTGTGAAAGCACAACCAACTTTCAAAAGTGACCAAAACATCAGCCAGAAAGCATTGGTACTGAGATGTGGTCTGTGGTCCCCACCTGCAGAACCACTCCTTTATTGTGTCTTGATAATTGCCAATAATTTCCATCTGTTGTCTATTCCATTTGCACAACAGCATGTGAAATTGATTATCAGTCAGTGTTGCTTCCTAAGTGGACAGTTTGATTTCACAGAAGTTTGATTTACTTGGAGTTATATTCTGTTGTTTAATTGTTCCCTTTATTTTTTTGAGCAGTGTATAAGTATACACACCCTATATACAGAGGGGAAAATAAGTATTTGATACACTGCTGATTTTCCAAGTTTTCCCACATACAGAGAGGTCTGTAATTTTTATCGTAGGGAGACTTCAATTGTTTAGTGACCGAATCTATAATTATTAAATAATTAAATTGCATTTTATTGCATGAAATAAGTATTTGATCATCTACCAACCAGCAAGAATTCTGGCTCTCACAGACCTGTTAGTTTTTCTTTAAGAAGCTCTCCTACTCTACACTCATTACCTGTATTAATTGCACCTGTTTGAATTTGTTACCTGTATAAAAGACATCTGTCCGCACACTCAATCAATCTCACTCCAACCTGTCCACTATGGCCAATACCAAAAAGCACAAGGCTGTGATGGGCTACAGGACAATAGGCAAGCAGATTGGTGTGAGGGGGATCTCACAGGGGAAGGGGGTGTCGACCTCGGTCACCTCGGGGGAGGGGAGAAAAGGACCTAGCAGGAGTCGGCTCTATTGTGCCACCACTTGCCTCTGGTCAGTCAGGGAACTGCACTGGGGCAAATAGTCGTGAGAAAGGCTTCCCTTATAGGTACGAGTTAGTGAGGCGCTCCCAGTGAGGGGGGATATATATCACCAGCTGAGGCCAAGAAGATAAATGCCCTGTTCTCCAAAGAACCATCCAAGGTGTACTCCCAACTAGAGAGTAACAGCACAAAGGCAGCAACTCCACCAGTAGCAGAGACTGAACAATACTGAAGGAACATATGGGAGAAGGAAAAAGCACACAACACAAGTGCAATGTGGCTGCAAGATCTGAGAATGAATCACAGCAACCACCTAGAGCAAGAACCAGTCACCATTACAGAAGCAGACATCCAACAGCAGGTCAAGAACATGAAGAGCTGGACAGCACCTGGCCCAGACATGATCAACACCTAGGTGATAAAGAAATTAACAGTGGTACATGAACGCATGGTAAAGCTGATAAAGCAACTGCTAGAAGCAGGCCACCACTCAGCTTGGCTAACACAAGGAAGAACAATGCTAATCATGAAGGATCCTCACAAAGGAACAGTTCCATCCAACTACCGCCTAATAACCTGCCTTCCAACAACATGGAAACTCCTCTCTGGCATCATAGCCAACAAGCTACAGAACCATATGAACCAGTACATGAATCCATCTCAGATAGTCATTGGGACCAACACCAAAGGCTCTAAGCACCAGCTCCTTGTAGGTAGAACAGTCGCTCAAGACTTAAGATCCAGACAGACCAATCTCAGCACAGCCTGGATTGACTACAAGAAGGTCTATGACTCAATGCGACACATATGGATCTGTGAATGCTTGGCTCTCTGCAATGTCAATAGGAAATTAAGAACCTTCCTCAGAAACTCAATGGGGCTATGGAGAACAATATTGAAAGTCAACTGAAGACAACTAGCACAAGTGACCATCAAATGCGGCATATACCAAGGTGATGCACTGTCCCTATTGCTGTTCTGCATAAGCTTGAACCCCCTCAGTCAAATAATTACAGAGTCTGGCTATGGATACAAGTTCAAGAGTGTAAGCACCATCAGCCACCTCCTCTACATGGATGACATCAAGCTGCATGTGAAAAACGAAAGAGACATCAATTCTCTGATTCACCTGACAAGGATCTACAGTGAAGACATCGTGATGTCCTTCGGACTGGAGAACTGCGGCCGGTTGGTAATAAAGCCAGGCAAAGTACAGTACAGACCAAAAGTTTGGACACACCTTCTCATTCAAAGATTTTTCTGTATTTTCATGACTATGAAAATTGTAGAATCACACTGAAAGCATCAAAACTATGAATTAACACATGTGGAATTATACATTACACTTTACAAAAAAGTGTGAAACAACTGAAAATATGTCTTATATTCTAGGTTCTTCAACGTAGCCACCTTTTGCTTTGATTACTGCTTTGCACGCAGAAAAGGTGAACGGATGGACTCTACATGCCTGGTTCCCACCGTGAAGCATGGAGGAGGTGGTGTGATGGTGTGGGGGTGCTTTGCTGGTGACACTGTTGGGGATTTATTCAAAATTGAAGCGGTGAGCGGTCCAGCTCACCCCAAACCATCTTAATTGGGTTCAGGTCTGGTGACTGTGGAGGCCAGGTCATCTGGCGTAGCACCCCAATACTCTCCTTCTTGGTCAAACAGCTCTTACACAGTCTGGAGGTGTGTTTGGGGTCATTGTCATTTTGAAAATAAATGATGGTCCAACTAAACGCAAACCGGATGGAATAGCATGCCGCTGCAAGATGCTGTGGTAGCCATGCTGGTTCAGTATGCCTTCAATTTTGAATAAATCCCCAACAGTGTCACCAGCAAAGCACCCCCACACCATCACACCTCCTCCTCCATGCTTCACGGTGGGAACCAGGCATGTGGAGTCCATCCGTTCACCTTTTCTGCATGCAAAGCAGTAATAAAAAGCAAAAGGTGGCTACTTTGAAGAACGTAGAATATAAGACATATTTTCAGTTGTTTCACACTTTTTTGTAAAGTGTAATGTATAATTCCACATGTGTTAATTCATAGTTTTGATGCCTTCAGTGTGATTCTACAATTTTCATAGTCATGAAAATACAGAAAAATCATTGAATGAGAAGGTGTGTCCAAACTTTTGGTTTGTACTGTATAATATCATGGTGGCTCAGTGGTTAGCACTGCAGCCTTGCAGCGCTGGAGTCCTGGGTTCAAATCCCACCAAGGACAAAATCTGCAAGGAAGTTCTCCCCGTGTTTGCTTGGGTCTGCTCCAGGTTCTCCGGTTTCCTCCCACACTCCAAAGACATATTGATAGGGAATTTAGATTGGGAGCCCCATCGTGGGCACTGATAATAATGTGTGCAAACTGTAAAGCACTGTGGAATATGTTAGCGCCATATAAAGATTACATATATATAAACACGCATACTCACTATATACTGGGTGCACAGTGTTTATTATAACTACATGGGCCATGGTGGAGCTGCCGCAACAGCTTCAGTCACCGTTGAGTACATAATGAGCAACGGATGTAACCACACATCCGCACAGCCGGTGTAAGAGTGATGGACTGTTCTGCTGCGTTCCAATCTCTGAAAACAACAATCACACCATGTGTACAGTGTCATGCAGTTTTACTTGTAATGTGAATAATAATGTTTTACATCTTCAGTATTGTGTGATGTTAATGTACAGTGTATAAGTAATGTGTTAATACTAATAAGTAAAGTGTTAATATACTGTTCATTTAGTTAAGTGGCTTAGCACTGGTTTAGGACAATAGGTTTAGTCTACAGGATAGGATATAGTTAATGGATAGAACTAGCCCAGTGGGTGGGGACTAATTTTAGTCAAAAGTGGGCAATTCATGGCAGAGACTCAGCTAGAGAAATTTAGTGACAAGGTCGAATTCAAGTACAGTGGACGGTTAGGGCCAGCACCTACCAATAGTTCAAGGCAGTGGGAGGCCATACTGATATCCCTTGCGGACATTTCTGGAGCATAGGGCTCGGTCCATTTACTAGAGAGAGAGTGCCTGGTCTTCTGGCATACAGAGGTCGGTGGATGTGGAATCAGGTAAAGGGCAGGTGGCTTGTCCTGGGTGCACTGCTGAAATCGATAAGAAATCCCGAAGGCTGACGGAGTCAGTAAGCTTAGGTATAGTCCAGGACGAATGAGTGGTAGGGCTGAAGATGCGTTGCATTACAGAAGTAAGAAATAGGACGTGTTATGCCCTATCCAACATATTACAACTTGATGAACTGACTAGTAAATGTTTGCTTGTCCCAATGAACTAGGTGTCTCTTGAATTGTGTGCTGGCTGTGTTGGAGCACATGCCCTGCATGCCCTCACCCCACCCAAGTTTAACCTCCTTATGTTTGCTGTAAGTGCTAGCAGACGCACTATTCTATTTTGTACTGATCATTTGCCATGTACAGAAACAATATGTGATGTATTCCTGTTTGCATTCCTTTGCATACCTACAGTCTGACTAAGTTGTTACCTGAGAAGCCATTAATTACCTATCGTCGTGCTAAAAATTTACGGGAACACCTAACACGGAGTCACTACGTTGGTGATCCCCCGACAACCTTTTTTAGTCACATTAGTGCTAGAGATGGAAGTGTCTCCTGTGGACGCTGGGTGGCATGTGTGATCATTGATAGAAGTGATTCGTTCACTGATTCGTCAGGGTTGAGAAAGTACAAGATACAGAAAACTATCACTTGTACATCCAGGAATGTAATCTACTATGCCACTTGCCCTTGCTCACTGATCTATGTAGGACTTACTGCACGTCAACTTAAGGTCCGGGTCAGGGAGCATGTACTTGATATACAAGCAGCAGCGAACGAGGAAGATACATCCATATTAAAAACCATACCCAAACACTTTAAATTACATCATCAATGTGATAATAGGGGGTTTAGAGTTAAAGGCATTGACATCCTGGATATGGGGATGCGTGGTGGTAAGATCTCCCAACGGCTGGCTCAACTGGAGACACATTGGATCTGGACCCTGAATATGGTCCAGCCATACAGCCTTAATGAAAGTTTAAGTTTTGCCCCATTCTTGTGATCGCTGCCCTGCTGCTACACTAGAGCACCTACAGGCACTTGAGCCATTTTTTTTTACCGGTTTTTATTTCTGTTTTATCATTTTTAGTTTTTTTTCACTGTGGACTCTTCTTCACCTCTTTGTATGTTTTGCCTGGATACTGACGACTTGCGTACATCATTTGACCATCATTGTGTCATCTGCTTGATACCTACGGGCATTTATAATATCATATAGGGGTTATTACACATGACTATTGCTGCATACCTATATATACAGTACAGACCAAAAGTTTGGACACACCGTTCTCATTTAAAGATTTTTCTGTATTTTCATGACTATGAAAATTGTACATTCACACTGAAGGCATCAAAACAATTAATTAACACATGTGGAATTATATACTTAACAAAAAAGTGTGAAACAACTGAAAATATGTCCTATATTCTAGGTTCTTCAAAGTAGCCACCTTTTGCTTTGATTACTGCTTTGCACACTCTTGGCATTCTCTTGATGAGCTTCAAGAGGTAGTCACCGGGAATGGTTTTCACTTCACAGGTGTGCCCTGTCAGGTTTAATAAGTGGGATTTCTGTCCTTATAAATGGAGCTGGGACCATCAGTTGTGTTGTGCAGAAGTCTTAAGATCCAGACAGACCAATCTCAGCACAGCCTGGATTGACTACAAGAAGGTCTATGACTCAATGCGACACATATGGATCTGTGAATGCTTGGCTCTCTGCAATGTCAACAGGAAATTAAGAACCTTCCTCAGAAACTCAATGGGGCTATGGAGAACAATATTGAAAGTCAACTGAAGACAACTAGCACAAGTGACCATCAAATGCGGCATATACCAAGGTGATGCACTGTCCCTATTGCTGTTCTGCATAAGCTTGAACCCCCTCAGTCAAATAATTACAGAGTCTGGCTATGGATACAAGTTCAAGAGTGTAAGCACCATCAGCCACCTCCTCTACATGGATGACATCAAGCTGCATGTGAAAAACGAAAGAGACATCAATTCTCTGATTCACCTGACAAGGATCTACAGTGAAGACATCGTGATGTCCTTCGGACTGGAGAACTGCGGCCGGTTGGTAATAAAGCCAGGCAAAGTACAGTACAGACCAAAAGTTTGGACACACCTTCTCATTCAAAGATTTTTCTGTATTTTCATGACTATGAAAATTGTAGAATCACACTGAAGGCATCAAAACTATGAATTAACACATGTGGAATTATACATTACACTTTACAAAAAAGTGTGAAACAACTGAAAATATGTCTTATATTCTAGGTTCTTCAACGTAGCCACCTTTTGCTTTGATTACTGCTTTGCACGCAGAAAAGGTGAACGGATGGACTCTACATGCCTGGTTCCCACCGTGAAGCATGGAGGAGGTGGTGTGATGGTGTGGGTGGGGTGACACTGTTGGGGATTTATTCAAAATTGAAGCGGTGAGCGGTCCAGCTCACCCCAAACCATCTTAATTGGGTTCAGGTCTGGTGACTGTGGAGGTCAGGTCATCTGGCGTAGCACCCCAATACTCTCCTTCTTGGTCAAACAGCTCTTACACAGTCTGGAGGTGTGTTTGGGGTCATTGTCATTTTGAAAATAAATGATGGTCCAACTAAACGCAAACCGGATGGAATAGCATGCCGCTGCAAGATGCTGTGGTAGCCATGCTGGTTCAGTATGCCTTCAATTTTGAATAAATCCCCAACAGTGTCACCAGCAAAGCACCCCCACACCATCACACCTCCTCCTCCATGCTTCACGGTGGGAACCAGGCATGTAGAGTCCATCCGTTCACCTTTTCTGCATGCAAAGCAGTAATAAAAAGCAAAAGGTGGCTACTTTGAAGAACGTAAAATATAAGACATATTTTCAGTTGTTTCACACTTTTTTGTAAAGTGTAATGTATAATTCCACATGTGTTAATTCATAGTTTTGATGCCTTCAGTGTGATTCTACAATTTTCATAGTCATGAAAATACAGAAAAATCATTGAATGAGAAGGTGTGTCCAAACTTTTGGTTTGTACTGTATAATATCATGGTGGCTCAGTGGTTAGCACTGCAGCCTTGCAGCGCTGGAGTCCTGGGTTCAAATCCCACCAAGGACAAAATCTGCAAGGAAGTTCTCCCGTGTTTGCTTGGGTCTGCTCCAGGTTCTCCGGTTTCCTCCCACACTCCAAAGACATATTGATAGGGAATTTAGATTGTGAGCCCCATCGTGGGCACTGATAATAATGTGTGCAAACTGTAAAGCACTGTGGAATATGTTAGCGCCATATAAAGATTACATATATATAAACACGCATACTCACTATATACTGGGTGCACAGTGTTTATTATAACTACATGGGCCATGGTGGAGCTGCCGCAACAGCTTCAGTCACTGTTGAGTACATAATGAGCAACGGATGTAACCACACATCCGCACAGCCGGTGTAAGAGTGATGGACTGTTCTGCTGCGTTCCAATCTCTGAAAACAACAATCACACCATGTGTACAGTGTCATGCAGTTTTACTTGTAATGTGAATAATAATGTTTTACATCTTCAGTATTGTGTGATGTTAATGTACAGTGTATAAGTAATGTGTTAATACTAATAAGTAAAGTGTTAATATACTGTTCATTTAGTTAAGTGGCTTAGCACTGGTTTAGGACAATAGGTTTAGTCTACAGGATAGGATATAGTTAATGGATAGAACTAGCCCAGTGGGTGGGGACTAATTTTAGTCAAAAGTGGGCAATTCATGGCAGAGACTCAGCTAGAGAAATTTAGTGACAAGGTCGAATTCAAGTACAGTGGACGGTTAGGGCCAGCACCTACCAATAGTTCAAGGCAGTGGGAGGCCATACTGATATCCCTTGCGGACATTTCTGGAGCATAGGGCTCGGTCCATTTACTAGAGAGAGAGTGCCTGGTCTTCTGGCATACAGAGGTCGGTGGATGTGGAATCAGGTAAAGGGCAGGTGGCTTGTCCTGGGTGCACTGCTGAAATCGATAAGAAATCCCGAAGGCTGACGGAGTCAGTAAGCTTAGGTATAGTCCAGGACGAATGAGTGGTAGGGCTGAAGATGCGTTGCATTACAGAAGTAAGAAATAGGACGTGTTATGCCCTATCCAACATATTACAACTTGATGAACTGACTAGTAAATGTTTGCTTGTCCCAATGAACTAGGTGTCTCTTGAATTGTGTGCTGGCTGTGTTGGAGCACATGCCCTGCATGCCCTCACCCCACCCAAGTTTAACCTCCTTATGTTTGCTGTAAGTGCTAGCAGACGCACTATTCTATTTTGTACTGATCATTTGCCATGTACAGAAACAATATGTGATGTATTCCTGTTTGCATTCCTTTGCATACCTACAGTCTGACAATGTAGCCCTAGACCCTAAAAGTTTTTACACCCTTGTGTTATACTTATGTGTTCTCTTTCCATGTTGAAAGTGATTTGCATGTGTCAAATCAGAGGTCACTCACATTTCATCCACAGAGACCAGCCATAGGACAAAAGACCAGCTGAACAAGAACATACCGGGCAAGTGCCTTTGCAGCCTGGTCATTTATAGGTACAGGCACTGGTCCGTACTTGTTAAAAAATCGTTACACAATGCGTGGTAAAATGTAATAGCTGGGAGAGCACTCACTACAAGAGTACCACATTACTTCTACACATAGTCTCTATAGGATGTCTTAATAACTCATTATTCTTATTTATTAAACCCATTTCCACATCCATGTACTTTGCATGTTTGGTGTGGGTTTATAGAGTGGGCTCATGTCAAGACTTGCTGCTGTTTGAGTCCAGAGAAAGGTAGCTGGCAGCACGCATTGAGAAGGACACATGTCCAAAATCTTCAAGGAACCCACTTCCTGGGTTGTGATCAGGTGACCGCTCCTTTGATGATGTTCGCTGGTCTGTCCGCGAATTGAACGTTGGGGCACATATGCTCGATGGACTCCTGCGATCAGAGCAGTGATAAGGTTGTGGTTCCTGGGACATCTTTGATGCTCCCCCACCGTTGGAGGGTTGTGGACACACCTGAAGTATGCCTCCAATTTTTCTTTTAGCAAACTTGTATAGGAGTCCTTTCATTGGATCTACATATCGGCTTAGTTGAAATATCTGTATGTTCATATATTGACTTACATCTTTTGGGTCAGGCGTCCTTTTGTATAAATGCACACTTGTGCCAGTGGTTGCACCCTTGTTCACTGTCTCTGCTGTATGTATATTATATGTTTAATAAAGACAATTTTTATTAATTATGAATGGACCTTTGGTCTCAATTGTGGTTTCCACAAATCTCCCTCCTCTTCATGTTTACAGAGACCGGTCCATATTTTTTGAATATGAGGGTACACTCAATATTCGCTATATTGACTTTGCTGCTGTTGATCATTAGCTTCTGTTCCCTTAATTGTTCTGTGTTTTGCACAGGTCTTGCTTCTGATATGAACTACAAAGCCAGTGAGAAGTCCTGGCTTGGACAAGTTGAGCAGGTTTTCGGTGAAGGCGGGACTGGTGTGCAGCAGACCAGTGATCACAAGTGGGACAGTTTATTTGATTCAGTACGAAGTATGCTAATGAGACGTACTAAACTCTGGTGGAATTGTGCCTTTCTTGAAAAATATGTGGCACGCAAATTAATCCCCAGAGGTCTCAGGGTTCAAGTTACTCCAACATTTATATATCGGTGATTTAGACAAAAATATTGATATAGTCTTGTCTGAATTACGGGCTGGTTGTAGTGATGACCAGATACAGATGTATAAAACACAACTGGAGAAATTGCTTAGATATGATGGTCAAAAAAATCAATGAATCTCAACTTTCCAAATTTAATAGGGATGTGAGAGACTTCCAACTAAGAAATGTTTACCAATGGAGGAAATCATCATCCCAGTCTCAACATATGCAGAGAACCACTTCAAGCGTATCCATCTCCTCCCTTAGTGCACAGTCCAATGTTTCTACCTCTTCTATGGTCACACGCTCAGGTGTCAATGATAAAAGATCAAGAAACCGTAATTACCATCCGTATAGGAGACAAAATAATCGGTCATCTGACGAACAATACAGAAATAATAAGGTAATCAATCTTAGCAATCATGCTCTGTCGAGAGCAGATTGCTCCTTATTGTACAAGTGGTTGTCATTTTCTCCATCTGCTGGCTCTGACATGTTCACAGCCATTAAAGACTTACATATGTTCGCACGGTCATTACTGTTCAGACGCTTCTTTTACAATGACAATTTATGTAAATTATTCCCCACAGAGGAAGAACAATCAGCGCTAAGGGTATTGGAGGACCTGTCTGATGAAAGCAACATATCAGAAGGAGGTAAGATACCTCAATCTATCCGGCCGCGCTCCAAGAAATTCCCCCACTTTCAACTTGTGGTAGTATTGATCTATTTGTGAAGGCGATTACTAATGAGTTATCACAGATTCCACAATATATACGCCGAGACAATTTGACTAGGGAGGAGCGGGTACGCCTTAAACATCTACAGAATCTCCCTGGTGTGGTCATCAAGCCGTAAGACAAGGGGGGGAATATAGTACTATTGCCTAATACTATGTACGAAAAGGAGGCCAGTTACACAATAGTTCCTGCTATAAGAAGATGACATATAACCCCTTGTCTGCCTTTGGTTTACAACTCAGGGAAATTCTGTCTAGGGCTACCAGGACTGGTGTAATTACCAAAGAGCTGGCCACAGCCCTGATGGTTATTGAACCCACTATACCCACATTCTACCTCCTCCCTAAGATCCATAAGAACAGGCAAACTCCACCAGGCAGTCCTATCATCTTGGGCCGGGGGAATTACTTGGAGTGTGTCAATCACTGGATTGACTCCATGTTACAACCTCTGGTTGAGGAGCTACCTTCATTCCTCAAAGATACTAAGTATTTTGTAAGGTTGAGGGTTTGTCACTTGACGCTGATATCCTGCTGGTTACAGCCGATGTCGAATCGCTGTATACCAGCATAAGGCATTGTGATGGCCTACAAGCCACTCAGTTCTTCCTGGCTACATCTAACCTTTCTCCAGGTATGAGGGCCCTCATTCTTGAACTATTAGAAGGGGTCCTTCTTCCTGCAGCTCCAGGGAACAGCTATGGGAGCAGCCTTTGCACCCTCCTATGCCAACCTGTTCCAGGGTCTGTGAGAGAGGAACCTCTTCCTGTCAGATCGACAGGAGTAGATGGACTGCGTCCTCATGTGGACACGGTACATTGACAATATCCTGTTGATCTGGCAGAATACCGGCACATCTCTTCAAAATTTCATATAAGATTTGAACAGCAATGACCGGAACATACATTTGACCTTTGTATTTGACCGGAATAAAATAGAATTCCTAGACATCACATTGAAGTGTGACAATACGGATACTATTCAGACTGGCATATATAGAAAACCTACTTCTACGAACATGTTGCTGCATGCTTCCTCCTCTCATCCCACACACATGGTGCGATCGGTACCGATGGGTCAGTTCCTTCGGCTTTTGCCGCATCTGTTCGACGGATGCGGATTATGAAGCACAAGCGGAAGATCTTAAAAGGAGATTCCTTGAACGGGGATATAGCTGTCGGATAATTAAAAGGGCTTACCATCGAGGGAAATATAGTTCTAGAAATTCTTTGTTATTTAAAATAGAAACGAATAAGGATAAATCAGAACAGATTAGATTCGTCACTAATTTCCATTCACATTCAGAAAGTGTAAGTTCAGCCCTTTGCAAATCATGGTCGATTTTGAAAACTGACCCCATTATTTCTAAGTTGTTACCTGAGAAGCCATTAATTACCTATCGTCGTGCTAAAAATTTACGGGAACACCTAACACGGAGTCACTACGTTGGTGATCTCCCGACAACCTTTTTTAGTCACATTAGTGCTAGAGATGGAAGTGTCTCCTGTGGACGCTGGGTGGCATGTGTGATCATTGATAGAAGTGATTCGTTCACTGATTCGTCAGGGTTGAGAAAGTACAAGATACAGAAAACTATCACTTGTACATCCAGGAATGTAATCTACTATGCCACTTGCCCTTGCTCACTGATCTATGTAGGACTTACTGCAGTCAACTTAAGGTCCGGGTCAGGGAGCATGTACTTGATATACAAGCAGCAGCGAACGAGGAAGATACATCCATATTAAAAACCATACCCAAACACTTTAAATTACATCATCAATGTGATAATAGGGGTTTAGAGTTAAAGGCATTGACATCCTGGATATGGGGATGCGTGGTGGTAAGATCTCCCAACGGCTGGCTCAACTGGAGACACATTGGATCTGGACCCTGAATATGGTCCAGCCATACAGCCTTAATGAAAGTTTAAGTTTTGCCCCATTCTTGTGATCGCTGCCCTGCTGCTACACTAGAGCACCTACAGGCACTTGAGCCATTTTTTTTTACCGGTTTTTATTTCTGTTTTATCATTTTTAGTTTTTTTTCACTGTGGACTCTTTCTTCACCTCTTTGTATGTTTTGCCTGGATACTGACGACTTGCGTACATCATTTGACCATCATTGTGTCATCTGCTTGATACCTACGGGCATTTATAATATCATATAGGGGTTATTACACATGACTATTGCTGCATACCTATATATACAGTACAGACCAAAAGTTTGGACACACCTTCTCATTTAAAGATTTTTCTGTATTTTCATGACTATGAAAATTGTACATTCACACTGAAGGCATCAAAACAATTAATTAACACATGTGGAATTATATACTTAACAAAAAAGTGTGAAACAACTGAAAATATGTCCTATATTCTAGGTTCTTCAAAGTAGCCACCTTTTGCTTTGATTACTGCTTTGCACACTCTTGGCATTCTCTTGATGAGCTTCAAGAGGTAGTCACCGGGAATGGTTTTCACTTCACAGGTGTGCCCTGTCAGGTTTAATAAGTGGGATTTCTGTCCTTATAAATGGAGCTGGGACCATCAGTTGTGTTGTGCAGAAGTCTTGTGGATACACAGCTGACAGTCCTACTGAATAGACTGTTAGAATTTGTATTATGGCAAGAAAAAAGCAGCTAAGTAAAGAAAAACGAGTGGCCATCATTACTTTAAGAAATGAAGGTCAGTCAGTCCGAAAAATTGGGAAAACTTTGAAAGTGTCCCCAAGTGCAGTTGCAAAAACAATCAAGCGCTGAAAGAAACTGGCTCACATGAGTACCGTTCCAGGAAAGGAAGACCAAGAGTCACCTCTGCTTCTGAGGATAAGTTTATCCGAGTCACCAGCCTCAGAAATTGCAGGTTTACAGCACCTCAGATTAGAGACCAGGTCAATGCCACACAGAGTTCTAGCAGCAGACACATCTCTACAACAACTGTTAAGAGGAGACTTTGTGCAACAGGCCTTCAAGGTAAAATAGCTGATAGGAAACCACTGCTAAGGACAGGCAACAAGCAGAAGAGACTTGTTTGGGCTAAAGAACACAAGGAATGGATATTAGACCAGTGGAAATCTGTGCTTTGGTCTGATGAGTCCAAATTTGAGATCTTTGGTTCCAACCACCGTGTCTTTGTGCGACGTAGAAAAGGTGAACAGATGGACTCTACATGCCTGGTTCCCACCGTGAAGCATGGAGGAGGAGGTGTAATAGTGTGGGGGTGCTTTGCTGGTGACACTATTGGGGATTTATTCAAAATTGAAGGCATACTGAAACAGCATGGCTACCACAGCATCTTGCAGCGGCATGCTATTCCGTCCGGTTTGCGTTTAGTTGGACCATCATTTATTTTTCAACAGGACAATGACCCCAAACGCACCTCCAGGCTGTGTAAGGGCTATTTGACCAAGAAGGAGAGTGATGGGGTGCTATGCCAGATGACCTGGCCTCCACAGTCACCAGACCTGAACCCAATCGAGATGGTTTGGGGTGAGCTGGACCGCAGAGTGAAGGCAAAAGGGCCAACAAGTGCTAAGCATCTCTGGGAACGCCTTCAAGATTGTTGGAAGACCATTTCCGGTGACTACCTCTTGAAGCTCATCAAGAGAATTCCAAGAGTGTGCACAGCACTCATCAAAGCAAAAGGTGGCTACTTTGAAGAACCTAGAATATAAGACATATTTTCAGTTGTTTCACACTTTTTTGTTAAGTATATAATTCCACATGTGTTAATTCATAGTTTTGATGCCTTCAGTGTGATTCTACAATTTTCGTAGTCATGAAAATACAGAAAAATCTTTAATTAGGTGTGTCCAAACTTTTGGTCTGTACTGTACATATGTCTTTCTCCGTTAGTGTTGATAGCAATTGGTGATAATGACCTTGTGTCACCTATTTATATTGCTATACGATATAATTCATTTATATGGACATGTTTACATAGTCTGATCGTCAAATATAATACTATCATTTGCCCTGTTATTGTATTATATAATAATTATTTCATATATTTGTATGGGGATGTGTGTTATGTTTCGGTAGCTGAGGAGTGCAGGTAAAAAAGGCAATACACCAGAGAACTTGGAATCTATGAGATTGCAGTACCCTGACTAACCACCACAACTAGAGGCAGCCGTGGAGCGTTCCTACGTTGGTCCTAGACGCCTCGTCACAGCCTGAGAAACTAACTACACCTAAAGATAGAAAGAGGAAAGCTATCTGCCCCGGAGCAGATCCCCAAAGAACATAGAAAGCCCCCAAACATGTAATGGCGGTTAGACAAGATGAAATACTGACACAGACAGAAAATAGTATGAGCAAACGTTGGGGCCCAAACTACCTAAATAGAAAAGGATAGGAAGGGCACTTACTGCAATCCCAAAAAACCCTGAAAAGCACCAACTCTACTAATTTCAAAATCACCTGAGATCACACGACCTCTACCACCTAAATTAGTTCTCTGGTGTAACAAAATCAAAACAGCAGCCACTGAAAAAACTGGAAAAAGCAAAAGTACAAACATCAGTGGTTGAACTAAACTGAGAGGGCAAAAGCCCCTGAGGGGACCCTGAAGGCCCCACAGAAGTGCAGGAAAAATGCAAAAATCAAGCACAAAAACAAAAAGAAGAAAATGTCTTATCTGTTAGCAGGAGATGCAGACACGACACAGCAGGCTACAAAGGAAACAGGACTCAAGGATTGAGACCAGAACAATTGATCACCGACAACCCTGATGGGAAGGCGACTCCCTTATATAAGACCAGTCAGTAACACCTGATTCCCACTCCTCACAATCTTCACTGGACAGTCCAGTACCGCTTGTAACCACCAGAGGGAGCCTCTGCTCAGAACTCATTTCAAGTCCATTCACAACAGTACCCCCCCTTGAGGAGGGGTCACCGAACCCTCACTTGAGCAACCAGGTCGGTCAGGATGAGTTCTATGATACGCACGGATGAGTCTCCTAGCATGGATGTCCGAAGCAAACACCCAAGAATTGTCTTCCTGACCATAACCTCTCCACTTAACCAAATACTGGAGTTTCCGTCTAGAAAAACGAGAATTCAATATTTTCTCAACCACAAACTCCATATTGCCCTCAACCAGAACAGGGTCAGGAGGCAAAGCAGTAGGAACCACTGGCTCAACAAACCTCTTCAACAAGGACTTGTGGAACACGTTATGGATCTTAAATGTCCCTGGAAGAAGCAAACGAAAAGAAACAGGATTAAGAATCTCCATGATCTTATAAGGTCCAATGAACCTAGGCTTAAATTTAGGAGATGACACTCTCATAGGAATATTTCTTGAGGACAACCAGACCAAGTCCCCCACTTTAAACCGAGGACCATCAGTCCTATGCCGGTTAGCAAACCGCTGGGCCCTCTCCTGAGAGAGGGACAACCTCTCCACTACCTGGTCCCAAATCTGTTGCATACGCTCCACAACAGAGTCAACACCTGGACAGACAGAAGCCTCCGTCTGTCCTGAAGAAAATCGAGGGTGAAACCCAGAATTACAGAAAAATGGAGACATCAAAGTGGCAGAGCTAGCCCTATTATTAAGAGCAAACTCAGCCAAAGGCAAAAAAGAGACCCAGTCATCCTGATCAGCAGACACAAAGCATCTTAGATAAGTCTCCAATGTCTGGTTTGTTCTCTCAGTTTGACCATTGGTCTGAGGATGAAACGCCAAGGAGAAAGACAATTGAACACCAAGTTTAGAACAAAAGGTCCTCCAAAATCTGGAAACAAACTGGACTCCTCTGTCAGACACAATGTTCTCAGGAATGCCGTGTAAACGAACCACGTGCTGAAGGAACAAAGGCACCAATTCAGAGGAGGAAGGCAACTTAGGTAATGGCACAAGATGTATCATCTTGGAAAACCTATCACAAATTACCCAGATGGTGGTCATTCTCTGAGAAACAGGGAGGTCGGAAATGAAATCCATAGAGATATGGGTCCATGGTCTCTTGGGCACAGGCAATGGCATCAACAAACCACTAGAGCGAGAGCAAGGCTTGGAGCGAGAGCAAGTCCCGCAGGACTGCACAAATTCCCTGACATCACGAGACAAGGTAGGCCACCAAAAGGACCGACTAACCAAGTCTCTGGTACCAAAAATTCCGGGATGCCCAGCCAACGCGGAACAATGAATCTCAGACATCACACTCTTTTTCCACTGGTCCGGGACAAACAATTTTCCAACAGGGCAGCGCTCGGGCCTATCCTCCTGACACCCCTCCAGAGCAAGTCTCAAATTGGGTGAGATGGCGGAAAAAACTACACCCTCTTTCAAAATAACAGAAGGATCAGATAACTCAGGAGAGTCCGCAAGGAAACTCCTCGAGAGGGCATCCGCCTTAACATTCTTAGTGCCAGGAAGAAAGGAAACCACAAAATTAAAACGTGTGAAAAACAAGGCCCACCTGGCCTGTCTAGGATTGAGTCGCTTGGCAGATTCCAGATAAACCAGATTCTTATGGTCTGTAAGGACCACCACCTGATGTTTGGCTCCCTCCAGCCAATGTCTCCACTCTTCAAAAGCCCACTTCATGGCCAGTAACTCCCGATTACCCACGTCATAATTACGTTCAGTAGGAGAAAATTTTCGAGAGAAAAAGGCACAAGGGTTACTTTTAGAGGTCTCTGGATCTTTTTGGGACAAAACGGCACCTGCCCCAATTTCAGAGGCATCAACCTCCACCTGAAATGGCAGAGAAACATCAGGCTGCCGTAGAACAGGAGCAGAAGTGAATCTCTGCTTAAGTTCCTGAAATGCAGAGACTGCCTCAGGAGGCCAATTCACCACATCAGAACCCTTTCTGGTCAAATCAGTCAATGGTTTAACAATAACCGAGAAATTACCAATAAATTTACGATAAAAATTGGCAAAACCCAAAAATCTTTGAAGAGCCTTTAATGAAGTAGGTTGGACCCAATCACAGATCGCCTGAACCTTGACCGGGTCCATTTCAATAACAGATGGGGACAAAATGAATCCCAGAAATGGGATCCTCTGTACGCCAAAAAGACACTTTGATCCCTTCACATACAGAGCATTCTCTCTCAAAATCTGGAATACAGTTCGAACATGTTTCACATGAGAGTCCCAGTCATTAGAAAAAATCAAGATATCATCCAAATAAACAATCAGAAATGTATCCACAAAATCCCTGAAAATGTCATTCATGAAGGACTGGAAGACAGAAGGAGCATTAGTGAGCCCAAAGGGCATCACAAGGTACTCAAAATGCCCCTCAGGGGTATTGAATGCCGTCTTCCATTCATCCCCGTGCTTAATGCGAATAAGGTTATATGCCCCCCTGAGGTCAAGCTTGGTAAACCAAGTAGCGTTTTTCACCCTGGAAAACAGGTCAGAAATCAAAGGTAACGGGTATTGATATTTTACAGTAATATTGTTCAAAAGACGATAATCAATACACGGCCTTAATGAACCATCCTTTTTGGCCACAAAGAAAAAACCGGCACCTAAGGGTGAAGAGGATGGTCTGATATGACCCTTCTCCAATGATTCCTTGATATAAGACCGCATAGCGTCATGTTCAGGTACAGACAAGTTAAAAAGGCGACCTTTAGGGAATTTACTACCAGGCACTAATTCAATAGCGCAGTCATAGCTCCTATGGGGAGGCAAGGATGCAGATTTACTTTCGCTAAACACATCAGAAAAATCAATCAAAAAGTCAGGAACATCCTGAGCCTGGGAGGAGGCAGAAAAAACAGGAGTGTTGGTATTAACACATTGGCAGCCCCAACTGGTTACAGACACAGATTTCCAATCCAAAACAGGATTATGAGACTGCAACCAAGGGAAGCCCAGTACAATAATATCATGCAGATTATACAGAACCAAAAATTTACAGCACTCCTGATGATCAGGTTCAACCCTCATTATCACCTGAGTAGAGAACTGAGGTTTATTCTCAGCCAAAGGGGTAGAATCGATCCCAGTAGGGGAATAGACTTCTGTAGGGGTATCAAGGGAAACCCACAACGTTTAGCAAAATCATAATCCATCAGGTTAATAGCTGCTCCAGAATCAACGAAAGCCTGAGCAGAAAATGAGGACAGAGAGCATATCAGAGTGACAGTTAATAAAAACTTAGTCTGAACACTACCCAAGACAACTGAGCGTGAAAAACGTCTTGCCCGCTTAGGGCAGACTGAAATAGCATGAGAGGCATCACCACAGTAGAAACATAACCCATTGCGCTTTCGAAACTCATGACGCTGTGCCCCAGACACCACTCTATCACACTGCATGGGTTCAGAAGCAGGTTCACAAGGCAACACCATTCCACGCATACTTCTCCGCTCACGCAAACGTCTGTCAATTTGAATCGCTAATGACATAGAATCATTGAGACCAGAGGGGACAGAGAATCCCACCATAACATCCTTTACATTATCTGACAGACCCTTCCGAAAAAGGGCCGCCAAAGCGTCGTCATTCCACTTGGTCAGGACTGCCCACCTACGGAATCTCTGACAGTATAACTCAGCGTCATCAAGACCCTGATTTAATGCTAACAAGGCTTTTTCAGCTTGATCAGTGACATTAGGCTCATCGTACAATAACCCCAAAGCCTGAAAAAATGCATCAACATCACTCAAAACAGGATCCCCAGGTGTCAGGGAAAAAGCCCAATCCTGAGGATCGCCGCGCAGGAGAGAGATGACAATTTGAACCTGCTGCGCTGCGTTCCCTGAGGACTTAGATTTTAAGGCAAAAAACAATTTACAATTATTTTTGAAATTCTGAAACTTAGCTCGATCCCCTAAAAACAAATCTGGCATGGGAATCCTAGGTTCCACAACAGGCAACCTAGCAAGATAGGCAGCAATACTCCGAACCTCAGTGGCAAGCTGATCCACACGGCCAGACAACTGTGCAAACTCCATTGAGAGAAAAAAAAATCCTCCCCAGCACCCAGAGATACAGAGGGAAAAAAATGCAACAAACAGAAAAATATCTCTGACAACTCTGACAACCTTTTTTCTTTCACAATATTTTTTCCCTTCTGTGAGTACAATACAATTTTCAATTTTTAGGCCGGTGATACTGTTATGTTTCGGTAGCTGAGGAGTGCAGGTAAAAAAGGCAATACACCAGAGAAGTTGGAATCTATGAGATTGCAGTACCCTGACTAACCACCACAACTAGAGGCAGCCGTGGAGCGTTCCTACGTTGGTCCTAGACGCCTCGTCACAGCCTGAGAAACTAACTACACCTAAAGATAGAAAGAGGAAAGCTATCTGCCCCGGAGCAGATCCCCAAAGAACATAGAAAGCCCCCCAAACATGTAATGGCGGTTAGACAAGATGAAATACTGACACAGACAGAAAATAGTATGAGCAAACGTTGGGGCCCAAACTACCTAAATAGAAAAGGATAGGAAGGGCACTTACTGCAATCCCAAAAAACCCTGAAAAGCACCAACTCTACTAATTTCAAAGTCACCTGAGATCACACGACCTCTACCACCTAAATTAGTTCTCTGATGTAACAAAATCAAAACAGCAGCCACTGAAAAAACTGGAAAAAGCAAAAGTACAAACATCAGTGGCTGAACTAAACTGAGAGGGCAAAAGCCCCCGGAGGGGACCCTGAAGGCCCCCACAGAAGTGCAGGAAAAATGCAAAAATCAAGCACAAAAACAAAAAGAAGAAAATGTCTTATCTGTTAGCAGGAGATGCAGACACGACACAGCAGGCTACAAAGGAAACAGGACTCAAGGATTGAGACCAGAACAATTGATCACCGGCAACCCTGATGGGAAGGCGACTCCCTTATATAAGACCAGTCAGTAACACCTGATTCCCACTCCTCACAATCTTCACTGGACAGTCCAGTACCGCTTGTAACCACCAGAGGGAGCCTCTGCTCAGAACTCATTTCAAGTCCATTCACAACAGATGTGCCAGTGTTTTATTTTGTTATGTTATGATGTTTGTAACTATGCCCTTTGTAGGATATATTTGTGTATGTGTGGGTGTTTATGTGCTTTATGTGTTTAATTGACACAGTATTGTCTTACATATTTTGTGATATGGTGCTATGTCTTTTGGATACATACAGTGGTGGCCAAAAGTATTGGCACCCCTGGAATTCTGTCAGATAATACTCAGTTTCTTCCTGAAAATGATTGCAATCACAAATTATTTGCTATTTTTAACTTCATTTAATTTGCTTGCAAGGAAAAAACACAAAAGAGAAGGAAGCAAAAATCAAATCCTTGATCATTTCACACAAAACTCCAAAAATGGGCCACACAAAAGTATTGGCACCCTGAGCCTAATACTTGGTTGCACAACCTTTAGCCAAAATAACTGCGAACAACCGCTTCCGGTAACCATCAATGAGTTTCTTACAATGCTCTGCTGGAATTGTAGACCATTCTTCTTTTGGTCCATGATATTTGAAGGGTGCCTTCTCCAAACTGAGATTTTGAGATCTCTCCACAGGTGTTCTATGGGATTCAGGTCTGGACTCATTGCTGGCCACTTTAGAAGTCTCCAGTGCTTTCTCTCAAACCATTTTATAGTGCTTTTGGAAGTGTGTTTTGGGTCATTGCCCTGCTGGAAGACCCATGACCTCTGAGGGAGACCCAGCTTTCTCACACTGGGCCCTACATTATGCTGCAAAATTTGTTGGTAGTCTTCAGACTTCATAATGCCATGCACACGGTCAAGCTGTCCAGTGCCAGAGGCAGCAAAGCAACCCCAAAACATCAGGGAACCTCCGCCATGTTTGACTGTAAGGACCGTGTTCTTTTCTTTGAATGCCTCTTTTTTTTTCCTGTACACTCTATGTTGATGGTTTTTCCCAAAAAGCTTGACTTTTGTCTCATCTGACCAGAGAACATTCTTCCAAAACGTTTTAGGCTTTCTCAGGTAAGTTTTGGCAAACCCCAGCCTGGCTTTTTTATGTCTCAGGGTAAGAAGTGGGGTCTTCCTAGGTATCCTACCATACAGTCCCTTTTCATTCAGACGCCGACGGATAGTACGGGTTGACACTGTTGTACCCTCAGACTGCAGTGCAGCTTGAACTTGTTTGGATCTTAGTCAAGGTTCTTTATCCCATCCGCACAATCTTGCGTTGAAATCTCTCGTCAATTTTTATTTTCCTCCCACATCTAGGGAGGTTAGCCACAGTGCCACGGGCTTTAAACTTCTTGATGACACTGCGCACGGAAGACACAGGAACATTCAGGTCTTTGGAGATGGACTTGTAGCCTTGAGATTGCTCATGCTTCCTCACAATTTGGTTTCTCAAGTCCTCAGACAGTTCTTTGTTCTTCTTTCTTTTCTCCATGCTCAATGTGGTACACACAAGGACACAGGACAGAGGTTGAGTCAACTTTAATCCATGTTAACTGGCTGCAAGTGTCATTTAGTTATTGCCAACACCTGTTAGGTTCCACAGGTAAGTTACAGGTGCTGCTGATTACACGAATTAGAGAAGCATCACATGATTTTTCAAACAGTGCCAATACTTTTGTCCACCCCCTTTTTTAGGTTTGGTGTGGAATTATATCCAATTTGGCTTTAGGTCAATTCTTTTTGTGTTTTTTCATTGAAGACAAATTAAATGAAGATAGTAATACCAAAGAATTTGTGCTTGCATTCATTTTCAGGAAGAAACTGAGTATTATCTGACAGAATTGCAGGGGTGTCAATACTTTTGGCCACCACTGTATTTAAATAGATATATTTGTGCATTTTGATATGTGTATAAATATCCATGGCCAACTGTACATTATGCCCTAGGCCCTTCTTTTTCCAATTAACTATATATATATATATATATATATATATATATATATATACATGCGTGGTCAATATATTTTATTGTACCCTTGTTGTGACAACATCGTGAACCAGAACGCATGCGCGCCCTGCGCCAGACGGCCGGCAGCTCTCGGCATCTCTATGTGACGGCGGTTGCCATGGTGTCACTGGGCACTGCACCGCCTATCGCATGACGCTGATGCCGCCTAGCGTTCCGGGTTGTCATGGTGGTGCATGCACATAGCACTATGTGTTAAGGATGACCCATGATGATTATGTTATATTATTGCTGAAGCGCATACTTTTGTATTCATACATATTACCTCCTGGGTCAGGTCTCTATTGAGACATTGGAATAGAGTATAGATTATTATATCTGTATGTTCATATATTAATTTACATCTTTTGGGTCCTTTTGTATAACGGCACACTTGTGCCAGTGGTTGCACCCTTGTTCACCGTCTCTGCTGTATGTATATTATATGTTAAATGAAGACAATTTTTTATTAATTATGAATGGACCTTTGGTCGTATTTGTGGTTTCCACAAACCCCCTCCTCTATATGGGGTTAGTTGCATATTCAAGACCTACAATAGGTTGAAACATTGTTCATTAATGGCGGAATAAACTTTACGTTTTAACTGAACACCCTGGATTGGACGCCGGCTACCTGACTACATGTTGCTGCTGTTTGAGTGATGCAATGCCCCTGCCATGCAAATATGGCATGTATCAGCGTCCCAGGACTCGATTGTGGGGTGTCTGGTTGTCTGGTAGCATGGGGCCTATAGAGGGCACATATTTCTTCCATCTCTGTTCTTCTATAAGGCCCAGCCTATAGCTGGGTCTTTGATTGGGTCATAGGAGATTGTTAAATTTACTACTAAATGCAAAGCAAGTTGCATATTAGGACTAAAAAATAAGTTTTCAGTTTTTAAAAATATAAAAATTAAAATTACCCCCTTTTTCTCAAAAACAAGATATTAAGAAAAATTTAAAAATGTCATATCCACAGGAGTCAAATACATCAATATATAAAATTATTTAACCAGTATGTTAAAAAAAAATGAAAAAAAAAGAATTGCCATATTTTGGTTGCCAACTTGCTATTTCACGGTCTAAGAAATGTAATAAAATGCAAGTAAAACATTGTATGAACCGCTAAATGATACCAATAAACACTATAACTAGGCCCACAATAAAACAAGCTCTCATACAGCTACATCAATGGGAAAGTATCAAAGTTACATGTCTCAGAAATTACAACACAATTATTTTTTTTAACTAATAAAATATAACCCCCCCCCAGCTATGGGCAGGTAATATACTGCTATTGATCAAGGATGCAACCCGTCTAGTGATGCAGCCATCCAGTGGGTGTGGGGTCACCCTATACAATTATATGGAGCGAGGCAGCATCTACCAGTCAGGCTCTGGCCAGGAGTATGTATAATGCATATATACCTGACGTTCACGGCTCATAAACTGGTGAATCCCCTCAGTGCACACTAAATGCGCTGGGGGGGAATCATAAGTCTATAGTCACACAGAGTGACAATCCTAGAAGCATATTACATCTCCAACACAAAAATATGTATATTGTACTAGTAAAAAGTTGATGCACCTGTTCATGCAATAGTTTTCTTTGTTCTTTCTGGAATATGAACATTGTATGTTTAGACTAAAAACAACAAAACTATGAAGGAATACATTTGGGAATGAGTAAAGAGATAAAAGTGTAAAAAAAAACAATATCTGTGTTCAAAACACTAAACTTTAGATTCCCTAAAGTACCCCCCATTAACTCTGATTACACATTTACACTACCTGGCATTGCCTGAAGCATCTGTAATAGTGGTGGGAAATCCTGATGTGTTCTTACCCCTGAAGACACCAATCGCGTCAATAATGCGTAACGTAATGTGAATAATGTAATCTGTTTTCTATACATACGGTGTCATATGAAATGTTAACTATGTAGTATGGTTTTAGTGTCTATTGTAAATAGACTGTGATCTGGGGCAGTATAAGTACTGTTTATATAGTAAAGTGAGGTATAATATGCATAGTGCATTGCAGCAGTATAGGACATAAGATAAGAATAGGCTTAGTACATACTGTTATAAGATAGTAACTGTAGTTAGCTCAAGGTACATGTATAAGATATAACAAAAAACAAGAAACAAATATCCTAAAATAAAATAAAAAATATATTGTAAAAAATGCATGAAGGTAGTAATAATAATAAGGGTATTTGGTAAACATAATCTTGATCAAAAGAATGTACAAGCCATCCCGCCACGTCAAGGCAACCCTCTGTGGGACAGTCCTACTCTAATATTAAAAACCTTTCCACTTGTCAAGTGACAAATGTGAACAAGGGCAGAGGGACTGAACCCACCAGTAAAAGCATAGGCCAGACAGGATGGATTTCTCAGCTCAGAAGCAGGGCGGTCACACCCTTATATGCACAAGATGCACTCTGAACAAAATAAGAAACTAGTTCTGAACTGAAAAAGTAAGTTAATGTGTATGCAAAATGTAAATGCATATTAACACATGACCATTACACAGAGAAAACAAGAAACAAATATCCTAAAATAAAATAAAAAATATATTGCAAAAAATGCATGAGGTACTGTATAAGAAGATAACAGCTGAATATAATGTAGGGGGAAATTTAAATCTCCGTATATATTTCCGGAGTCACACACAGACGCTCACTCAGTGTGGATGTGACCGTAATACAAAAGGCAGAAAAATGTTTCTTGTTTTTGTTTTCTCTGTGTAATGGTCATGTGTTAATAATGAATTTACATTTTGCATGCACATCAACTTTTTCAGCTCAGACCTAGTTTTTTATTTAGTTCTTAGTGCATCTTGTGTTAAAACCCTCTTGTTAGGTTTTGTTTCAGTTTGCTGGTCACATGACCTTTTTTCTCTGTTTAGTCTGGCTCCACCCTTCTGGCTTTGCTGGACTTCATTGTATTACCTACTCTTAAGCTAGCCGGGTGCTTAGGTGCCTTACTCAGTCAGTTTTGCTTGATCTTAGGATCTCTAAGTATTTTGTTTTCTGTTTTATTTTTCCCTGCTACAATTTCTGTTAGGAGGTGTCCACCTTTTCTCCCAGTCCCTAGATCTTGTAGGGATTCCTTCCTCGCAACTATAGGTCTTCGTTCAGACTAGCTGAGGACTTTAGCGGGTCTGGTCGCAGGATCAGGTTCCCGTTACATCGTAGGGATCCAGCTTAGTTCTATTGTAGGGACAGAATTCCCATCTTTCCTTAGAGCTTGTAGCAGATCATAACAGTAAGTCCAGCCAAGAAAAAAAAAAAAAAAAATCACTAAGGAAGATTTTCTGTTTCCATCATGGTGTCGGTTCAGGATTTGGCTCAACGCGCTGCCAGCGACTTCTCTCTGGAGGTGGCTGAGATTCCAGCAACACGTGAGTAGTGTTCTGGAGCACATTTTCGTGGGAGCCAAAGGTTACGTTTGCCTGATTTATTTATTTTAAGGGTTAAAGATTTGCTGATTGCTTATCCTATACCTGGTAACTTGCAAGAGGCTATGCAATTAGCCATACGGGTGGATAGGAGACTGCGTGCAAGGGTTAATGAGAGTAAATCTGCCTTGTCATCTCCAAGTTTGGAGAGGGACTGTTCTGACATTGCAGAGCTGATGGAAATTGGAGCAATGACACCTCACTCTCGGGAAAAAGACCGTAGATTTGCTCAGGGCTTGTGTTTCTATTGTGGCAATCTGAGCATTTTATTAAGAACTGTGCGCTTCGAATGAATAAAGAGAGAAAAAAAAATGAGGTCAGTTTCGCCCGCATAGCCTGTTTAAACAATAAAGGTGTCTTTCTTTCTGCTACCACTGCTGTTGAGGAGGAATTAATGGAGTTTCGGGTATTTGTGGATTGTGGTTCAACTCTCAATGTGATTGATGGGAAATTTTTGGAAAAAACTAAAATTAAAACCCAAACTTCTGTCTTCTCCTATTAATGTGGTGTCTGTGGATGGTTCTCACTTGAAAAATGTTACTCACCATATCTGTGAATTTCCTCTTACTATTAATGGTGTTCATCAAGAGAATTTGGATTTGGTAGTTTTGAATAATTTGCCCTCACCGGTGATTTTGGGGTTACCCTGGTTAAAATTGCACAATCCGGTACTGGATTGGTCTACCAATGAAATTAAGTCCTGGAGTCCTAATTGTTATGACAAGTGTTGTAATGGGCATATTGCTGCTGTAGTTAAGGGGGAGTTACCTGTACCTATTCAGGATTTTTGGAAAGTTTTTTCTGATAAGGAATCGCAGGTATTGCCTCCTCATAGAGATTATGATTGTGCAATTGAATTTGTCCCTGGAGCGACTCTTCCTAAAAGTCGTTTATTTAATTTGACTATTCCTGAGAGAAAGGCTTTGGAGGAATACATACAGACAAGCTTGGCCGCCAGTCACATTAGGCCTTCCAAATCTCCTGTGGCGGTTGGATTTTTTTTTGTTAAAAAAAAGGACGGCGGTTTACGGCCTTGTCTAGACTTTCGTGAGATTAATAAGATTACTGTACGCAATCCTTACCCACTGCCATTGATTCCTGATTTGTTTAATCAGTTAGTGGGGGCCAAGTGGTTCTCTAAAATTGATCTTCGAGGGGCATACAATTTGTTGCGCATGAAGGAGGGGATGAATGGAAGACTGCGTTTAACACTCCACTGGGTCATTTTGAGTATCTGGTCATGCCTTTTGGGCTTTCCAGTGCTCCGGCATTTTTTCAGAATCTTATTAATGACATCCTTAGACCTTTGATCGGCAGAAGTGTGGTTGTGTATTTGGATGACATTTTGATTTATTCACTGGATTTGGAGTCTCATTGGAGGAGTGTGCGTGAAGTATTACAGTTACTGAGTGATAATTCACTTTTTGCCAAACTAGAAAAATGTGAGTTCGCTGTACAGAGACTTAGTTTTTTGGGCTACATTGTCTCCAGTGAAGGTTTTGAGATGGACCCGGTGAAGGTGCAAGCTGTACAGGATTGGCCTAGACCTAGTGGTGTGAAATCAATACAGAGGTTTTTGGGGTTCGCCAATTATTATAGAAAATTCATTAAAAAAATTTCTGTGATTGCCAAACCTTTGACCGATCTCACCAGGAAAGGTGCTGATGCGGTTCAGTGGACTACGGAGGCCATTGAGGCTTTTGTGTTGCTAAAGGAGAGGTTCAGCTCTGCTCCCATCCTTACGCAGCCTGATGTGACTAAACCATTTTTGGTTGAGGTTGATGCTTCTTCTGTGGGGGTCGGCGCGGTGTTGTCTCAGGCAAAGACGGATAGAGTACATCCCTGTGCTTTTTTTTCAAAGAAATTTTCTGAGTCTGAACTAAATTATGATATCGGTAATCGGGAATTGTTGGCAATTAAACTCGCATTTGAACACTGGCGTCATTTTTTGGAGGGAGCGGAATTTCCCGTTCAAGTCTTCACCGATCATAAAAATCTGATCTACCTTGATGCTGCCAAATGCTTGAATGCCCGTCAGGCTAGGTGGGCACTGTTTTTCTCACGGTTTAATTTTACCGTTACTTACATCCCAGGTACTAAAAATGTTAAAGCTGATGCTTTGTCTCGCAGCTTTTCTCCTATGGTGGGTACTGAGGAGGAGGAGGAAAACATCTTGCAAGAGGGGGTTGGTATTGCTGTTTTGGACTCCGTGTTGGAAGATGAGATTCTTAAAGCACAGGAGAATGCCCCATCTAACACGCCGCATGGGAGGTTGTTTGTGCCTGGTACCCTGAGGAGAGATTTGTTTGTTGAATGTCATGACTCTCGGTTGGCAGGTCATCCTGGAATCTCTGAGACCAAGAGACTTGTGGGTCGCAGTTTTTGGTGGCCAGGATGGCAGAAGGAAGTCATTAAGTGGGTGCGTCAATGCACTGTGTGTGCTAGATCTAAGTCTTCTCATACTCCTGCTGCGGGGTTGCTTTGCCCTCTGGAGGTCCCTAGTGCACCTTGGACACATTTGGCTATGGACTTTATTACTGACCTTCCTCCCTCTGAGGGTTTCACTGTCATCTGGGTGGTCGTGGACCGTTTTAGCAAGATGTGTCACTTGGTTCCTTTCATCAAACTGCCCTGCGCTAAGACTCTCGCTAAGGCCTTTGTCAAGGAAATAGTCAGACTACATGGTGTTCCTACTGACATTGTTTCTGATAGGGGACCTCAGTTTGTGGCTCGTTTTTGGCACACCTTTTGTGACAGGTTGGGAGTTCATTTGTCGTTTTCATCCGGATATCATCCTGAGTCTAATGGCCAGACAGAAAGGAAAAACCAGGATGTTGAGCAGTTCTTGCGTTGTTTTGTGACTGATAATCAAGAGGGGTGGTCTGAGTTTCTGCCACTTGCTGAGTTTGCTCTTAACAACCATACATCCACTTCTGCTGGTTGTTCGCCTTTTTTTTGTTGTACTGGGAGACATCCGTCGTTTGGGTCATTTTCCAACTTGGGATCGGCTGTACCTGAAGAGGAGAATTTTTCTGGTGTTTTGGAGAGAGTTTGGACTGATGCGTGGTAATCTTCAGGAGGCTAACAAAAGATCCAAAGTGTATTTTGATAGAAAACGACAAGAGGTTTTGTTTGCTATTGGTGACATGGTTTGGTTGTCTTCTAAGAATCTGCGCTTGAGGATTCCGTCTAAGAAATTGGGTCCCAAGTTTGTAGGGCCCTTTAAGGTGCTTCAGGTTATTAACCAATCTGCTGTTAAGTTGGAGCTTCCCACCTCCTGGAAGATTAATCCGGTGTTTCATGTTTCTCTCTTGAAAAAAGCTGAGGTCTCAGATGGAGATGTCTCGGCCACTGTTCCCCTGGTGGTGGAGGACGGGCAATATGAGATTTCCCGCATCCTAAATTCTAGACGGTATAGAGGGAGTTTACAGTACCTCGTCGCTTGGAAAGGTTATGGACCCGAGGATAACTCATGGGTGAGGGCGGATGATGTTTCTGCGTCTAGACTTGTCAGAGCGTTTCACAAGAGGTTTCCAGATAAGCCTAAGTCCTAGGGGATCCGGAGGATCCTCTTTGAAGGGAGGGTACTGTTAGAACCCTCTTGTTAGGTTTTGTTTCAGTTTGCTGGTCACATGACCTTTTTTCTCTATTTAGTCTGGCTCCGCCCTTCTGGCTTTGCTGGACTTCATTGTATTACCTACTCTTAAGCTAGCCGGGTGCTTAGGTGCCTTACTCAGTCAGTTTTGCTTGATCTTAGGATCTCTAAGTATTTTGTTTTCTGTTTTATTTTTCCCTGCTACAATTTCTGTTAGGAGGTGTCCACCTTTTCTCCCAGTCCCTAGATCTTGTAGGGATTCCTTCCTCGCAACTATAGGTCTTCGTTCAGACTAGCTGAGGACTTTAGCGGGTCTGGTCGCAGGATCAGGTTCCCCGTTACATTGTAGGATCCAGCTTAGTTCTATTGTAGGGACAGAATTCCCATCTTTCCTTAGTGCTTGTAGCAGATCATAACATCTTGTGCATATAAGGGTGTGACCGCCCTGCTTCTGAGCTGAGAAATCCATCCTGTCTGGCCTATGCTTTTACTGGTGGGTTCAGTCTCTCCGTCCTTGTTCACATTTGTCACTTGACAAGTGGAAAGGTTTTTAATACAAGAGTTAGGACTGTCCCACAAAGGGTTGCCTTGACGTGGCGGGATGGCTTGTATATTCTTTTGATCAAAATTATGTTTACCAAATACCCTTATTATTATTACTACCTTCATGCATTTTTTGCAATATATTTTTTATTTTATTTTATTTTAGGATATTTGTTTCTCGTTTTTTGTTTTCTCTGTGTAAAGGTCATGTGTTAATATGCATTTACATTTTGCATACACATCAACTTTTTCAGCTCAGACCTAGTTTTTCATTTAGTTCTTAGTGCATCTTGTCATATAAGGGTGTGACCGCCTGCTCTCTGAGCTGAGAAATCCATCCTGTCTGGCCTATGCTTTTACTGGTGGGTTCAGTCTCTCTGTCCTTGTTCACATTTGTCACTTGACAAGTGGAAAGGTTTTTAATACAAGAGTTAGGACTGTCCCACAAAGGGTTGCCTTGACGTGGCGGGATGGCTTGTACATTCTTTTGATCAAAATTATGTTTATCAAATACCCTTATTATTATTACTACCTTCATGCATTTTTTGCAATATATATTTTATTTTAGGATATTTGTTTCTTGTTTTTTGTTTTCTCTGTGTAATGGTCATGTGTTAATATGCATTTACATTTTGCATACACATCAACTTACTTTTTCAGCTCAAACCTAGTTTTTCATGTACAGTTATATGAAAAAGTTTGGGTACCCCTATTAATCTTAAGCTTAATGTTTTATAAAAATTGGTGTTTTTGCAACAGCTATTTCAGTTTGATATATCTAATAACTATTGGACACAGTAATGTTTCTGCCTTGAAATGAGGTTTATTGTACTAGCAGAACATGTGCAATCTGCATTCAAACAAAATTTGACAAGTGCATAAGTATGGCCACCCTTATCATTTTCTTGTTTTAAATACTCCTACCTACTTTTTACTGACTTACTAAAGCACTTTTTTTGGTTTTGTAACCTCATTGAGCTTTGAACTTCATAGCCAGGTGTATGCAATCATGAGAAAAGCTACTTAAAGTGGCCACTTGCAAGTTGTTCTCCTGTTTGAATCTCCTCTGAAGAGTGGCATCATGGGCTCCTCAAAACAACTGTCAAATGATCTGAAAACAAAGATTATTCAACATAGTTGTTCAGGGGAAGGATACAAAAAGCTGTATCAGAGATTTAACCTGTTAGTTTCCACTGTGAGGAACATAGTAAGGAAATGGAAGAACACAGGGACAGTTCTTGTTAAGGCCAGAAGTGGCAGGCCAAGAAAAACATCAGAAAGGCAGAGAAGAAGAATGGTGAGATCAGTCAAGGACAATCCTCAGACCACCTCCAGAGAGCTGCAGCATCAACTTGCTGCAGATGGTGTCACTGTGCATCGGTCAACTATACAATGCACTTTGCACAAGGAGAAGCTGTATGGGAGAGTGACGTGAAAGAAGCCGTTTCTGCAAGCACGCCACAAACAGAGTCGGCTGAGGTATGCAAAAGCACATTTGGAGAAGCCAATTCCTTTTTGGAAGAAGGTCCTGTGGACTGATGAAACCAAGATTGAGTTATTAGGTCATACAAAAAGACGTTATGCATGGCGTCAAAAAAACACAGCATTCCAAGAAAAACACTTGCTACCCACAGTAAAATTTGGTGGAGGTTCCATCATGCTTTGGGGCTGTGTGGCCAATGCCGGCACCGGGAATCTTGTTAAAGTTGAGGGACGCATGGATTCCACTCAGTATCAGCAGATTCTTGACAATAATGTTCAAGAATCAGTGACAAAGTTGAAGTTACGCAGGGGATGGATCTTTCAGCAAGACAATGATCCAAAACACCGCTCCAAATCTACTCAGGCATTCATGCAGAGGAACAATTACAATGTTCTGGAATGGTCATCCCAGTCCCCAGACCTGAATATCATTGAACATCTGTGGGATCATTTGAAGAGGGCTGTCCATGCTCGGCGACCATCAAACTTAACTGAACTGGAATTGTTTTGTAAAGAGGAATGGTCAAAAATACCTTCATCCAGGATCCAGGAACTCATTAAAAGCTACAGGAAGCGACTAGAGGCTGTTATTTTTGCTAAAGGAGGATCTACTAAATATTAATGTCACTTTTCTGGTGAGGTGTCCATACTTATGCACCTGTCAAATTTTGTTTGGATGCAGATTGCACATTTTCTGTTAGTACAATAAACCTCATTTCAAGGCAGAAACATTACTGTGTCCAATAGTTATTAGATATATCAAACTGAAATAGCTGTTGCAAAAACACCAATTTTTATAAAACATTAAGCTTAAGATTAATAGGGGTGCCCAAACTTTTTCATATAACTGTATAAGATATAGTTAATGTTTGGGAGGATGTTAGTGAGGTTAGAAAGGGGACTCACTTACTGATGTTTGGGAAGTATAGTCCCAAGGTCAAGTTTAAGTGCAGTGGGTTGCAAGGGTCAGCATGTACCTATCGTTCATAGTAGTGGGAGGCCGTACTAGAATCCTGTGTGGATATTGCGGTAATGTCAAGAACTCAAGGCCTGAGATAGGAGCTAAAGGGCGCATCGTGTCCTCTGACGCACAGTGAAATATAGACGTAGAACCATGTGAAGAGTAGGTAGTGGATCCCGTGTGCACTACAGAACTGGAAAGGAAATCCCTGGATCTGACAGAGCCAGTGGGAATATAGATAGACTTAGACATGGTTTTCATGTAAAGTGCCAGAGTATAACGGGACAGCAGCTTGGTCATTACTACTGTTCTCGGACATTTTACACAACTTCACCATGTAGTCATCGTTATCTTTATTCTAATGGTTAAATGTACATCCTTTCTCCCCAGAAAATAGTAAAACAAATTACAGAGAAGTGTGGTGCAAATGTACTTATGCCCTAGCTATTTCAATTTAAAATAAGAAAAATTTTGTATTATCTTTGTATATTTTTTTATAAACACTGCCTATCTATCCGGATGAAATATATAAAATTTAATAGCTCCGTACTTTTTGCTCTGTGGATTGCGCCCCTGAAGACATACGTATCCTGTAACGGATGTCCAATCGGCCTGTAAAAATGATTGGTGGTGGCAACTAGTGGTTCTTTTTCTTATTGTGGAGTTGGCAGTGATCGTATTAGGGTATATATTGATAAAGAAATTGCTTAAATCAGTTTGTTTCAGAGTATATTTGCTTTTCTGTGGTTATCATCTGTGTGCCCATAGCAATAGTTGACTTTCACAGAATTTCTATTCCGGCCAAGGATAAGCCATTTATGGTGATCTTTGAGACATATTTTAGGCATCATGATGGCACCATAAGTATAATCCATCTTATCAAAAGTCATGTACTCTGCCAAATTATTGTTTCTACCAATATTTATGCCAAACATTGTGAATTATTGTGAAATACTCTGCATAACGAGAGGCCCCTGTAATAAAGACAACCTGGTGTGCGTGTCTCTGTTGTTGTCACGGGTGTGTTGCGGCGGAGATCGTCGCGATTGCACACCCTGACTTCGCACAGCTGAGTTTCTGGTGCTGGGTGTTTTTCGGCACTGAGGGAGTTAATTCTTTCTCTCTCGGTGCTGGGCTGACCAGCCTTGCCCAGCTGCGATTGATGTTTTGTTAATTAGCTTCCTTCATATACCTGCTGGTCTGCTGGGGAAGTTGCCGGTGAAAGCATTCATTCAGACCAGCAGAGCGGATCGTTTCTGAGAAGACTTAAGCTAAGAGTGCCTGTTGTGGTTTTTCCTCTCCTCGCTTATTGTTTATCTCCTTAACCTTTTGTGTTCCTCTGTAGTGGAAGTGTTGTATGCAAGGCTGTGTTTTCTTTACCCCTTGTCTGTCTCGTTTGTCTTAGACTGTGTGTAAGCTGTTACCTGCCATTCCCTGTGGAGGTAATCAGGGTCCTTCTCAGGACTAGATTACAGTGGTCAGGGATCTACAGGAGACAGGGTTACGCTGGCGGCCTGGACCTCTGTACCATTAACAGTACCTCCAGGTAGAGGGACTAGTCAGGACCCCAGTTCAGGGTCAGCATAGACCCCGGTCCACCTCTATCCAGAGACAGCGTGACACGTACACAGTATTGACCCACAATACATAGGATATTATGTCAGGTAAGACATTGCTGGCAGATACTATGTATACATGTTGATTTTCTCTATTATATGAAATTTAGAATGATGTCACATTAGATATAGGTTGCTATCTTTGAATATATCTGTAATACGTCGTGACATTTTCACCGGCCCATCTAAAGATTCTCCCCAGCCACCATGGATCCAGTAGCCCATTTAGCTCAGCAGTTGCAGAGTTTGTCCATGGAGCTGACGGACGTTAAATCCAAGGTTTTGTACCCCCGGGAGCAAACCAGATTTGAACCTAAAGTAGCTCTCCCGGACAGGTTCACTGGTGGGCGGGACAAGTTTTTACTTTCCGGGAAGCATGTAAATTGTATTTTCGGCTGCGGCCGCAGTCGTCGGGGAGTGAGGATCAGAGGGTGGGAATTGTCATCTCGCTCTTACAAGGGGACCCTCTATCCTGGGCGTTCTCTCTCCCCCCGGGCTCCCCGGCTCTCCAGTCAGTGGACCGATTTTTTACAGCCCTGGGTCTGGTATATGATGACCCGGATCGGGTCTCCCTTGCTGAAATGAAGTTACGTAGGATACAGCAGGGAGATCGTCCGGTGGAGGAATTTTCTTCAGAGTTCCGTAGGTGGGCCACGGATACTCAGTGGAATGACCCGGCTCTTAAGAGCCAGTTTTTTCAAGGTTTATCTGACAAATTAAAAGATGTGTTGGCTCAGTATGATTCTCCCCCGTCACTGGAGGCCGCTATGGCTCTTGCTATTCGCATTGATAGACGGCTTCGGGAGAGGTGTGGGGTAACTCCGCCCTCTGTGATGACTCCACCTCCTTCTAAAGTCCCTAATATTGAGGTTCCCCTGGTTTGTTCCGAGGAACCTATGCAGTTGGGAGGGACATCATTCCGAGGGAGGGGATCGGCGGTGTGCCGCAAAACAAGAAGGTGTTTCTTCTGCGGGAGAGAGGGACATTTTATTGAGGGGTGTCCATCCCGTACTGTACTGAGCAAGAAGTCGCCGGAAAACTATTAATCCCAGGTTGTGTGGTGGACGACAATCTGGGAGTATGTATTTCGTCCCCAAGTCCGTCTCAGTTTCTCGTACCAGCGGAGGTGGTGGTAGGTACGAGAACTGAGAGGATTTCTGTTCTTCTGGATAGTGGGGCCGCGGCTAATCTGGTGGACGCTCGGTTTGCCCAGGTGCAAGGTATGCAACTGAGTGTATTTGCCAAACCTATCCCTATATTCTCTATTGACGCCAGGCCTCTCGGTCAAGGTAACTTTGTGCAAGCCGTGCATAACATAGACCTTCGAGTGGGGGCAATACATAAAGAACTATTGTCTTGTTATGTGTTGGAGGGCCTTCCCACTCCTATTGTGTTGGGACTTCCTTGGTTAACTAAACATAACCCAGTTATTAATTGGCAATCCAGAGAGATAAGCCAGTGGGGTGAATTTTGCAATAGTAACTGCATGAACACGGTCATCGGTACGGTCGTGCCTAGAACCTTACCTCCTTTTCTGGAGGACTTTGAGGATGTGTTTTCAGAGGAAGGGTGTCAAGAATTACCTCCACATCGCGCATATGACTGTGCTATAAAATTGCTTCCTGATGCTAAGTTACCAAAATCTAGGTTATATAACCTTTCTGGTCCTAAGAGGCAAGCTATGAAGAATTACATTTCGGAAAGTCTGGCCAAGGGGCATATTAGACCTTCATCTTCCCCAGTGGCCGCGGGGTTCTTCTTTGTGAAGAAAAAAGATGGAGGCCTACGCCCTTGCCTGGATTTCCGTGAGCTTAATCGGATTACGGTCCGAGATCCGTATCCGCTCCCACTTATTCCTGATCTCTTCAATCAGATTGTGGGCGCCAAATGGTTCTCTAAGTTGGATCTCAGGGGGGCGTATAATCTGATTAGGATAAAGGAGGGGGATGAGTGGAAGACGGCGTTTAACACTCCGGAGGGACATTATGAGAACCTTGTCATGCCTGTCGGTCTGACTACTGCCCCGGCGGTGTTTCAACATTTTGTTAATGACATCTTTCGCCACCTAGTGGGACAGTTTGTTGTCATTTATCTAGATGACATCTTAATTTACTCGCCGGATCTTGTGTCTCATCAGGAGCATGTGAGACAAGTGTTGCAGATCTTGCGAGATAATAAACTGTACGCCAAATGGGAGAAGTGTGTATTCGCTGTACAAGAACTTCAGTTTTTAGGATTCTTGGTGTCAGCCTCCGGTTTCCGTATGGACCCTGGGAAAGTGAAGGCTGTGCCTGAATGGGATCGGCCAGAGGATCTTAAAGCACTGCAGCGTTTCCTGGGGTTTGCTAACTACTACCGGAAATTTATTCATAATTTCTCATCTGTTGTCAAACCTCTCACTGACATGACAAAAAAAGGGACGGATTTTTCTAGGTGGTCTGACAAAGCTTGTCAAGCATTTTCCTCCTTGAAAAAATGTTTTGCTTCAGCACCCATACTCATCCAACCTGATGCATCACAACTAGTGTTGAGCGATAGTGCTCGATATCTAAAAATATCGTATCGAAATTGTATCGCCGATAGCACTAAATATCGTCGATATCCGATTTCGATAGCGGAAGTCCCATGTAAGTCTATGGGAACAAAATATCGCAACAAAAAAACCCTTTCTTACGTTGTAAACACAAAATATACACACATAGAATACATATATATATATATATACATGTCATTGTGACATATATATACATATATTTATAGTTTATACACTTCTACATAGTAAAATAGACTCTGATTCAATTGCCGGGTAAAGCCGTGACATACCCCATAGAAGTCGACGGGCTCGGTGCCGAGTACCCCCAAAACCTCTGGCTCTGTGCGACTCAACTTGGGCGTCACGAACAGGATTCTGTAGCTCGCTATAAGCGAGTCCTGTGTGCCTGAATTGAACTGGTTTTGTGCTTGAGAATTGATAAAATCATCAGAGAATGTATTTGCCATTTTTCCGCCATATCTGCGTCACGACGAGGCACTGGTGAAGAAGGGCGTGCTCTTCATGGGTGTACTGTACACTCACTCAGTGACGCGAAAACGATGGCTCTAAATGGTACTGCAATGTAAGATCGTGCCCCACAGCTCTTCAGTT
The DNA here is from genome assembly GCA_033576555.1 of Oophaga sylvatica. NCBI lineage: Eukaryota > Metazoa > Chordata > Amphibia > Anura > Dendrobatidae > Oophaga > Oophaga sylvatica. Next base: position 194,684,952 of record JARQOD010000004.1, on the reverse strand, counting down.
CCGCATCCTCATCCTCCTCAGTGTGCGGAAACTAACACGAAGGTCCCGCCTCCCTACAAAAGAGGGGCCCTCTCCAGATGCTAATGACACATGTGACTTGGCAGAGATGGCTAATGGACACGAGCAGAAGTGTGAAGGGATGGAGCAGTCAGAGCTCTCCCCCCACGGAAGCGACCCGATCGCCACGGAACCACCGTTGGGCACCCGGCCTGGAAACCCTCCTACGCTGCAAGAAGCGGCGGATACCCTAAGAGGCCTGGCCCGGCACCGGGAGGAGGTCGCCAGGATGGAAGCGAGCTGGCGTGCCCTAAAACTAAACTTGGAGCGGCGCCAATCCCTCTTACCTGAAGTGTCTGTACCGGAAGGTGAGGCACCCGTTCTAGTAGAGGAGTCCTTGCAATGTGATCCGGTTGACGTTGTCGCAGTGGAGGCACCCGTTCCTGCAAAAACCGCAGCACCGTCAGCACCCCAGATCCCGCTGTCTGCCCCCGTCGCTGAGACAGAAGAAGCGACACCTGTCCTCATGGAGGAGGCCGCGCAGGCACCAGAGCACTACCTGCCTGTACCGGAGCCCCGACTGTCATCTGATTTAGAGCCGTCTGCTTCCTCCGCAGGGGAGCGCCGCCAGGACTGGGGGGCGCCAGGAGAGCTGCCGCAAACCGGACACTGTAAGCTGCAGTGGAGTGGTGGAGACATGGAGCAGCTGGTGGAGGAGAATTTCAACCGGCGTCAGGAGGAAGAGTGGAGACGTTGGGAGCGGGAAGCAGAGTGACAAAGGGAGCAGCGAGAAACCCTAAAACTTCGGCAACGTAACCTGGAGAAGGACCGGGCAGATAAGGACCGGATGAGAAAGGATAAAGGAACCCTGTGTGAGCCGCGGCGTAAGGGTGCAGTACGGAGCTTTAAATTGAAAGGTGGTTGGGGCTTCATCAAAGAGCCTGGACTTTATTTAGAAGTCTTTGTGAACCGGCGGGACGTGGAGGCTCACCTCCCAGAAGGACACTCGGGGAGGGACCTGTTGCCAGGAGACTTGGTGACTTACACCCGACACTGGGGTTACAATGGATGGTACGCCCTAAATGTTACCAGGTGCGACCCCTACTCCCCAGTGTGTCAGGAACCTGTGAGACCCTCGGAGCCTTCAGCCTCCCACATCCAGACCTCTGCAAAAGTGCCCACCCCACGCCGTAAATCTCCCAAGCCTCCCTCAGTGGTCTCCTCAGCAGCCCAGCTATGAACATGATAAGTATAGCTAGCCCGTACCCGGCGCCTGTTAGGCCCCCTGGGGTTCGTTCAGTCCGGGACATAGGGTTCCAGACCCGGAGGGAGATGAAAGAGGTGGCCACACAGACCCAGATAGCGGGTCACGACTTGACTGTACAGGCCACACGACGTCATCAGGTCCTGGTGGTCCTTGGTGCCTCGGATGTTTGGCAAGCATCAGAAGAGTACCAGGTGGTACCTGGAACACCCCTGCCAAAGAAGTATAAATAACCCGGACAGGGTCCCTGTATGTAAATAGTTAAATTGTTGATAAATAGTTAAATTGTTTATGTACCCGGACGGGTGAATGTTTATAAATAAGTTTTTTAATTTAATAAAAAAAAAAAACACAGTTTTCATTACTTTTATTACAGTCTCATCCTGCGACACCATCGATCTCCTGTAAAAAAATGAAAAAAAAAAAAAAGTATACCACCTGACCGACGCAGTCCATAGTAACGAGTGTCCCACGACGATCCAGCTCTGCTACATCAGAATCCCGGCGCAGCACAGCTGATTACCTGCTTCCCCGGCGGTGACGTCATCGGACTGGTTTACGGCCAGGATTACCCTGCAGTCACTGCAGTTATCGCGAAAAACTGCATGTGACCGCCAGGGAGAAGATAATGGCGGCCATCAAGCAGTCCAGGACGTGACCGCCGGAGATCTTCTGCCAGGTAAGTGCCGCTGACTCCTGACAGACCCGACCGACGGACACTCACAGTGACAGTGACAAATCCGATTCCGGTATTCGATAAGACGAAAATATCGAAACTAATTATCGAAAGGCCGATAGAGCTAATATCGGCCGATAGCCGATATTTGCATTATCGTATCGCTCAACACTAATCACAACCGTTCATTGTGGAGGTAGACGCATCTGACGTAGGAGTGGGTGCGGTATTATCTCAAGGTCCGTCCCCTGGTAAATGGCATCCGTGCGCTTTCTTCTCTAAAAAATTGTAGTCCGCCGAGAGGAATTATGATGTTGGCAATAGGGAACTCTTGGCCATTAAGTTGGCTTTTGAAGAGTGGCGTCACTTTTTGGAGGGGGCAGCCAACCGGTCACCGTCATTACTGATCACAAGAACCTGCTGTATTTAGAGTCTGCAAAACGTCTGAATTCCAGACAAGCTAGATGGTCGTTGTTTTTTACCAGGTTTAATTTGTCGTCACATATCGTCCTGGGTCAAAAAATGTAAAGGCTGATGCCTTATCTCGTAGTTTCCCGGGGGCCGGGAAGAAGGATGACCCGGTTCCTATTCTTCAGGAGGGAGTTGTGGTGTCGGCTGTATGCTCTGAGCTTGAGGAGGAGGTATTGGAGGCTCAGGGGGATGCCCCTGTAGGACCTCCAGGGAAACTGTTTGTTCCAGATCAGTTAAGACAAAAGGTTATCGAGGCACATCATAATTCTGCTTTGGCAGGACACCCAGGGAGTAAAGCAACTGTAGATCTCGTTTCTCGCCGGTTTTGGTGGCCTAACTTAAATAAAGAGGTGGTAACTTTTGTCGCGTCCTGTGGGGTATGTGCGCGCTCTAAGACCCCACATACCCGTCCGTCTGGGGCCCTTTTACCGTTGAAAATCCCGGAGCGTCCATGGACCCATCTGTCTATGGATGTCACGCGGTCTTATGATATGTGTACGATGTCAGTAAACTATTCTTAAAAGAACAACACTCTATACAACATATAGATTAGCAACATCAGCATGTAAATATAGAATAGATTTACCTGACACGATATCCGTTGAACTCAGGGTTAATCTTGAGGACTTGATACACTGTCACAGGAAAGAGGAGGACCGGGGGTCTAACCTGACCCTAAACTGGGGTCCTAACTAATCCCTCACCTTGGAGGTACTGATAATGGTTCAGAGGTCCAAGTCTCCAGCCTAACCCTGTCTCCTATCAGTCCCTGAACCCTGTAATCAGTCCTAAGAAGGATTCTGATTACCACCAAAGGGATATGGGCTGATCTCTGCTAAATACACAGATTAGACATATAAGACAGACTGGAGAAAACACAGACTTGCATACACACTCAAACACAGAAGGAACATAAATGATCTGGGATATTAAACTCTAAGCAAGGTGAGCTTAAAACAACTAAGGAGCTCTTTAACTTAAGTCTATACAGATACAATCCTATCTGTGGTCTGCATGAAGAATTTCACTGGCAACTCCCAACACAGACAACCAGAGATTTAAAGGAAACCAATCAACAAATAATTAATTGCAGCCGGGAGAAACTGCACCCAGTCCCAGAACTGAGCACAGACAGAATTAACTCCCTAACTGCCAAACACAAAGAAACAGCAACTCAGCTGTGAGAAGTCAGAATGTGCAACCGCGACGATCTTCGTGGCGATGCACACATGACAGTACCCCCCCTTCTACGAGGGGCCTCCGGACCCTCAGGGCCAGGTTTGCCCGGGTGAGTTCTGTGGAAGGTCCGCACCAAACGATCTGCGTTAATGTCAGACGCAGGAACCCACGTCCTCTCCTCTGGACCATACCCCTTCCAATGCACCAAGTACTGAAGGGACCGGCGATTCAGACGTGAGTTAATGATCTTTGACACTTGAAACTCCAAGTTACCATTGACCACCACTGGAGGAGGAGGTAGAGGTGATGGTATGACTGGTGCCACGTACCTCTTAAGTAATGACTTGTGGAACACATTGTGGATTTTAAACGTAGGAGGGAGGTCCAGACGAAATGCCACAGGATTAATTATGGAACTGATCCTGTACGGCCCGATGAATCTGGGGCCAGCTTCCAGGAGGGAACTTTAAGTTTTATATTCCTGGTAGACAACCATACCAGATCGTTCACATTAAGATCTGGACCAGAAACTCTCCTCCTATCAGCCATACGTTTATAACGGTTCCCCATAGCACTCAGATTATTCAATACACCTCTCCACACTGAAGCAAGTGACGACGAGAAACGCTCCTCCTCAGGAACCCCAGAAGGGCCCCCCCCATTGAATGTACAAAACTGGGGATGAAAACCATATGCCCCAAAAAACGGGGACTTACCAGTGGACTCGCTCCGCCTGTTGTTAAGAGCGAACTCTGCCAGAGGCAAGAAAGAAGACCAGTCCTCCTGGTTCTCTGAGACAAAACACCGAAGATAAGTCTCTAGGCTTTGATTCAGACGCTCTGTCTGACCATTGGTCTGCGGATGAAAAGCCGAGGAAAATGACAATTGCATCCCCGACGTAAACAAAATGCCCTCCAAAACTTGGACACAAACTGAGACCCCCTATCTGACACCACATCAGAAGGCAACCCATGAAGTCTCACAATCTCCCCAATGAACACCTGCGCCAGAGTTTTAGCATTAGGGAGGGCAGGAAGAGCAATGAAATGTGCCATCTTACTGAACCTGTCAACAACCACCAGTATGACAGTCTTCCCTGACGACTGAGGAAGGTCCGTGATGAAGTCCATAGACAAATGAGTCCATGGACGCTCCGGAAGTTTCAAGGGTAAGAGGGTCCCAGACGGACGGGTATGAGGGGTCTTAGAGCGAGCACAAACCCCACAGGACGCGACAAAAGTTAAAACATCTTTATTAACGTTAGGCCACCAAAACCGGCGAGAAAGGAGATCTAAAGTAGCCTTACTCCCTGGATGTCCTGCTAAAGCAGAATTATGATGTGCCTCAATAACCTTTTGTCTCAACTGATTTGGGACAAACAGTCTCCCTGGAGGTCCTGCAGGGGCGTCCCCTGAGCCTCTAACACCTCCTCCTCAAGCTCAGAACATACAGCCGACACTACCACCCCCTCCTGAAGGATAGGAATCGGGTCATCCATTTTCCCGGCCCCTGGGAAACTGCGAGACAAGGCATCCGCCTTAACATTCTTAGATCCAGGGCGATAAGTGACAACAAAATTAAACCTGGTAAAAAACAACGACCATCGAGCTTGTCTGGAATTCAGACGCTTAGCAGATTCCAAATACAGCAGGTTCTTGTGATCAGTAATGACGGTGACCGGGTGGACTGCCCCCTCCAAAAAGTGACGCCATTCTTCAAAAGCCAACTTAATGGCCAAAAGTTCCCTATTGCCGATATCATAATTCCTTTCGGCGGACGACAATTTTTTAGAAAAGAAAGCGCACGGATGCCATTTACCAGGGGACGGACCCTGGGACAATATTGCACCCACCCCTACGTCAGACACGTCCACCTCCACAACGAACGGCTGTGATGCATCTGGTTGGATGAGAACGGGTGCCGAAGCAAAACATTTTTTCAAAGAGGAAAAAGCTTGGCAAGCTTTGTCCGACCATTTAGAAAAATCCGTCCCTTTTCTTGTCATGTCAGTGAGAGGTTTGACAACAGATGAGAAATTACAAATAAATTTCCGGTAGTAGTTAGCAAACCCAGAAAACTCTGCAGAGCCTTAAGATCCTCTGGCTGATCCCATTCAAGCACTGCTCTCACCTTTTCAGGGTCCATACGGAAACCGGAGGCTGACACCAAGAAACCCAAAAACTGAAGTTCCTGTACGGCGAATACACACTTTTCCAGTTTGGCGTATAGTTTATTGTCTCGCAAGATCTGCAACACCTGTCTCACATGCTCCTGGTGAGACACAAGATCTGGTGAGTAAATTAAAATGTCATCCAAATATACGACCACAAACAGCCCCACCAGATGACGAAAAATGTCATTAACAAAATGTTGGAATACTGCTGGTGCAGTAGTCAGACCAAAAGGCATGACAAGGTTCTCATAATGTCCCTCCGACGTGTTAAACGCCGTTTTCCACTCATCCCCTCTTTTATCCTAATCAGATTATACGCCCCCCTGAGATCCAATTTAGAGAACCATTTGGCGCCAACAATTTGATTGAAGAGATCAGGAATCAGAGGGAGTGGATACGGATCTCGAACAGTAATCCGATTAAGTTCGCGGAAATCCAAGCAAGGGCGTAGGCCTCCATCTTTTTTCTTCACAAAGAAGAACCCCGCGGCCACTGGGGAAGATGAAGGTCTAATATGCCCTTTGGCCAGACTTTCCGAAATATAATCTTTCATAGCCTGCCTCTCAGGACCAGAAAGGTTATATAACCTAGCTTTAGGTAACTTAGCATCAGGAAGTAAATTAATAGAGCAGTCATACACGCGATGAGGAGGCAACTCCTGACACCCCTCCTCAGAGAACACATCCCCAAAGTCCTCCAAAAAGGAGGCAAAGTACTAGGCACGACCGCACTGATGACTGTGTTCATGCAGTTACTTTTGCAAAACTCACCCCATTGGCTTATATCTCTGGACTGCCAATTAATCACAGGGTTATGTTTAACCAACCAAGGAAGTCCCAACACAATAGGAGTAGGTAGACCCTCCAACACATAACAAGATAATAGTTCCCTATGTATTGCCCCTACCCGAAGGTCAATGTTATGAACCTCATGAACAAAGCTACCTTGGCCGAGAGGCCTGGCGTCAATGGAGAATATAGGGATCGGTTTGACCAATACACTCAGATGCATACCTTGAGCCTGAGCAAACTGAGCGTCAACCAGATTAGCCCGGACCCACAATCAAGAAGAACAGAAAATCTCTCCACTCTCGTACCAACCACCACCTCCACTGGTACAAGGAACTGAGAAGAACTAGCGGACGAAATACATACTCCCAGGTTGTCGTCCACCACACAACCTGGGATTAACAGTTTTCCGGCGACTTTTTGCTCAACAAGGCACGGGATGGACATCCCTCAACAAAATGTCCCTCTTTCCCGCAGAAGAAACACCTTCTAGTCCTGCGGCGTACCGCCAATCCCCTCCTACGAAATGATGTCCCTCCCAACTGCATAGGCTCCTCCGAACAGACAAGGGGAACCTCAACATAAGGGACTTTAGTAGTAGGTGAAGTAACAACAGGGGGCGGAGTTACCTCGCACCTCTCCCGGAGCCGTCTATCAGTACGGATAGCTAGGGCCATAGCAGCCTCCAGTGATGGAGGAGAATCATACTGAGCCAAAACGTCCTTTAATTTGTCAGAAAGCCCATGACAAAACTGGCTTCTAAGAGCTGGGTCATTCCACTTAGTATCTGTGGCCCATCTACGGAACTCAGAATCAAATTCCTCCGCCGGACGATCTCCCTGCTGTATCTTACGTAATTTTGTCTCAGCAAGAGAGACCCGATCTGGGTCATCATATACCAAACCCAGGGCAGTAAAAAATCGATCTACTGACTGTAGAGCCGGGGATCCCGGAGGAAGGGAGAAGGCCCAGGATTGAGGGTCCCCTTGTAGGAGCGAGATAACAATTCCCACTCTCTGCTCTTCACTCCCTGATGATCGAGGCCGAAGCCGAAAATACAATTTACATGCTTCCCTGAAGGTAAAAAATTTGTCTCGCCCACCAGTGAACCTGTCCGGGAGAGCTACTTTAGGTTCAAATCTGGTTTGCTCCGAGGGAGACAAAACTTTGGACTTAATGTCCGTCAGCTCCATGGATAATCCCTGCAACTGCAGAGCCAGCTGGGCTACTGGATCCATGGCAACTGGGAATAATTTTATGGGCCAGTGAAAATGTCACGCGGTCTTATGATATGTGTACGATGTCAGTAAACTATTCTTAAAAGAACAACACTCTATACAACATATAGATTAGCAACATCAGCATGTAAATATAGAATAGATTTACCTGACACGATATCCGTTGAACTCAGGGTTAATCTTGAGGACTTGATACACTGTCACAGGAAAGAGGAGGACCGGGGGTCTAACCTGACCCTAAACTGGGGTCCTAACTAATCCCTCACCTTGGAGGTACTGATAATGGTTCAGAGGTCCAAGTCTCCAGCCTAACCCTGTCTCCTATCAGTCCCTGAACCCTGTAATCAGTCCTAAGAAGGATTCTGATTACCACCAAAGGGATATGGGCTGATCTCTGCTAAATACACAGATTAGACATATAAGACAGACTGGAGAAAACACAGACTTGCATACACACTCAAACACAGAAGGAACATAAATGATCTGGGATATTAAACTCTAAGCAAGGTGAGCTTAAAACAACTAAGGAGCTCTTTAACTTAAGTCTATACAGATACAATCCTATCTGTGGTCTGCATGAAGAATTTCACTGGCAACTCCCAACACAGACAACCAGAGATTTAAAGGAAACCAATCAACAAATAATTAATTGCAGCCGGGAGAAACTGCACCCAGTCCAGAACTGAGCACAGACAGAATTAACTCCCTAACTGCCAAACACAAAGAAACAGCAACTCAGCTGTGAGAAGTCAGAATGTGCAACCGCGACGATCTTCGTGGCGATGCACACATGACAGTGGACTTCATTACGGACCTTCCTCCGTCTTCAGGTAAAACTGTCATACTAGTTGTAGTTGACAGGTTCAGCAAAATGGCACATTTTATTGCTCTTCCTGCTCTTCCTAATGCTAAAACTCTGGCGCAGGTGTTCATTGGGGAGATTGTGAGACTTCACGGGTTGCCTTCCGATGTGGTGTCGGATCGGGGGTCTCAGTTTGTGTCCAAATTCTGGAAGGCATTTTGTTCTCGTCGGGGGATGCAGTTGTCATTTTCTTCGGCTTTTCATCCGCAGACCAATGGTCAGACAGAGCGTCTGAATCAGAGCTTAGAGACATATCTCCGGTGTTTTGTCTCAGAGAACCAAGAGGACTGGTCTTCTTTCTTGCCTCTGGCAGAGTTCGCTCTTAACAATAGGCGGAGCGAGTCCACTGGTAAGTCCCCGTTTTTTGGGGCATATGGTTTTCACCCCCAGTTTTATACTTTCAATGGGGGGGGCTCTTCTGGGGTTCCTGAGGAGGAACGATTTTCGTCGTCACTTGCTTCAGTGTGGAGAGGAGTGCTTAATAATCTGAGCACTATGGGGAACCGATACAAACGTATGGCTGATAGGAGGAGAGTGTCTGGTCCGGACCTAAGTGTGAACGATCTGGTATGGTTGTCTACCAAGAATATAAAACTTAAAGTTCCCTCCTGGAAACTCGGTCCCAGATTCATCGGGCCATACAGGATCAGTTCAATAGTTAATCCGGTGGCTTTCCGTCTTGACCTCCCTCCTACATTTAAAATCCACAATGTGTTCCACAAATCGTTGCTTAAGAAGTACGTGGCACCAGTTATACCGTCACCTCTACCTCCTCCTCCAGTGGTGGTCAATGGTAATTTGGAGTTTCAGGTATCGAAGATCATTGACTGAATCGCCGGTCCCTTCAGTACCTTGTTCATTGGAGGGGGTATGGTCCTGAGGAGAGGATGTGGGTTTCTGCGTCGGATATTAACGCAGAACGTTTGGTTCGGGCCTTCCACACTACTCACCCAGATAGACCAGGCCCTGAGGGTCCAGAGGCCCCTCGTAGAAGGGGGGGTACTGTCACGGGTGTGTCGCGGCGGAGATCGTCGCGATTGCACACCCTGACTTCGCACAGCTGAGTTTCTGGTGCTGGGTGTTTTTCGGCACTGAGGGAGTTAATTCTTTCTCTCTCGGTGCTGGGCTGACCAGCCTTGCCCAGCTGCGATTGTTGTTTTGTTAATTAGCTTCCTTCATATACCTGCTGGTCTGCTGGGGAAGTTGCCGGTGAAAGCATTCATTCAGACCAGCAGAGCGGATCGTTTCTGAGAAGACTTAAGCTAAGAGTGCCTGTTGCGGTTTTTCCTCTCCTCGCTTATTGTTTATCTCCTTAACCTTTTGTGTTCCTCTGTAGTGGAAGTGTTGTATGCAAGGCTGTGTTTTCTTTACCCCTTGTCTGTCTCGTTTGTCTTAGACTGTGTGTAAGCTGTTACCTGCCATTCCCTGTGGTGGTAATCAGGGTCCTTCTCAGGACTAGATTACAGTGGTCAGGGATCTACAGGAGACAGGGTTACGCTGGCGGCCTGGACCTCTGTACCATTAACAGTACCTCCAGGTAGAGGGACTAGTCAGGACCCCAGTTCAGGGTCAGCATAGACCCCAGTCCACCTCTATCCAGAGACAGCATGACACGTACACAGTATTGACCCACAATACATAGGATATTATGTCAGGTAAGACATTGCTGGCAGATACTATGTATACATGTTGATTTTCTCTATTATATGAAATTTAGAATGATGTCACATTAGATATAGGTTGCTATCTTTGAATATATCTGTAATACGTCGTGACAGTTGTTTAGTCTTCAACAGCCATCCTGGTTAGCAAAGCTGATCATTTCTACCTGAGAGAACATCTTGTCTCTGACAATAACTTGGAGGCCCCAGCGAGATCCTTATTTTCTTCTTTTAGTTTCTTCCTTAACTGAACGCCTAACATCTTGAACAGAAAAACAAAATCCCTTGGGTAAGTGAGCCTTTGACTCGTAAATATTTTCTCTCTGGGAGAGGAGACTTTTTAGGTCAGTCTTCGATGAATTAATATACATATATATTTATTCTATGCATTGAAATGGTAGATGTATATATCTTACGCTCACTGGGAGTTTCCCAATAACCGGCCTTGTAGTGCAAACATCCACAGCCTCGTCCATCACTCGTCGGTCACCTGTGCAATTGTCCTTAAGATTGGAGGCAGCAGAGTTGCATCCTCTGACAAATTGGTTGCAGCGGTGGGATCTGCATGATCTTTCCAGGCTGCCTATGGGTAGGAAGTGGAAGGGGAGTGGCTACAGAAATAGGTTGGCTGTGGGTGAGGAAAAAGGAAGGGAGACTCTTACCGAAGGAGGCTGCCTATGAGGAGGAAGGAAAGAGTTGGGGAGAGACTACAAAAGAAGGCTGTCTGTAGGAAGGAAAGAAGGGTTGGAGCTGCAGGAGGTTGCCTATGAGGAGGAAAGGAGAGTTCGAGAAGCTACAGAAGGATGCTGCTTATGGAGAGAAAGGAAGAGGATGTGGAGAGGCTACAAAAGAAGGCTGCCTGTGGGATGGATGGGGATTGTGTGAGGAGTTGTAGTAGGAGGCTGCCTGCAAGCACAAAGAGAGGAGACTGAGCAAGCTGGCTGATGCAGCAGACACTATTGAAGTGTGCCAGCAACACAAAACTTGGATTTCCCAGTTTGCCCCATAATGCCAGCCCTAGCAGTAGAGAGCAGACAGTAAGGGGATTCATAGCCGCAGTGAAATGTGCAGCCATCCCAGCATGAATTGCCATACACTGTTGTACCTCTGTCAGGCTGTGGAGCATATAAAGTAAAATTCCATCAAGTTTTGGAGGCAAAGTTCTTGAAATTTCAGCAATTGCGACCCCCCGATGATGCCAGAACAGCTCTCTGAAATGATCTGGTGGAGCAGTGCCCACGCATCTGTGTCACAAGTCCTTATAATTCTTTTATTCTTAGTATGGCACTCAACTTTTTCCACCAGTCCCATATAGTATAGAGCAGTGCCTCGCATGTTCAGTCACTGTATTCCAATAGGGCATTTTGTAATCCTGTTCTTGGGATCAGTGAAGGCTCCTAACAGTCATTGAACTGCAAGTTATCCTCTATCCTTTGTAGTTATTGCAACATGATTATGGGAACAGTTTTTTTTATCTTTTTTTCATTTGGATCCCAATTTTGTTCTCTGCTTAAAAAAAAGAATACATGTGAACACAGCCTGAATGAAGTTTGTTCTAGAGTCCCAAACCAGTGTTGTAAAAGGTTTAGCTTCAGCAAATAAATTATAAATAACCGAGCTTCAGATCAGTCTTATAGGTCATAAATGTAAGAAATGCTGAGAACAATCAAAAGGAAAGAATGTATGTTCCATAATATGTGAGTGTATTTACCAAAAGAGATAAACTAATGAGAAGCTAAAATAAATAATCAAGGTATCAGCAATGTAGGGGATCATTTATGTGTCATTCAGAGAGCTTCAGTGGAATTCCCAGCAAATCTATAGTAGAGAAACAGTAACTTATTATTCTTTAATTATCCAAGGCCAAGATTCAAGTAACCGTTGGTGTCCAGGCAACATCATCATAACAACTGCACACATGGAAATGGAACAGAGCTAGAAGTGTTACAGATATATTATTTTCTAACTGCTAATGTAAACAAGCAGTTAATACTTTTAGTTTTAATAAGGATATCCATTTTCTGTCTTAAAGGTTTATCCAAAAATATTATGTTATTTCCTATTGTTGGGATAATTTACTGTTCACTGGGGGGTCGAACTGGAACCCATCATGATTGGCTATTTCCTACAAAATGAAAAACTCTATCAAGATTAACATTTACAGATGCACACTCCTGTAAGTGAATGTCTATATTAAATATAGAGAAATGGGTGTCTCCAAACGGCAGGAAAAGGTCAGCAATTGCCTAGATAAATAGCATTACTCCAAGTGGAGATTTTTAAAAAACACACCTAGGAAGAAAAATCATCTGTAAATGTTAATCTAATTATGCTGCTATTTGCATTTTGCACTGAATTTTTTATACTGAATTATTTCATTATATATGTACATATTTACATGTGCCTCCTTATCTGGTTAATTTTTTGCATACTTTGGATATGTTTCTCCTTGGCATACAAGTGATCTATCTACCAATTTGTTTGCCCATATAGGATGACACTTTTCATGGGTATCTTTTTTCAAAAAAAACTCCACTTGGAGTAATCATATTTATCTAGGGGTCGGTTGATCCTTTTCTGCCATTTGGAGATATTCATATTTTGTATCTACCGTAATATAAACACTTAGTTATAGAAGTGTGCATTAATTAATCTAAGCTGCCTCTTGCGCTTTACTTCGATTTGTTGGCATAATATAGATACTAATTACATTATACCTTGCTTGGGCTGTACCACCTGTTCTGTCTGTATTCTGTGTGGTTTTTTCCGGTGTACTGTTTTATATGTATTTTTTAATTATATTGCTTAATAAAATTTGTATATTTTTATTCTTGATAGAGTTTTTCATTTTTGGTGTCTCTTACGTATGCTCTATAGTAAATACATGGGTTACATATATAGGTGTTGTATTTCCTACAAAACCACACATAATGTATGGAGTTGTGGTTAATCATGCGCAACTCCGCTCCATTCAAGACAGGGCTCATCAGAAACTGGTCCCCTTGTTTCAGACCTTCATTCTTTGAATTGCAAGGAGGCCCAGCAGGTGGAACTTAGAGATTCGTATGTTATCCCTTGTCACTTAAAACAGGGGTCCCAACCTGTAGACCTAGAGCCACATGTCTGCAAGCTTGGTGCATTAGCACCAGGTGTAGCAAACAGCTGTCATCAGTAGATCTCTAGATGGAGACTTTTGTGTGTAGTCCTGCACAGAAGAGCAGATTTGAATGAGGGTAAGATAATCTTTTGAGTGTCAATCAAGTCTGATAGAGTCTGAGTGTCACTACTGTGAGTTGGGCAGGAGCTGGATGTAGCTCGTGATTCTCTCTCAGAGCTGAATGTGGCTCTCAATGTCATAAAGGTTGGGGACCTCAGCTATAGAAGGACAGTAAGGCAATATATGTTGCCTAATCCAAAACTATAAGTGAAGCAATAGTCACCCTGCTCCTGTTAAAAGATTGCGATATGTCTCTAAGGCCGGGGTCGCACTTGCGAGTTTAATGCGAGAAACTCACGCAAGTCTCGCATCAATACCCGGCACTGCCGCCAGCACTCGGGACCGAAGTGTGCGGCTGCATGTATTTCTAAGCAGCTGCACACTCCGGTCTGAGTTTCGGTGGCAGTGCCAGGTATTGATACGAGAGACTCGTGCAAGTTTCTCGCATGGCACTAGCAAGTGTGACCCCGGTCTAAAGATCACGCTCAACAAGAGCAAAGAATAAATCTATCAAGACCAGAGGGCACCTCAGTCAATTTATATGTAAGGATAGTACTCACGTTAGATATAATAGTATAACAAACATCAAGGGTATACTGTATATAAATATGATTTAGTCTATGTATAGATCTGAAAAGGTCTAAAGAAATGAACTGAGATACAAACTAGCGTGCATGCACATGTAAGCGCACGTTCACACTGGCCACTGAACAGAAAAAAAACAAAGACAGAAACATAAGTAAATACCCTGCAGTAAATAAACAGCAATAGTGCTTGAAAATAATATAGGGTACTTAGTTAACATAATTTTGATTAAAAAATGCACTTACATGCTCTTACAAATGGTAAGGTTTTTAATATTAGCATTAGGACCGTCCCAATTAGGGTCACCGTGAAGTGGTGGGATGGCTTTTGCATTTTTTTTTATCAGCGTGTCTTTTAAATATTCCCAAAGAGGAGCAGTTACAGCAGATTCTCAAATACTGGCCCCTTTGGGATACCTCTCCTGAGGGACGCAGGGTTGTTCCCACATCAGGAAAAATTTGCAGCCGTTTCTTTTCTGTGAGTTTTGGTGACAAATTCCCCATTGTTATTTTTCTCAATACAGATATTCAGGAAGGTCAATTTGGACAGATCACCTCATAGGTGAATTGAAGTCCAATATCGTTGGTGTTAAGTCTCTGGACAAACCTTCTAAAGTCCTCCACACTGCTCTTCCATATGACAAAAATGTAAGTCGATGTGGTGTCGCAACATCGCAATGCTCTCGTCAGGGCACTGTTCAGAGTCTAGACAAATTTTTTCCTCCCATCAGCCCAGGAGCAAGTGGCATAAGATGGGGCACAGTGGCGACCCATCATTGTGCTCCTGAGCTTGTGGAAGTACTTTTTATCAAACAGAAACACAGTTTTTGATAAGCAAAATTCCAGGGCCTTTAGAATAAATTTGTTATGCCTGTCACATTGCCAACCCCTGGTACTGAGATAGTGGTCCACAGTTATCAGTCCTTTCTTATGGAGGGTGGAGGAATAGAATGCCTCCACATCTATGCTGCCAAGAATCATGTCATTTAATTTACACAATAGGTCGGTGGTGTTGCATACATGTGAATTGAGTGCTACCACAAAAGGTCTTTGCATCTTATCAATACACACTCCAAGGTTCTCCCTCAACTGTTTAAAAAAATTGGTACCTTTGTGGACCTTGGGCAAACAATAAAATGCAGCCATCACTGGATGTTGTGGGATTAGAAAATCTCTCTCACCACGTTTAAAACCACCATCCACCAAAGATCTCAGTTGACATAAAAAAAGACTCAGTGGATTAAGGGACAGTTTTTTTTTTTTTTTCTCCATCCAGTAGAGACTTACACAGAGGCCAGTAATCAGTAGTGTCGATGATTACGATATTGCCGACAGTTTTATGGTAATACTTTGATCTTTTTCTAAATTACATAAACCTTCCATTTCAATCTTGGAAAGATTGTACTGACCTCTGTATCCCATCTCAGATAGCTTCATAAGATCCCTCGATATGAGGTTCAAAAAGACTTCAATGGAACACATATCCCCTGTTGGAGGAGGCATCCTTGAGCTTTTATTTTTTAACTGTGTAAATGAACTATCTCCCTTAACATTGGGATCTGTGTCCCTTAAATGGAATAACAATTGTACATCATGGAGAAGGTCATCTGATATCCCTAGTTCCAAACATCTTTTTTTGCCCTCTCTCAGAAAGTGTTTTTTACATTTCAAGCGTCCAACAAATAGGTTAAGGTCCTTAATTACCTCAACGGTATTGATATCCATTGTAGAAATGAATGACAGACCTTTGCTTAGTACGCACATTTCCCCGTAGTAAGGGGTCTAGAGGAAAGGTTGATAACTTGGGACCCTATATTAGGTTGAGTGGGTTGGAGCGACTCCTCAGGGGGTAATTTAGTTCCAAAACATGTCCCCCTCGTGGAGTTCTTCTATTGCTCCCTCTACCACGGTTGCTCCCTCTTCCTTTTCCCCTCCATCTTTGTCTTTCAGACATAATATCACTGTCAGAGACTTCTGTTTCGGAGGAAGATAAATCAGTTTCGATTATTATTATGAGTTATAGATATGAAGCCTGCCTTATTCTCCTTGAACTCCTGAAAATCTCTAGTAAAGAATTTGTGCTTCCTCTCTTTCAGATGGTACTGGAACTTCTCCAGTGTATTTTGCAACTGCATCTCTTTTTTTGAGAAGTCTGGCTAGAATGAAATTTTTTTGTCACCTCTATTTGTTCTTTTAGGGATTCGTTCAAGGTAATCAAGGACTGCTTTTCTTCATCCAACAGAAGTCTCATCAGTCTAAAATAGCTTTCTGTAGCCTTCTACTACCATCTGGCTAACAGGTTAGCATTTGTGTTACTATAGCCTGGCAAGAGGGACATTCTTAGATGTCTGGGGACAATGCCTGATTTTATATTATTGTCCAAGCTCTGTACCTTCCACCAGGACACTATCTGACCTTGTTAGGGTCTGCGGAACTCACCAAATATATGATGTAAAGAGGTGCGTTCGCAGCCTGGGGTCCACCGTGCAGGCAGAGCCTGCTGCTAGTAAAATGGCGCAAGAAGCAAACTCTGTTATCCCGCAGAGTCGCCAAAATAAACGCCGTAACGCGCTGTGGCAATATGTGCGAACTCTGTTATTCCACAGAGCCGCTAGAAGGAGTGCGCAGCGCTATATGGCGATGTGTGCGAACTCACTTAACACCACTGAGTCGCAAAATAAATACGCTAGGGCGCTGTCTAGCGTTGAAAGCGAACCCTGTTACGTCACAGAGCCGCTGAGACAAACTTCTGTGTCCTGTCAGGCACCCAGGTACACAGTGAACAGCTAAGCGAACATAGAATGTGATCATGCGCTAATGTCCTCGCGGGAGACACCCGCAATCTATGGCATCTGAACGCCAGGCCCTGAATACGGCAATCAAACTCCTCACTGGTTATGCCGGTAATCTAGGGCATCTAGGACACCGACCCTGACCAGCTAGCATACCAAACTCCTCACCGATTAAGTCGGTATTCTAGGGGCTTATTTCATCCGGGCCCTAACCTCACACACGCATGACCACACTAGTGCAAAGCATATGACGATTGATATTAGCGCATGGCGGCCCAGCCTTGCCACCCTTATATAGCAACAGCTACAGGACCTGCCAGAAACAAGGACCAATGAGAAACTGTTCCAAAACACATGCAGTTTCAGGACCTTCCTGGCGGACCAATAGGAGCTGCTACAGTGCCTGAACATGTGACCCCTGATCTCCAATGAGAGATCTTACCCTGGGCATGCTCAGAAGGGGAAACGCAGGACTTCGTCCCAAAGACGTCTGCTCCAGCACTGGCTATAATAGCAGATCCAGGAGAGACAGCAGTAAGTCTCTGCACAGTACTGGAATGGGCAAGACGCTGGGACCGACGTCTCTGCTGAGCAGGCTCCAATGCGGCCGGAGACGAATGGGGAACCGCAGCGGAACTGGTTCAATACTCCCCTTGTGCAGCAGCGGGAACTCGAACCCTAACATTACCCCTCCTAGGTCCCCCCCTTCTTTGGGCCTTGCTGCTTTCAAAGGCAGCGAAGAGTTGCGGAGCGTGAACATGCTCGGCAGGCTCCCAGGACCTATCCTCAGGCCCATAACCCCTCCAATCCACCAAATAAAATTTTCACCTCATGATCGTCGGTAGATGAACCCGACGTCCCGGCAGATGACTCGGAAAACCGGGAAATGGCCACGGGTTTCAGGAGGGACACGTGAAAGGTGTCAGTGATACCAAGGGGAGCGGAAGGGCTAGGCGGTAAACCACCGGGTTCATCTGCTCAAGAACTTTAAAGGGGCCCAAAAAGCGAGGTGCCAACTTGGTAGACTCTACACGTAGCCTGATGTTTCGGGCAGAAAGCCACACTAGGTCACGGAGCAAATGTAGGAGCGGGGCGCCGATGGACATCGGCCGAAGACCTCATCCTCTCCTTGGACGCCTGAATGGCATCCTGGGTGCGATCCCAAATGTCCCGTGCCTCCACAGCCCAGTCTGCCACCCTGGAATCGGCGGAAGACATGGGCATGGGCACTGGTACCCGCGGATGCTGACCGTAATTTAGGAGGAATGGGGTCTGTCCGGTGGAGTCAGCCACAGCATTTTTTAGAGCGAACTCAGCCCACGGTAGCAAGGATGCCCAGTCATCCTGCCTGGCAGAGACAAAATGTCGCAAATATGTGACCAAGGTCTGGTTGGCCTTCTCTACCAACCCATTCGTCTCGGGATGGTATGCAGAGGAGAGATTCAACTCAATGCTGAGTAAACGACACAGCTCTCTCCAGAATCGAGACGCAAACTGGGGACCTCGATCACTGACAATTTTGTCTGGCATACCGTGTAGGCGGAAAATATGCCTAATGAACAATGCTGCCAAGGCCCGTGCAGACGGTAACCGTGGTAACGGCACTAAGTGCACCATTTTGGAGAAGTGGTCGGTTATCACCCAGATGATGGTGCAGCCCCAAGGCTTGGGCAAGCCCACCACAAAATCCATCCCGGCCATCTCCCAAGGCCTGTCTGCCACCGGTAAAGGGAAAAGTAGCCCAGCTGACCGTTGTCGAGGGGACTTATTCTTGGCGCAGGAGACGCACGCCTGAACGTATTCCCTGACGTCATGGACCATATGTGGCCACCAGTATGTCCTCGCTAGCAACTCAGATGTCCTTTTTGCCCCTAAATGTCCACCCACCCTGGACAAATGTGCCCAAGAGAGTACCTCCGGTCGCAAATTGGTGGGCACAAAAATCTTGCCCGGAGGCACAGACTCAAGCGAAACCGGGGCCACAGTTCTTAGGCTCTCTGTGGGGACAATCAACCGAGGCTCCTCCTCCACTTCCTCAGAGGACACCACGGAGCGAGAAAGCGCATCGGCCCGAATGTTCTTCTCACTGGAGAGGAAATGGAGGGTGAAATGAAACCGGGAGAAGAACAGGGACCATCTGGCCTGACGAGAATTTAGCCACTGGGCGGTCTGTAAATAGACCAAATTTTTGTGGTCAGTGAAAACTTGAAAGGGAAAGCGAGCCCCTCCAGGGATGTCTCCACTCGAAAAAGGCCAACTTCATGGCTAGCAACTCCCTATCCCCAATGGAATAATTCCTCTCCACTGGTGTGAAGGTCTTCGAAAAGAAGAAACAAGGGTGTTTCCGACCTTGAGCATCCTTTTGAAAAAGGACTGCTCCAGCACCAATGGACGAGGCATCGACCTCCAATAAAAAAGGCTTATCAACCTCGGGGCGATGTAAGATAGGAGCGCTAGCAAAATGGGACTTAATTGAAGTAAAGGCCTTGGAGACCTCCTCTGACCACAATTTGGGATTGGCTCCCTTCTTGGTGAGGGCTACCAAGGGAGCTACCAAAGTGGAGAAGTGGGGAATGAATTGGCGATAGTAATTAATGAACCCCATAAAGCGCTGCACCGCTTTAAGAGAATGGGGTTCTTGCCAATCCATCACAGCCTGTAGTTTGGCAGGATCCATAGCCAATCCCTGGGCGGAGATGATATAGCCCAGGAAAGGTAAAGACCCCTGCTCAAACACACATTTCTCCAACTTTGCATAGAGGGAGTTCGCCCGTAACAGGTCGAAGACTTTGCAGACATCCCTCCGGTGAGAGTCAATATCTGGAGAAAAGATGAGAATATCATCCAGATAGACTACTACAGAGGTGGAAAGCATATCCCGGAAGATATCATTGACAAAGTCTTGGAAAATGGCTGGGGCATTACAGAGCCCGAAGGGCATCACCAGGTATTCATAATGCCCATCCCTGGTATTAAAAGCCGTCTTCCATTCGTCCCCCTCACGGATGCGAATCAGGTTATAAGCACTACGCAGATCTAATTTAGTAAATACCCTTGCTCCCCGGAGCCTATCAAAGAGCTCAGAGATCAGGGGCAACGGGTACTTATTCTTAACGGTGATGGCGTTAAGACCTCTGTAATCTATACACGGACGTAATTCTCCACTCTTCTTCTGCATGAAGAAGAACCCCGCTCCTGCTGGTGACACCGACTTCCTAATGAACCCTCTTGCCAGATTCTCCTGGATATATTGAGACATAGCCTCCGTCTCAGGAAGAGAGAGGGGATAGACCCTTCCCCGAGGAGGTTCTGCTCCAGGCAAGAGGTCAATAGGACAGACGTAGGGATGATGGGGCGGCAGAGTCTCCGTAGCCTTTTTAGAGACCACGTCTGCATATGACTGATAACACTTGGGAAGAGGAGAAAGATCTGCGGGTATCTCTGTAGTGGTAACCTGAATGCACTTCCTGACACATCTGTCCTTACATGACTCACTCCAACCCAGTATCCTACCGGAGGTCCACTCAATATGAGGGGAGTGGGAACGGAGCCAGGATACTCCCAGTAGGATTTTGTCTATTCCCTCGGGAAGGTCCAGAAGGGAAATAATTTCCTGATGGAAAGGGGGTACACGCAAAGTAAGAGGGACAGTCTGATGTGTAATTGGTGAGGGCAATGTCAACCCATTCACTACCTGGACAGTCACTGGTTTGTCGAGCGCTATCAGATGTATTGCGTGGTGATGAGCAAAGGTGGATGACATGAAATTCCCCTCTGCTCCTGAGTCCACACAAAGCTCGACTGTAAGTGTGGAAGAGTCCACAGTGACTGTCCCTTTAAATGTCATCTTGGAGGAAAATGCCGCTGTCTCTAGTGAACCTCCTCTCAGGGCCACTAGACGCGATCGCTTCCCCGATCGCTGTGGACTTTTGTTGGCATAGTGTCCTGTCTGCTGACAAAGGTTACAGACCACAGATACTCGGACGACTCGAGACTTAGGTCCTGCACGAGGAACCTCTGTGGCCTTTTGGGGTTTGGACGCCAGATCGGGGGATTCGAGAGGTGTGGCAAAGGTGGGAGCCAACCGAATCCTCTGCCTACACTGGGCCCGCTCCAACCTCCGCTCATGAAAACGGAGGTCGATGCGGGTAGATATGGAGATAAGCTTCTCCAGTGTGGCGGGAATCTCCCTGGTAGCCAAAGCGTCTTTAACATGGTCAGCCAGTCCTCGCCAGTAGACTGGAATGAGAACTTTATCCGACCAGTCTAGTTCTGAGGCCAGAGTCCGAAACTGGACGGAAAACTGACTGACCAAAGACGAACCCTGTGCCAGTGCCAGCAGTTAAAGTATCAACAAAGAAGGATGATCAAACGGCAGTTTTATCAAAAATAAAAAATCAGTTTTTATTAGGAACAGATCTAAAATCACAAACATTTAATAAAGGGGAGTAATGCCAGCAGTTGTAGCGCCGTATCGTGGGTGACCTGAGGTCCTAAAAAGACCTTTTTAAGAGCCTCCAGGAAACGAGGAGCACTCCGCACCACACGATCGTCGCGCTCCCACAGCGGCGTTGCCCACTCCAATGCTCTGCCCGAGAGTAGAGACAGTACAAAACCCACTTGTGCCCAATCTGTGGGGAAACGTGCAGCCAGAAGCTTGAGCTGTATAGAGCACTGACTCACGAATCCCCGACATTGCTTGCTGTCACCGGCAAACTTGTCAGGAAGCGGGAGGTGGGATAATGTAGGGGCAGAGGTGACAGAGGACAAACTGGCTGCAGCCACGCTAGCAGCCTGAACAGCGACTGCGGTAACATCTACAGCTGAGGTTGTGCGCTCAAGAGCCGCCAACCTACCCTCCAGCTGCTGGATGTACTGCGGTAGACGCTGGTCATCCGCCATTTTTATAGCCAGACCCTGGCGCTAATATTATGTTAGGGTCTGCGGAACGCACCAAATATATGATGTAAAGAGGTGCGTTCGCAGCCCGGGGTCCACCGTGCAGGCGGAGCCTGCTGCTAGTAAAATGGCGCAAGAAGCGAACTCTGTTATCCCGCAGAGTCGCCAAAATAAACGCCGTAACGCGCTGTGGCAATATGTGCGAACTCTGTTATTCCACAGAGCCACTAGAAGGAGTGCCGCAGCGCCATATGGCGATGTGTGCGAACTCACTTAACACCACTGAGTCGCAAAATAAACACGCTAGGGCGCTGTCTAGCGTTGAAAGCGAACCCTGTTACTTCACAGAGCCGCTGAGAAAAACTTCTGTGTCCTGTCAGGCACCCAGGTACACAGTTGACTGCTAAGCGAACATAGAATGTGATCATGCGCTAATGTCCTCACGGGAGACACCCGCAATCTATGGCGTCTGAACGCCAGGCCCTGAATACGGCAATCAAACTCCTCACCGGTTATGCCGGTAATCTAGGGCATCTAGGACACCGACCCTGACCAGCTAGCATACCAAACTCCTCACCGATTAAGTCAGTATTCTAGGGGCTTATTTCAGCCGGGCCCTAACCACACACACGCATGACCACACTGGCACAAAGCATATGACGATTGATATTAGTGCATGGCGGCCCAGCCATGCCATCCTTTTATAGCAACAGCTACAGGACCTGCCAGAAACAAGGACCAATGAGAAACTGTTCCAAAACACATGCAGTTTCAGGACTTTCCTGGGGGACCAATAGGAGCTGCTGAAGTACCTGAACATGTGACCCCTGATCTCCAATGAGAGATCTTACCCTGGGCATGCTCAGAAGGGGAAACGCAGGACTTCGTCCCAAAGACGTCTGCTCCAGCACTGGCTATAATAGCAGATCGAGGAGAGACAGCAGTAAGTCTCTGCACAGTACTGGAATGGGCAAGACGCTGGGACCGATGTCTCTGCTGATCAGGCTCCACTGTGGCCGGAGACAAATGGGGGACCGCAGCGGGACTGGTTCGAGACTCCCCTTGTGCAGCAGCGGGAACTCGAATTCTAACAGATCTTGTAAGCTCTTTAAAGGCTGCATTGAAAGAAGGGATGTCGCTCTTTTTGTAAAAATGTCTTGTCAGAAAATACCTCTTTTTCTTCAGAAAACCATTGGTTAATATAAATTCCTGTTGTAAGGACTCCTGCCATGCGATGGGTAGCCCCTGTGCCACATCTTATGCCAATTTGCTCCTGGGGGCTGATTGGAGGAAACCATTGTCTTTGGTGACTCTCCAAATGTGGAAAACCTTCCTTTGCACGGCACAACATCTGGCACCACCATCTGATACAGTCCGAATTTGCACCATACTGCCTAATGACTAAGCTCGTTGCTTGATGACTCCCTAACGGAGAGGGAGTCTTTTATACAGAACTAGCTGAAGAGCCCAGTGTTGCCCGGGCATAGTAACTAACTATGGTTAGTTATAACAAATTATAATGATTATCCTCCATTCCATAGTCCAGTGCCCATATACCCATCATACATCCTCCATCCCATAGTCCCGTGCCCATATACCCATCATACATATACCTCATCCCATAGTCCCATGCCCATATACCTATCATACATATCCTCCATCCCATAGTCCTGTGCCCATATACCCATCACACATCCTCCATCCCATAGTCCCGAGCCGGGTGGAGCTGAGCCGGGAATTCCTGGAGATGTGCTGTTATGTAACCTGGCAGTGTGGCTCTGTGTGCGGCCACTGATGATGCGATTTTCTACGCCGGTAACAATAGAGACTGGCAGTAATAGAGGAGGGAGTGATTCATTTCTGTCATGTGTTCCCTGCTCCTTTCTGGGGGCAGACATATCCTCCATCCCATAGTCCCATGCTCATATACCCATCATACATATCCTCCATCCCATAGTCCAGTGCACATATACCCATCACACATCCTCCATTCCATAGTCCCGTGCACATATACCCATCATACATATATTCCATACCATAGTCCGCTGCCCATATACTCAACACAACCTCCATCCCATAGTGCCGTTCCCATATACCCATCACACATCCTCCATCTCATAGTCCTGAGCCGGGTGGCGCTGAACAGGGAGTTCCTGGAGATGTGCTGTAATGTAACCTGGCAGTGTGGCTCTGTGTGCGGACGCTGATGATGTGATTTTCTACGCCAGTAATAATAGAGCCCGGCAGTAATAGAGGAGGGGGTGATTCATTTCTGTCATGTGCTCTCTGCTCTTTTCTGGGGGGCAGACAATGGCTGGGAGGTTATGTTTCCCGAGGATGC
This sequence comes from Oophaga sylvatica, assembly GCA_033576555.1. NCBI lineage: Eukaryota > Metazoa > Chordata > Amphibia > Anura > Dendrobatidae > Oophaga > Oophaga sylvatica. The sequence continues at coordinate 194,660,810 of JARQOD010000004.1, read as the reverse complement.
TAGATTTCTCCCACCCGGTGAGTATCTGCTGAGTTGTTGTGGAGAGGGAAAACTATTGCACATAGCAACCGATCACAGCTCAGCTTTCATCTTTTAAACAGTTCTGGTGAAATGAAAGATTCAGGCAGTCTAACCTGTTGTGGTCAAGAAGATGTACCTATGAAATATATATATATTAGATATTTATTATATATCTAATATACACTGCTCAAAAAATAAAGGAACACTTAAACAACAGAATATAACTCCAAGTAAATCAAACTTCTGTGAAATTAAACTGTCCACTTAGGAAGCAACATTGAGGAGATGGTGTGATGGTGTGGGGGTGCTTTGCTGGTGACACTGTTGTGGATTTATTCAAAATTGAAGGCATACTGAATCAGAATGGCTACCACAGCATCTTGCAGCGGCATGCTATTCCATCCGGTTTGCGTTTAGTTGGCCATCATTTATTTTTCAACAGGACAATGACCCCAAACACACCTCCAGGCTGTGTAAGGGCTATTTGACCAAGAAGGAGAGTGATGGGGTGCTACGACAGATGACCCGGCCTCCACAGTCACCAGACCTGAACCCAATCGAGATGGTTTGGAGTGAGCTCGACCGCAGAGTGAAGGCAAAAGGTCCAACAAGTGCTAAGCATCTCTGGGAACTCCTTCAAGATTGTTGGAAGACCATTTCCGGTGACTACCTCTTGAAGCTCATCAAGAGAATGCCAAGAGTGTGCAAAGCAGTCATCAAAGCAAAAGGTGGCTACTTTGAAGAACCTAGAATAGAAGACATAATTTCAGTTGTTACACACTTTTTTGTTAAGTATATAATTCCTCATGGGTTAATTCATAGTTTTGATGCCTTCAGTGTGAATGTACAAATTTCATAGTCATGAAAATACAGAAAAATCTTTAAATGAGAAGGTGTGTCCAAACTTTTGGTCTGTACTGTATCTCTCTGATTTAAGGGCATAAAAATTAAATTTTTCAAATTGCTAAATTTTCAAAATTGTCGCCATATTTCTGTTTTTTTTATAAATAAACACAAGTCATATAAAAAAATGAAAATGAAAAAAATGACTAAGTATGGAATGGACAAGGCAACTGTTAGGTGGATTCATAACTGGCTTAGTGATCGGACCCAAAGAGTGGTTGTAAATGGCTGCACATCCAGTTGGAAGAGTGTCTCAAGTGGGGTACCACAAGGCTCTGTTTTGGGCCCTGTATTGTTCAACATCTTTATCAATGATTTAGATGAAGGAATTGAGGGTAAACTGATCAAATTTGCTGATGACACAAAGCTAGGAGGGGTAGCTAATACTAGAGAAGAGAGAGAGAGGATTCAAAAAGATATACATAAACTGGAGCAGTGGGCAGCAACTAACAGAATGGATTTTAACAGGGAAAAATGCAAAGTACTACATCTGGGCAATAAAAATGAAAAAAGCATATACAAAATGGGAGGAATAGGGCTAAGTAACAGCACATGTGAAAAAGACTTGGGTATACTAATTGATCACAGACTTAACATGAGTCAACAGTGTGGTGCAGCAGCAAAAAAGGCAAATGCAATTCTAGGATGTATCAACAGAAGCATACAGTCTAGATCACGTGAGGTCATTATTGCCCTCTACTCCTCTTTGGTCAGACCTCATCTGGAATACTGTGTCCAGTTTTGGGCACCACATTTTAAAAAAGACATCAACAAACTGGAGCAAGTTCAGAGAAGAGCCACCAGAATGGTGACCGGTCTGCAAACCATGTCCTATGAGGAACGGTTGCAGGATTTGGGAATGTTTAGCTTGCAAAAAAGAAGACTGAGAGGAGACTTAATAGCTGTCTACAAATATCTCAAGGGCTGTCACATTGTAGAAGGATCATCTTTATTCTCATTTGCACAAGGAAAGACTAGAAGCAATGGGATGAAACTGAATGGGAGGAGACACAGATTAGATATTAGAAAAAACTTTTTGACAGTTAGGGTGATCAATGAGTGGAACAGGCTGCCACAAGAGGTGGTGAGTTCTCCTTCAATGGAAGTCTTCAAACAGAGGCTGGATAGACATCTGTCTGGGATGATTTAGAGAATCCTGCTTTGAGCAGGGGGTTGGACCAGAAGGCCCAGGAGGTCCCTTCCAACTCTACCATTCTATGATTCTATAAAAAATTTTTTTTACCACTAACATGAAGTACAACAGAATATAACTCCAAAAAATCCAACTTCTGTGAAATCAAACTGTCCACTTAGGAAGCAACACCGATTAACAATCAATTTCACATGCTGTTGTGTAAATGGAATAGACAACAGATGGAAATTATTGGCAATTATCAAGACAGGTGAAAGTAAAACATAACTTGTAATATTATCCACGAAACCATAACCAATATAAGTGTGTCACCCTAAGGCCTCTTTCACACTTCAGTCGTGCGGCGTCAGTCAAAATCCGTCAAAATGTGAAAAAACGGATCTGCCATTTGGGGATCCGTTTTTTTCCCATTGACTTGCATTAGTGATGGATTTTGATGGATTTTTGTCCGTTAGGTCCGTTTTTGATGGATCCGACAAAAATTTGGCGTCCGTCGTTTCAGAAAAACGTCCAATGCAACGTTTTTTTTGGTCCGCCAAAATGGCGTACTACGGCGGATCCGCCGCATCCGCCATTTTGTATAATGGCCGCCTATGGGCGGCGGATCCGCTGGCATCCATCTTCGACGGAATCAGCCAGCGGATCCGTCGCTTCCATAGAAAACCATTGAAAATGCTGGCAAAACTGTCCGGGGTCTCTCTCTCTCTCTCCTCTCTCTCCTCTCTCTCTCTCTCCTCTCTCTCTCTCTCTCTCTCTCCTCGGTCCGGACTTGCAAACTTACATTATCCGGAATGAGAAATTTCATCATTTCCGGATGAACACTTCAGAAAACAGATCAGTTTACATCCGTTTTTCACTTTTCTGACGGATCCGCCATTTTCTCACTTTGGCGGACGTCACACGACTGAAGTGTGAAAGAGGCCTTAATGAATTAAAACAAGTAGAAAATGCCGCTTGCTCAGTCAAAATGCCTGTATGTAAACTGAAGTTGACACAATATTTTAGGATGCAAATATGAACCACTTAGACAGTCACTGGAGTGGTATCAATGTGTTCCAGGACCCAGCAATCGGGGTATCACAGAAGATTACTCCCCGTATAAGAAGCCATAACCTAGATTGCACATATATAAATCTAGAATAGGAAAAAAACAATAATAAAATGGTAAATTAAAGAATGTGGTGAAAAAAAATATGAATAATCTCACTGCCAATGAAGAGCAAGAATGGGAGTAATCAGGAATCCTGAGTGCTGGAATGGATCCCTGGTATACAGCATGGGAAGGACAATACCCTGTCAATCCCTATGGGGCTAGCAGTCATCTATCCCCAAACTCCCGCCCTGACAAGGGCAGTCCACAGCTAACCCTACGTTAAACATGCCCTGCACTTTCCCTCAACAGGTATCCCAACGCGTTTCCTCCAAGCAAATTTATCAGGGGACTATCTTGTCACAGAATATAAAGTGCTAAAGTGCTATAACTAGAGAGAAATATGGTCCTTCTATTCTCTATGCTGTCTGCAGGGATCTATTCCAGCACTCAGGATTCCTGAGTAATATTCTGTGATACCCCTATTGCACATTGATACCACTCCAGTGACTGTCTAAGTGGTTCATATTTGTATCCTAAAATATTGTGTCAGCTTCAGTTTACCATACATGCAGGCATTTTGACTGAGCAAGCGGCAGTTTCTACTTGTTTTAATTCACTTAGGGTGACACACTTATATTGGTTATGCTTTTATGGATAATATTAAAAGTTATGTTTTACTTTCACCTGTTGCTGTATATTATTGCTCTCTTTGGTGAGATTTGTTGATGTGAATTTTAGTATCTACCATATATTTCTGGCTTTATTGTTCAATTATCAAGACACACTCAATAAAGGAGTGGTTCTGCAGGTGGGGACCACAGACCACATCTCAGTACCAATGCTTTCTGGCTGATGTTTTGGTCACTTTTGAATGTTGGTTGTGCTTTCACACTCGTGGTAGCATGAGACGGATTCCACAACCCACACAAGTGGCTCAGGTAGTGCAGCTCATCCAGGATGGTACATCAATGTGAGCTGTGGCAAGAAGGTTTGCTGTATCTGTCAACGTAGTGTCCAGAGGCTGGAGGTGCTACCAGGAGACAGACCAGTACACCAGGATACGTAGAGGGGGCCGTAGGAGGGCAACAACCCAGCAGCAGGACCGCTACTTCCGCCTTTGTGCAAGGAGGAACACTGCTAGAGCCCTGCAAAATGACCTCCAGCAGGCCACAAATGTGCATGTGTCTGCACAAACGGTTAGAAACCAACTCCATGAGGATGGTCTGAGGTCCTGACGTTCACAGATGGGGGTTGTGCTCACAGCCCAACACCGTGCAGGATGCTTGGCATTTGCCACAGAACACCAGGATTGACAAATTCACCACTGGCGCCCTGTGCTGTTCACAGATGAAAGCAGGTTCACATTGAGCACATGTGACAGACGTGACAGAGTCTAGAGACGCCGTGGAGAGCAATCTGCTGCCTGCAACATCCTTCAGCATGACCAGTTTGGCAGTGGGTCAGAAATGGTGTGGGGTGGCATTTCTTTGGAGGGCTGCACAGCCCTCCATGTGCTCGCCAGATGTAGCCTGACTGCCATTAGGTACCGAGATGAGATCCTCAGACCCCTTGTGAGACTATATGCTGGTGTGGTTGGTACTGGTTCCTCCTAATGCAGGACAATGCCAGACCTCATGTGGCTGGAGTGTGTCAGCAGTTCCTGCAAGATGAAGGCATTGAAGCTGTGGACTGGACCGCCTGTTCCCCAGACCTGAATCCGATTGAGCACATCTGGAACATCATGTCTCACTCCATCCACCAACGTTACATTGCACCACAGACTGTCCAGAAGTTGGCGGATGCTTTAGTCCATGTCTGGGGGGAGATCCCTCAGGAGATCATCCGCCGCCTCATCAGCAGCATGCCCAGGTGTTGTAGGGAGGTCATACAGGCACTTGGAGGCTACACACAATGCTGAGCCTCATTTTGACTTGTTTTAAGGACATTACATTCCACTTTAATTTTGTATGTGACTCCAAATCCAGGCCTTGATTGGTTAATAAATTTGATTTCTATTGATGATTTTTGTGTGATTTTGTTGTCAGCACATTCAACTTTGTACAGAACAAAGTATTCAATGAGAATATTTCATTCATTCAGATCTAGGATGTGTTATTTGAGTGTTCCCTTTATTTTTTTGAATATATATATATTATCAGGAACCCTGCTACAGACTTACAGCAGGAGTCAGTGCATGCGTTCAAAGAGGTCAGAGAGTGTGAGAGGTGAGCTGCGGTGTGCTTACCAGCCGGAGCGCAGGACCTGAAGCACGTGACCACCAGGGGAGTGACCGGAGGTGGAGTCAGACACCGTGTAGCGGCGGTGACCGGCGATGCCGGAGAGTAGTTAGAATGTGCTGAAGTCAAGCCAGGAGGTTGACGTAGTGCCAAAGGGTGAGATGCAGAGAGTGGTCAGGACGTAGCCAGAGGTCAGGAAGCCGAAGATAGCGGTGCAGTACAAACAGGGCAGACGGGTAGGAAGTAAGAGTAATCAAGCCAAAGGTCAGAGCCGGAAAAAGACAATAAGCACAGAGTCACAAGGCAAAGCACAGAACGAGAAAACAGACCAGGTCATACACTAAGGGGCAATTGGACAAAAGAGTATGCAAGCACACCAGGAGGTCAGACACACAACCAAGAACGAATGTATCATTGACAGGGATCCCCAGATGGGGGTGGGTACATATAGCCCTCCCCAAACAGAAAGGAGGCCATACAAAATTAACCCTGAGAGGACAGGGAAGGCAACCCTGTCCACAACCATGACATATATATATATATATATTATATATATATATATATATATATATATATATATATTTTATATACAGTACAGACCAAAAGTTTGGACACCCTTCTTATTTAAAGATTTTTCTGTATTTTCATGACTATGAAAATTGTACATTCACACTGAAGGCATCAAAACTATGAAGTAACACATGTGGAATTATATACTTAACAAAAAAGTGTGTAACAACTGAAATTATGTCTTATATTCTAGGTTCTTCAAAGTAGCCACCTTTTGCTTTGATGACTGCTTGGCATTGTCTTGATGATCTTCAAGAGGTAGTCACTGGAAATGGTTTACACTTCACAGGTGTGCCCTGTCAGGTTTAATAAGTGGGATTTGTTGCCTTATAAATGGGGTTGGGACCATAAGTTGTGTTGTGCAGAAGTCTGGTGGATACACAGCTGTTAGTCCTACTGAATAGACTGTTACAATTTGTATTATGGCAATAAAAAAGCAGCTAAGTAAAGAAAAATGAGTGGCCATCATTACTTTAAGAAATGAAGGTCAGTCAGTCCGAAAAATTGGGAAAACTCTGAAAGTGTCCCCAAGTGCAGTTGCAAAAACCATCAAGCGCTACAAAGAACCTGGCTCACATGAGGACTGCCCCAGGAAAGGAAGACCAAAAGTCACCTCTGCTTCTGAGGATAAGTTTATCCAAGTCACCAGCCTCAGAAATCACAGGTTTACAGCAGCTCAGATTAGAGACCTGGTCAATGCCACACAGAGTTCTAGCAGCAGACACATCTCTACAACAACTGTTAAGAGGAGACTTTGTGCAGCAGGCCTTCATGGTAAAATAGCTGCTAGGAAACCACTGCTAAGGACAGGCAACTAGCAGAGGAGACTTGTTTGGGCTAAAGAACACAAGGAATGGACATTAAACCAGTGGAAATCTGTGCTTTGGTCTGATGAGTCCAAATTTTAGATCTTTGGTTCCAACCACCGTGTCTTTGTGCGACGCAGAAAAGGTGAATGGATGGACTCTACATGCCTGGTTCCCACCATGAAGCATGGAGGAGGAGGTGTGATGATGTGGGGGTGCTTTGCTGGTGACACTGTTGGGAATTTATTCAAAATTGAAGGCATACTGAACCAACATGGCTTCCACAGCATCTTGCAGCGGCATGCTATTCCATCGGTTTGCATTTAGTTGGACCATCATTTCTTTTTCAATAGGACAATGACCACAAACACACCTCCAGGCTGTGTAAGGGCTGTTTGATGAAGAAGGAGAGTGATGGGGTGCTACGCCAGATGACCTGGCCTCCACAGTCACCAGACCTGAACCCAATAAAAATGGTTTGGGGTGAGTTGGACCGCAGAGTGAAGGCAAAAGGGCAAACAAGGGCTAAGCATCTCTGGGAACTCCTTCAAGATTGTTGGAAGACCATTTCCGGTGACTACCGGTGGCTACTTTGAAGAACCTAGAATAGAAGACATATTTTCAGTTGTTACACACTTTAATGTGTTACACACTTTAATGTGTTAATTCATAGTTTTGATGCCTTCAGTGTGAATGTACAATTTTCATAGTCATGAAAATACAGAAAAATCTTTAAATGAGAAGGTGTGTCCAAACTTTTGGTCTGTACTGTATATATATATATATATATATATATATTGTAAGGTTTCCACTCACTCAGCTGCTTCAGAGGCAATCAGGAGACACTTTTCTTATCCAAAAAGGTTTATTACGTCATAAACCTCACAGCCACATGCAATACAAGTCTTCAGTACTTCAGCTCCTGCCTGGAGCCTCACTCCTCAGACACAGAGACCTCTCTGTAATGTCTCGCCTGGACACATGGAAGTCTGTCCACACTGGTAGACTCCCACAACACTCTTTTCAGAGACAGAGACCTCTCTGTAATGTCCCACCTGGACACATGGAAGTCTGTCCACACTGGTAGACTCCACAACACTCTCTTCAGACACAGAGACCTCTCTGTAATGTCCCACCTGGACACATGGAAGTCTGTCCACACTGGTAGACTCCCACAACACTCTCTTCAGATGGCAAACACACTTATGTTACATACCCGTAGCCCCACCCACAGGTGAGGTCAGGAATCACATGGTTAGGTCACATGGTCATGATCTCACCACAGGTCCTTTTGATACACATAAACATACAGGCTTTATCTTGGGTATTCAGACACATACCCCTTGAGTGGGTTTGTAGGTGACTGGACCCACCCAGCTCTCCAAGTCACCTGGAAGCCTCCCAATGTATAGCAAAACTCTCAGCAGTAGATCTGCTGAACAAAACACGCCCAGGCTTCCATCACAGAGCCACCCACCTCTGCGATACATACCGTCCATCCATCAAATGCCTCCATGCATATCCCGAGGAGCATACACAGTGCCCCCTAGCTGCATCAGGGGTCACTACACCACATACCTCCCCCCTCTATTCAAACTTGTGGGGTTGAACACTTGTTACCCGACCAGAGATCCTTCTCGGTCGTTTCTGCCAGTCAAACCGTCTCTCTAAGTCGGACCCTGCTACTGATCTCTTTGGTAGGCGTCCGATTCTGTCACATATTTTTCTGACGAGGCTCCCCTGTCAGACCACCCGCATCCCCAGCGGTCAGTACGGCGTCGCAATTCACTTGCACCCATATGTCCTGTCTGGTCTGAGTCCTTTTCCTTTCGTCCACTACAGGTTCTCCTGCTTAGGTCACTCAGCACTGAACTAACTGAGGCATCACTACTTCTACCTCTTCCATCAGGCCACCTCTTTCCTGAATTAGCTCCAGCTTGCGGACTTCCAGTCTTAAGCAACCTCTTCGCCTCTCCATACCACGGGTTGAAGGTGGTGGCCATCTTCTTTCCATTTCCTGCAGGTTTCTGTTGACCTGCTCCCTCTCCAGTCGTAGCTGCTCTACTTCTCTCAGGTACGACACACGATACTCCAGGAGCATCCGGATATTCCCAAGGCTCTCCATGGATCCGACAATGAGGAACGGAACCATCCCGTCTTTACCCTCGACCTGGACTTCGTCATCAGCTGGAATCCTGACTCTCGTCACACCGGACTTATTCACCATCTCCTGCATCACTTTCCCAAGTCTTCCGATGACTTTCTTCACCAGACCTCTGGGCACTTAATGATGTCTTCCATCAATCCAAGCTGACTTTGAGCCTTTCTTGCTTGCTCCAAACGTCGAGTGGCTTCGTGATTTCTCAACAGGATCATTTGCTTCATGCGGAGACAATGTAGGTGCATGTCCCTCAGGATAGCCACCCGCTTCATTGTGACTTTCCTAGTCGACAGTATGACCAACTGCTTCTTCTTTGGCACCCAGTTCACACTACATGCTTCTACCGCTTTTATAAAGGCCTCATGTACATCCTCACTGGCACAAGCTTCTTGCATGTCTTCGGGTACCTCTATTATACACTTGAAAAGTGATGTCTCCTTTTCCTGAACATGCGGTTGGACCTCCTCATCCTGAGCATCAGCGCCGTTTTCCAAGACCTCGGCACTTCTTGTGTGGCTATCTGCGTGGCACTTCGCTTGCTGTATTTCTTCTCCCGTGGATTTCTGGAGCTGGGCATTAGTCTCTTTCTCTATCTTGAGCTTACGGAGAACTTTATCTCGCTCCTCTGCCAAGCAGCGACACTCATCCTCCCTCCGGAGAAACTCCTGCTGACGCTTCTCTTGGGCCTCTCTGAGCTTAGAAACTTCCTTCTCCAGCTCCTCCACTTTATGCTCAATCACTTGTCTTAGGACCCTTTCTTGCTCGACTGTCTCTTTCACTGACTCTTTAAGCAGCTCCATCTCATGGTCCTGCTCTCTTTTAGCCAGCACATGTCGCACCATCACCTCTTCAATTACATTTTCAGATGGGCTTTCTTGCCCACCCACACTCTGCTTCTTCAGAGTTCCGCCTGTTCCGGAATCTGCAGCTTCAACTGTCTCATGACTTTCGGAAACTTCAGAGAGCTCCAGCTCTGCCTCCGGTACCCTGGAGCCTTCATCATACTGAGCCATTTCACCTTTCCGGGCATTGCAGATGTGGGTCTACTACAGGTCTGTTCTAACTCCAGCCCTACCTCTGTGCTGGGATTTGTCAGAGATAACGTGGCCTCCTTATCAAGGACAGTAACCTGACCTGTACCTGACCCTGACTCTTCCTCATCATTTCTCTTCTCAGAGGATGTAGCCTGTCCTGCCTTTCCACGGCCCCTGCGGCGAGAGGAAGATCTGCCATTTTTACTTGGCTCCACCTTACTGCACTCGCTTTCTCTTGCGGTCGAGTCACAGTCTGCACAGGAGTCACTCTCGGGGACCCTCCAGTTACCCTCTAACCGGGTGTCCGTTCCAGAGGTCTTATCTACCACATCGTCATCGGTTCTTTTGTCATACATTTCAGGGGACATCATGTCAGTAAGTTGGGCAGACGCATCCTTTCCTCCTGTGTCACCGTCTGACTCGTCAGTTTTGGGAGGGGTCACTGTCCCAATGTCTGCCACCCCAACAGTAGAGAGGCCTCTCTCCTGCTGTAGAGGAACTCCCCTGTCCCACAAGCCAGAGAACAGTTTAGAGTCCCGACCTATGACCACTGGACACGACAAATTAGGGACTATAGCGACATCCTGTCCCGCAATGTCCCAGCCTGTCTCAAAGATTACCCTGGCCATTGAATAATCCTTAGTGTCCCATGGATACAGGTGACCGCGACCTTTCTTCCAAATATTTGAAACCCCTCAGGTGCAACCCTCACTAGAGTCACCGGACTCCACGAGTCGACCAGACCCACCACGTCTTCACTGTTTATCTGCAGGGCACACCCCCATAGTAGTGTGCCGGGTGGATAGTTCATAAGGCAGACTGGACACACATAACATATTTGCCCCGGGCAACAGTTCGTCTGCACCTCCCCTTTAACGTTGGGATACTCCACCCCCTTTTTGCCAACCATCCCCTTTTGGGTTGCCGCCCCCTTTTGGGACTCCGCCCACTTTTGGACCACCATCCCCTTTTGGGTTGCCACCCCCTTTTGGGACTCCGCCCCCTTTTGGGCCACCATACCAATTTAGGTTACCGCCCCCTTTTGGGACTCCATCCCTTTTCAGGGACACCACCCCTCCTTGGGTTATACACCGTGGACTCCCCCACGGCTCTACCAGACCCCAGTTCGCACAGACCCTTATGTCTCTTTGGGGCTGGTACCGTCACTTTAAGAGGTCACCCACTCTGGACCTGATGTCCTTATGGCACGTCACCAGCTCCTACTGGCACTGTCACAACCCGCCAGCACCTCCGGCTGCCGCGCACAAGCCGCTGCTGCCACTGCAGCTCTTGCTGCTGCAGAACCTCTTGCTGTCCTTGCCACTGCCCAAGTCCCTGCACCGCAGACTTCGTGGACCCGCCGATCCACAGCCAGCCGCTTGTCACCTTCGTGGACCCACCGATCCACAGCCAGCCGCTTGTCACCTTCGTGGACTCCGACGAGCCACAGCACACACCTCACACGTGCTCCAGAGAAAAAGAAAAAAAAAACAGTTTCTCACTGACCCGTCAGCACAACACAGACTCCTGTCTGTCACACTCTTGGCCACAGAGATTTCCGGACACTTCCTCTCTCAGAGGCATCCCACAAAGGAAAAACAGTCTTTCACTGACCCGTCAGTACAACACAGACTCCTGTCTGTTACACTCTCGGCCACAGAGATTTTCCGGACACCTCCTCTGAGGTATCCTATCAGCATGCTCTTTTCTCTCAATGACCCCGGTCAACACAACACAGACTCCTGTCTGTCACCATTGGCTTAACCGCATCTTCAGATACCTCATCTCTCCAGAGGCACATAAACATCAATGCACAGTTTATTTGTGACCACTGGTCACACTCACGGTTTTCACAGACCGTCCGTTCCTCCTCTGGTTCCTGATTCCCAGTACTGCAATATGTGGTCCTTGGGTCGCTGCCAGCATTCCATCCACCAATTGTAAGGTTTCCACTCACTCAGCTGCTTCAGAGGCAATCAGGAGACACTTTTCTTATCCAAAAAGTCATCAGGTTTATTACGTCATAAACCTCACAGCCACATGCAATACAAGTCTTCAGTACTTCAGCTCCTGCCTGGAGCCTCACTCCTCAGACACAGAGACCTCTCTGTAATGTCCCGCCTGGACACAGGGAAGTCTGTCGACACTGGTAGACTCCACAACATTCTCTTCAGACACAGAGACCTCTCTGTAATGTCCCACCTGGACACATGGAAGTCTGTCCACACTGGTAGACTCCCACAACACTCTCTTCAGAGACAGAGACCTCTCTGTAATGTCCCACCTGGACACATGGAAGTCTGTCCACACTGGTAGACTCCCACAACACTCTCTTCAGATGCCAAACACACTTCTGTTACATACCCGTAACCCCACCCACAGGTGAGGTCAGGAATCACATGGTTAGGTCACATGGTCATGACCTCACCACAGGTCCTTTTGATACACATAAACATACAGTCTTTATCTTGGGTATTCAGACACATACCCCTTGGGTGGGTTTGTAGGTGACTGGACCCACCCAGCTCTCCAAGTCACCTGGAAGCCTCCCAATGTATAGCAAATTTCTCAGCAGTAGATCTGTTGAACAAAACACGCCCAGGCTTCCATCACAGGGCCACCCACCTCTGCGATACATACCGTCCATCCATCACATGCCTCCATGCATATCCCGAGGAGCATACACAGTGCCCCCTAGCTGCATCAGGGGTCATTACACCACAATATATATATAATTCAAATTCAAATTCAAAGAAGCTTTATTGGCAGAACTAAATACACATTAGTTTTGCCAAAGCAAGTGTACAAAAGGGAATAGGGATAGGGATGTTGGGTAGGGGCAGATCTAGGGTAGGGGCTATGGAAGTCCATGGCATAGGGAGGGGGGATGGGGGCGCAGGTCCGGGGTGGGGGCTATAGAAGTCCATGGCATAGGGAGGGGGGATGGGGGCAGATCCGGGGTGGGGGCTATAGAAGTCCATGGCATATCATAGTTCTCTTTCTCGCAGTCTATGACATTCGCTCACATACCGCGCTGCTATCTCCGCTGCTCTCTCTTCTTCCCCCAGCAAGATATATGTTTTCTCTTCCTCCTTCATGGTGATGAAATCCGGAAGAGATGTGAGAGTCTCCTGAAGTGAGTGTCCCTCACTGCTGAGTATTTGGAGCACTGTAGCAGGAAGTGGGTTTCGTCCTCTATGGCCTCCTGGTCACAGTGTTGGCATAGTCTTTCCTCCCTGGGCTTGTAGCTCTGCCTGTGTCGGCCGGATTCGATGGCCAGACTGTGGGCACTGAGTCTATACCTGCTCAGGATCTTGCGGTCTCTGAGGTCCGGGAGTTTCTCCAGGTATGGGGCCAGACTGTAGTCTCTCTGTAGACTCCGGTACATGGTCAGTTTCTGGGAGCTGATGATGTCGTTCTTCCAGTCACTGACATACCTCTCCTGGCCTTCATCTACCATCTTCCTGATTTCGGCTTTTGTCAGGTTGTTGTGATTGGTGTTCTGGTCAGGTTGGGATTGGGTGAGCTGTTCCGAGGTCCTAGTTTTTCTGTTTCACCTACGTGTGTCAGGGCTTTATGGTGATGGGAGCTTGGATTGCTCCTATGTAGGTAAGCCCGGAATGACAGTGCCCTCTTTAGAACCGTTAGGCGTAGAGGGAATCTGCCCAGCTCGGCCCGGCAGGCACTGTTGGAGGTGCTCCGATGGACTTGGAGAAGGTGCTTGCAGAATTCCAGGTGGAATATTTCTGTTGGGCTGGAATCCCACCTTGACCAGTCTGGGTAGGTGTGAGGACCCCAGACTTCACTGCCATACAGGAGGATTGGGGCGATGACAGAGTCAAAGATTTTTAACCAGACCCTCACTGGTGGTTTCAGATGGTAGAGTTTCCTTCGGATGCCATAGAAGGTTTTACATGCCTTGTCTTTCAGGGTCTCTATGGCTTGTTTGAAGCTTCCTGACCGGTGAATCTCTAGGCCCAGGTAGGTATATTTGTCTGTTCCTGTAAGGGCGCAGTTGTTGAGGACAAATGAAGGGTGCTGGTCTAATTTTCTCTTTCTCCTCTGGAACACCATGATGTTGGTTTTCTTTAGGTTGACCGGTAGTGCCCAGGTGGAGCTGAATTTCTCTAAGATTTTCAGGTTGTCTTGGAGGCCTTTCTCGGTTGGTGACAGAAGCAGCAGGTCATCTGCATACAGCAGGAATTTCACCTGGGTGTCGTGGAGGGTGGGACCTGGTGCTGTGGAAGATTCCAGAGCGGTAGCCAGCTCGTTGATGTAAATGTTGAAGAGCGTTGGACTTAGGCTGCAGTCCATATATATATGTATGTGTCAGCTAGATACCCTAATTAATAAAATGTTACATAAAGAGTTAAATAAAAGACACACAGGGGAAGTTTTCAGGGGAACTCCAGAAAAAAATTGACATGGAGTCCCCCTATAAAATCGAACCAGTAAAGTCTAGGCAGACAGCTGCGGGATGATATTAATAGCCTGGGAAGAAACAACATTCATACTCACCAAACAGCTAATCTCCGAATCCCTTGATCTCCTGCAATAAAAATTAATTAATAAACCAGCATAAATACAGTCATGGCCAAAAGTTTTGAGAATGACACAAATATTAATTTTTACAAAGTCTACTGCTTCACTTTTTCTAATGGCAATTTGCATATACTCCAGAATGTTATAAAGAGTGATCAGCTTAACAGCAATTACTTGCAAAGTCAATATTTGGCTAGAAAATGAACTTTATCCCCCAAAACACATTTCAACATCATTGCAGCCCTGCCTTAAAAGGACCAGCTAACCTCTTTCAGTGATTGCTCCATTAACACAGGTGTGGGTGTTGATGAGGACATGACTGGAGATCAATCTGTCATGATTACGTAAGAATGACACCACTGGACACTTTAAAAGGAGGCTGGTGCTTGGCATCATTGTTTCTCTTCTGTTAACCATGGTTATCTTTAAAGAAACACGTGCAGTCATCATTGCAATGCACAAAAATGGCCTAACAGGGAAGAGTATCGCAGCTAGAAAGATTGCACCTCAGTCAACAATCTATCGCATCATCAAGAACTTCAAGGAGAGAGGTTCCATTGTTGCCAAAAAGGCTTCAGGGCGCCCAAGAAAGACCAGCAAGCGCCAGGACCGTCTCTTAAAAGTGTTTCAGCTGCGGGATCGGCTACCAGCAGTGCAGAGCTTGCTCAGGAATGGCAGCAGGCAGGTGTGAGTGCATCTGCACGCACTGTGAGGCGGAGACTCTTGGAGCAAGGCCTGGTCTCAAGGAGGGCAGCAAAGAAGCCACTTCTCTCCAGAAAAAACATCATGGACAGACTGATATTCTGCAAAAGGTACAGGCAGTGGACTGCTGAGGACTGGGGTAAAGTTATTTTCTCTGATGAATCCCCTTTTCGATTGTTTGGGACATCAGGAAAACGCCTCATTCGGAGAAGACAAGGTGAGCGCTACCACCAGTCTTGTCTCATGCCAACTGTTAAGCATCCTGAAACCATTCATGTGTGGGGTTGCTTCTCAGCCAAGGGAATCGGCTCTCACAGTCTTGCCTAAAAACACAGCCATGAATAAAGAATGGTACCAGAATGTCCTCCAAGAGCAACTTCTCCCAACCCTCCAAGAGCAGTTTGGCGATCAACAATGCCTTTTCCAGCATGATGGAGCACTTTGCCATAAAGCAAAGGTGATAACTAAATGGCTCAGGGAACAAAACATAGAGATTTTGGGTCCATGGCCTGGAAACTCCCCAGATCTTAATCCCATTGAGAACTTGTGGTCAATCATCAAGAGATGGGTGGACAAACAAAAACCTAAAAATTCTGACAAAATGAAAGCATTTATTGTGCAAGAATGGACTGCTATCAGTCAGGATTTGGTCCAGAAGTTGATTGAGAGCATGCCAGGGAGAATTGCAGAGGTCCTGAAGAAGAAGGGTCAACACTGCAAATATTGACTTGCTGCATTAACTCATTCTAACTGTCAATATAAGCTTTTGTTACTCATATGTTTGCAATTATTATATTTCTGTCTGTGATAAAAACATCTGTCAAACACAACATAAAAACCAGAGGGCAGCAGATCATGTGAAAATATAATATTTGTGTCATTCTCAAAACTGTTGGCCATTACCGTACTCCCTGGTCCACCTTAATCCTAAATAACGAGTGTCCCACAATGATATCACGTGTAGAGCAGTCACATTGGGAGATGTGACCTCTCTACCGGCCTTCGGTGACACACTGAAAAGAGGTAATCCCTCCTGCATCACTCCGCTGCCATCAGAGGTCACCAGAGTTCATGTTGTCATTTGTGGCACCACTGCGTGAGAAAATTCTCACATAACCCGTCCTCCCAGTGGTGATTGACGGCATCCCAATGAACGCTTTGCTGGACACTGACTCTCAGGTGACAACTATGCCATATATCCTTTACAAACGGTACTGGGCGGACTTTGATTTTATTTGCGGCCCAGCTGATGAGCTGACAGTAGTTGCCAGCAATGGTCAGCCTTTGCCACAGAAGGGGTATAAGGAAGTGACCATTAAGTGGGGGCGGGTAGATTTAAAAAACCAAGGTATGATAATTGTAGACATTGATCGACGAGAATGTAACCCAATGATGACCTTAGGTACTAATGTGATAGAAAATTGTCTTGCCGAGGTTATTGTTTTGTTGCAACAGGTAGCCGAAACTGCTGGTTCCAGTGAACAACGGGTCCTGCAGAAGGAGATCAAGGCCCTAATGCAAAGACAGCAGGTAGAGCTAACTGGCGGAGAAGTCGGCAGGGTCAGAGTGAGTGATGCATTCCCCATTGCAATACCCCCAAAAAGTGAAATGTTAATTTGGTGTCGGGCAGCCATAGGCCTCAGAGGAAGAGATTACCAAGCTCTGGTAGAACCAATGTACTCTGATAGTAGGCCCACTATCCTGACAGCCAGAGCGGTAGTTGATGTACGCAAGGGGAGGGTACCTGTACACATCTTAAATTGTGGGGAGGAGGAGGCCAAACTGCCTCAATATGCCACCGTTGCTAAGCTGTTCACTGTCAATAACAATGCCATTCAGACAGCAGAACCCCTGGTCTCGTCTGAACAGGCAGAGGACAATGGCTCTGCAAAACAGCTGGAGGACTGGTGTCAGCAGCTGCACGTAGGCACTGACTCCACCCTTCCACACCAAAAGAATGGGGTTTACCGAGTGGTTCAAGAGTTTGAAAGGGTATTCAGCATACACCCTTTAGATTTTGGGAAGGCAAAAGGGGTCCAACATCATATCCCCACAGGAAATCATCCGCCCATTAAAGAAAGGGACCGGCCTGTACCCCCAAATCACTACCAATGTGCCAAGAGTATGAGACTATGAGAGATGAAGGAGGCTGGGGTGATCAGAGACAGTTGTAGCCCCTGGGCAGCTCCACTAGTCCTTGTTAGAAAGAAAGATGGTACAATGAGGATGTGTGTTGATTACAGGAAACTTAACAGCATTACCCACAAAGATGCCTATCCGTTACCTAGGATAGAGGAATCACCGCTAACTATTTCTCTACCTTAGATCTCACTAGTGGGTATTGGCAGGTTCCGTGGCAGAGGCAGACAAAGAGAAGACCGCCTTTGCAACACCAATGGGCCTCTCAGAGTTCAACTACATGCCGTTCGGGCTTTGCAGAGCGCCAGGAACGTTCCAGAGGTTGATGGAGTGTTGTCTTGGACACATGAACTTCGAGACAGTTCTGCTGTACCTAGATGACGTCATTGTCTTCTCCAAGACCTATGAAGAACATTTGGAGCACCTGGCCAAGGTGTTCCAAGCTCTGTCCAAATTTGGCCTAAAGGTGAAGCCGTCCAAATGCCACCTCCTGAAACCCAAGGTGCAGTACCTAGTGAGCGCAGAAGGCGTGGTGCCAGACCCTGACAAAGTCACTGTTATCAAGGACTTGCAGAGGCCCAGCAACATCCATGAAATACGCCAGTTCCTCGGGTTGGTAGACTACTACCGAAGGTTCATCAAGGGCTTCACTGAAATAGCCGCACCTCTGCAAAATCTCCTTGTGGGCCAGCCCAAGAAGGCCAGAAATAAGAGTTCTATGTTTCATTGGAATGATGAATTGGAAAGATCCTTCACTCGGTTGAAGATGGCTCTTACGGGGGATGAAGTTCTGGCCTACCCAGACTATAACCAACCATTCATCTCTATACTGATGCCAGCAATGTTGGACTGGGAGCAGTGCTGTCGCAAGTACAGAAAGGCAAAGAAAGAGTGATCTCCTACGCCAGCAGGAAACTTCATCCCACTGAAAGGAACCCTGACAACTACAGCTCCTTTAAGTTGGAGTTCCTCGCCATAGTCTGGGCTGTGACTGAGCGGTTCAAACATTACCTAGCTGCGGCAAAGTTTCCCATCTTCACGGACAACAATCCGCTGACTCGCTTGGAAACCGCAAAGCTAGGTGCGCTGGAGCAGCGATGGATGGCCCGGCTGTCCAACTACAAGTTCACCATCAAGTACTGAGCGGGACATAAGAATGCCAATGCTGATGTACTGTCCAGAATGCCCAACTTACCAGATGGGGGAGAAGATCTGGACACACTCGAAGAAATTGAGTTAACATCCTTCCATCGTCCAATTGCAACCCAACGTGCTCAAGGGGTGAAAAACAAGCGCTACATCATGAAAGAGGCCACCCTAAACCCATTGCCTCACCATGAGTGGGCAGAGACGCAAGATAGCGACCCAGCAATCCGCCTGGTAAAGGAGCTACTGGCACAAGCTGACTCGCGTCCTGGTTCAGATGCTCCACAAGAGACCTAACAGTTGTGGAAGGAAAAGGGCAGACTGTTCATCTATGAGGGAAAGCTGTGTAGGAGGAGTGTCAACGCCCGAACTCACGAATTGGTCTGGCATGTGGTAGTCCCGAGGCGAAATGCATCAATGGTCCTGGAAGTGTACCACAATGGAGCAGGACACTTCGGATGGAAGAAGTTAGAGGTCCTACAGCGCGAGAGATTCTACTGGATTGGTATGAGGAAGGCCATTGAAGATTGGTGCCGAGAGTGTGGACCATGCAACTTGCGCAGAAAGGACCGGAACAGCCAGCGAGCCCCGTTGCAGCCAATAATCACCAAACAGCCACTTGAACTGGTAGCCTTGGACCACATGAAGCTAACTCCAAGCCGTTCAGGTTATGTCTACGCCCAAACCATCGTTGACCATTATTCCAGGTTCCTGGTAGTCATGCCTGTCAAGGACCAAACAGCAAAGACAGCGGCCAAAGCATTTCAACAACACTTTTGTCGACCACATGGTTACCCTGAACGAGTGCTTACTGACAAAGGCCCAGCTTTTGAAGCAGAAGTGTTCCAGGAGTTCTGTAACATGTACGGCTGCAAGAAAATCAGGACAACGCCCTATCATCCACAGACAAATGGCATGTGTGAGAAGATGAACCAAGTGGTAATTGACCTCTTGAAGACCTTGCCTCTGGAAGAGAGAAACTTATGGCCAGAAAAGTTGCCAGATCTGGTGGATCTCTACAACCACATTCCAGTGAATTCTACCAACTGTACACCGGCCTACCTCATGAGAGCGAGACCTGGCAAATTACCAATTAATTTGGACATGGGAGTCCTGACACCTGAGGTAACATCACCAGATGCAGATTGGGATACTGAGCGTCAGCAACAGTACCGCAAAGTGCAAGAATGCGTAGAGAAGAGTTTGTCTCAGGCAAGACAAAAACAAGAAAGAACTTACAATCAGCATGCACCTTCAGTTCCCTTGTCACCTGGTGAACAGGTACTCAAAAGGAAAAGGTGACTCCACAAGCTTGACGACCACTGGGAAGCAGAGCCATATACCATTATGCCCTCGGACATCGACAATACCAAGGTGTGCCTTATCAGCAAGGATGGAGGAGAAAACTCCACAGCAGTGTCCAGGGATCACCTAAAATCGTGACCAGTTAAAGGGAAAGATTGGAGATAAGGACATTCCTTTGTCAGTAGAAAAGGTGGAAGAAAAGGTCCACACTGTACTTGGCAGTTCCAGTCGAATTGGACAAGAGTAAACCAGGCCATAGTAGTGCCCGTCTTGACCTTTGCCCAACTGACAGTGCCTGAAAGAGAAGTGACTCAGGATCAGCCCAAAGAACTGCCAGTTAAAGTGCCAGAAGCCACACCTGCAATGGAACTCGAACGTCCACCTCCTGCTACCGGTGAATCTGTCATGTCCACAGTGAGAAGGGGTAGTCCTAGAAAATCAGACATACTTGTACTACGTAGAATCACCAGTAGCGTAACCATTAGAGAGCACACTACACCAGTGGTAGTTAACACAGTGGACCCAGTCAGGTCACTACAAACACCAGTGCTCCGTAGGTCTATCCGTACAACCAAAGGCCTACTCCCAACTAGGTTTCGCATATGAGTAAATTGAGTACATGGGAAATGTAAATAAGTTCATAATGTTCATAATTGCAACTATTAGGCTTATGTGCCTACAGAGACTACTGTAAGAACTTTTAACCATTCTGATTTCATTCTTTAAATGGACGATTGGGTCACTGGACTCGTAGTGACCAGGACAATTCTTGTAAATAGTTAATATGAATGACTACAGAACAAAAACCGTCTGGCGTGGCCGAAGACGTGGTTCATAAGGGAGACCAGCCATGCCTTGTAGCCCGCCCAAGGCCCCTCATATTGTACTTTGCCAGGGTGAAAAAGGACACCCCATTTCAAGACTTCGCCAAAGGTATATATTTGATGTTACAATGCTGTAAATAGTTATAATATGTTTTCTTTCTTTTATGTGTAATCAGTCCAGGAGTACTGAATTGTACTAGGGGGGAGTGTGGCACCCCAGGAGTTTGGTTGCCACAGTGACCTTGCCTCCCTCCAGAGGAGAGTGATGTCATGCCTGAAAGCAAAGAAGGATCCCTTAACAGGTAACACAGCATGCAACACCTTTTCTTACTCCAGACCAGAAGGAGGAGCTCTAACACCTGATATTCAGGAGAGCTTCTCTGGAATATTCTGGCTGGGGGAGGAGTGAGCAGTCTAGCTGGAGGGATGAGAGAGGACAGACGTGGAGAGACAAGCTGGGGACAGGGGCTATAGAGAGCTCATCCCCAGGTCTGAGCGCCAGAAACAGGACCCCCGGAGTCCGAGGCTGAGAGGGTGAAGTAAAGTCCCAGCAGCAGAATCCGGAGGGCAGAGTACAGCAGGTTCTTTGTCCCAATTAAGACCCTTCTACAAAGCAGCAGCACATGTGAGCCGGAGACTCCATAGAGAGTGATTTCTGAAACAGGTTACAGCTGCCTGTTATGAGAGTGAAGTTCTACTTAAACAAGAGACAGAGAGAGAGAGGAACTTGGATGAAGCTTATAGCAGCCAGTGCCTCAGAGAACAGCACTAGAAAGGAGACATCACATCCCACCTGAGATAAGGGGATTCCAAATTGCTTTCAAGCTGACCTACTCCAGCACTATCTGTACTCAATGCCCTGGATACTTTGCCTTCAAAACTGTAAGTAAAGCTTTGAGACTGCAACTCGCTGATTGTTTCTCAATTTCTTCCTGCGTCACCTGCTACATTCAGCTACATCTCTCAGTACCATTACTCTAATAGTACAACATCTACCTGCCCTGAGACCACTAGCTTCACTTGTGGGAAGCTATTCCAACTCTGCTGCATCACACCATCAGTCTCAGAGGATCTGTACTGCAGCGCTGGTCATCTCTGACCAGATACCACAAGTGGCGTCACGAATACCTTACTACAAACTCTAACATCCCCTGTAAATAAACCCCTTTTATTGGACGCCCAGGGCCACGGACCAGGTCACTGCCGCTGTGACACATCCCTTCAATACACCAGCCCAGTACCGAGTATCCCACTGCCCTGGCGAGCGATCCATACACTCTGCACCCCATCTTGACTGGAAAAAACAGAAATGTAGAAATTTTTGCAAATTTATTAAAAAAGAAAAACTGAAATATCACATGGTCATAAGTATTAAGACCCTTTGCTCAGTATTGAGTAGAAGCACCCTTTTGAGCTAGTACAGCCATGAGTCTTCTTGGAAATGATGCAACAAGTTTTTCACACCTGGATTTGGGGATCCTCTGCCATTCTTCCTTGCAGATCCTCTCCAGTTCCGTCAGGTTGGATGGTGAATGTTGGTGGACAGCCATTTTAAGGTCTCTCCTGAAATGCTCAATTGGGTTTAGATCAGGTCTCTGACTGGTCCAGTCAAGAATGGTCACAGAGTTGCTCTGAAGCCACTCCCTTGTTATTTTAGCTGTGTGCTTAGGGTCATTGTCTTGTTGGAAGGTGAACCTTCAGCTAAGTCTGAGGTGCAGAGCACTCTGGAAGAGGTTTTCATCCAGGATATCTCTGTACTTGGCTGCATTCATGTTTCCTTCAATGGCAGCCAGTCATCCTGTGCTTGCAGCTGAAAAACACCCCCATAGCATGATGCTGCCACCACCGTGTTTCACTTTTGGGATTGTATCAGGCAGGTAATGAGCAGTGCCTGGTTTTCTCCACACATACCACTTAGAATTAGCACCCAAAAGTTCTATCTTCGTCTCATCAGACCAGAGAATCTTATTTCTCATAGTCTGGGAGTCCTTCATGTGTTTTTTAGCAAACGCTATGCAGGCTTTCATATGTCTTGACTCAGCCTCACCAGCTGCACTCTCATACAGTGGATTCCACCTATCTCACACCCCCCGCCCCAGCAACAAACGTAGTGGAGGAGTTGGTTTGCTCCTATCTGATACCTGCTCCTTTACCCCAATTCCACTACCCCCCTCCGCTACTATTCCCTCATTTGAGGTGCATTCCGTCCGCATCTACTCCCCCTCCAACCTCCAGCTGGCTGTCATCTACCGCCCCCCCAGAACTTGCCATCTCCACCTTTCTCGATCACTTCACCACCTGGCTGCTCCATTTCCTCTCTGTTGACATCCCCACTATCATCATGGGTGACTTCAACATCCCCCTTGATGCTTTCACCCCAGTGGCCTCTAAACTTTTATCGCTCACTGCCTCCTTTGGCCTCACTCAATGGTCCTCTGCGGCCACTCACAAAGATGGTCACACGCTGGACCTTATCTTCATCCGCCTCTGTTCCCTTACTAATCTCACTAACTCACCTCTTCCCCTGTCTGACCACAACCTACTGACATTCTCTTCTCTCTCCTCTTCTAGTGCACAACCCCCACTCCACAAACTCACTCACCCTTGCAGAAATCTCAAACACCTCAATTTACCAATGCTCTCTGAGTCCCTCCTCCTTCTTACAGACATATTTTCACTTCATGACACAGATTCTGCTGCCACCTTTTATAACACTACAATAACAGCAGCACTTGATTCGGCCGCCCCCTCACACATAGCAAAACTTGTACAATCAACAGGCAGCCCTGGCTGACCAGCCTCACCAAAGAACTGAGACGGGCTTCCAGGGTAGCTGAGTGGAGATGGAAAAAATCCCTAACCGCATACAAGCAGTCCCTCACCAGCTTCAAGTCCACACTCACTGCTGCAAAGCAAACTTACTTCTCATCTCTCATATCCTCCCTGTCTCACAACCCTAAACAGCTCTTCAACACTTTCAATTCTCTACTCTGTCCCCAGCACCTCCTCCTTCTCCTCTCATTTCTGCTGAAGACTTTGCCTCTTTCTTTAAGCAGAAGATCGATACGATCAGAGAAAGCTTTGGCCTACAGCCCCCATTGCCCCTCTTAGCTGCTCAACCCTCTTCCTCCAAAAGCAACTTCTCCACCCTGACAGAAGATCAGCTCTCCACCCTCCTATCAAGATCACACCTCACCACTTGCATGCTTGACCCGCTCCCATCCCACCTCATCCCTAGCCTGCCACCATCTTCACCCCTACTCTAACACACCTCTTCAACCTCTCACTTACAAATGATGAAATTTAATTAGGATAAAACTATCCTGAAGTGTTTGCTGGTGCTGTTCCCAATTTTCTATTAAATGTCTTTTTGAGCGCTCAGAACAAAATGAAAACTGCCCACACGGAAGTGTCAGTATAGCAGTTCGTCAAGACCCCACGTTTATTATTCATTCAAGGTTTTATACGTTTACAAAAAGGGGCTGGTTAGTCAATTAACATACAATTAAAAGCTGCTAGATTATTGGCTGTTCTAGTGTAAGTATGATAATTATGATAATTATGATAAAAGGGCTGAAGTTGCAGATTTATTGTTTTTGTTCTTTGCCCTAGCTTTCTTGCATGACTAGTAAAGAAAACAATAGATATCTATTAAGATTTTCTGTACTTGTTCCTTATGAAGGCCAGGGTCGTCTTTAACGACTGATTATAGCTGGCATCAGCTTTTTGCATAGATATGTCATGGTCTGCTGAGTTTCTGGGATTAGGTGGTTTTAGGTTAACCGGGATGGCCTCACTCTGGGATTCTGGGAGGCTTTTTATAGCCTCATTGTGGGGCCATCCTCTGTCGCTTATACTCAGACCCTTGGCCGAGTGTGTGTGACCCTGTTGTGCTTGTGCCAGTGCTTTGTGCCTGTGCTACGTTCTGTCTGTCTGGTTCTGATTTGGCTGTGTCCCTGTTTCGAGTTTTGCCTGTCCCTTTTGTACTCTGCTGCCCTCTACGTGTATGACCCTTGGCTACATTCTGACTCCGCTCTGCCTGCTCCTCTTGTACTTCGTCGCTCTCTACGTGTATGACCCTTGGCTACGTTCTGACTCCACTCTGCCTGCTCCTCTTGTACTTCGTCGCCCTCTATGTGTATGACCCCTTGGCTACGTTCTGATTATCCGTTCAGTATATGCCCCTTGGTAACTGTGTCCCGTAGTTACCCTTCTAGGAGTTTTCCTTCACCTCATAGCTCTCTGGAGCTTAGGCCACGCCCACTAGCAGTCACGTGCCCGCAGGTCCTTTGGTCTGAAGCATTCTCTATCTGCTGCTACTGCCTCTGAGAGACGTGTGGCCGGCTCCGCCCACTAGCAGTCACATGTGGAAGGTCCTGTTACTGAGAAACACACGTCATCTCTGCTGCAGCTCTGCTACAGGTATCTTTGGGCATAGTTTGTTCACTCAGGACACACGCACTGGCTCAGTGAGCAAGTGCAGTGCGGTGTCCCTGACAAGATATGCTGAGCACAGGATTTTTAGCAAGTGAGATCTATCTAACTGTGAATGCATATATATGAATATACTTTGAATATATGGAATACATATATATTTCCATGACACCCTCATCCTTCAAACACACCCATTCTCAAAAAGACCTCCCTTGACCCATCCTCTGTGTCTAGCTATCGCCCGATATCTCTTCTCCCTTATGCCTCAAAACTACTGGAACAGCATGTCCATCTTGAACTGTCCTCCCACCTCTCCTCCTGCTCCCTCTTTGACCGCTTACAATCAGGCTTCCGACTGCATCACTCAACTGAAACTGCCCTAACTAAAGTCACCAACGACCTACTAACCGCCAAGAGCAAGCGACACTACTCTGTCCTCCTCCTGGACCTGTCTTCTGCCTTCGACACTGTGGACCATTCCCTCCTGCTACAGATTCTCTCATCTCTTGGCATCACAGGCTTGGCCCTATCCTGGATCTCATCATATCTAACAAACCGAACATTCAGTGTCTCCCTCTCCCACATCACCTCCTCACCTCGCCCCCTGTCTGTCGGTGTTCCCCAAGGCTCAGTTCTAGGACCCCTACTCTTCTCCATCTACACCCTCGGCCTGGGACAGCTCATAAAATCCCATGGTTTGCAGTATCATCTCTACGCCGACGACACGCAGATCTACCTATCTGGACCTGACCTCACCTCCTTACTGACCAAAATCCCACAATGTCTGTCTGCTATTTCTGCTTTCTTCTCTGCTCGCTTTCTAAAACTTAACATGGACAAAACAGAATTCATCATCTTTCTCCCATCTCACTCTACCCCCCACCAGACCTGTCCATCAACGTCAATGGCTGCTCACTTTCCCCAGTCCCGCATGCTCGGTGCCTCGGAGTGATCCTCGACTCTGCCCTCTCTTTCAAGCCACATGTCCAAACCCTTGCCTCCTCCTGCCGTCTCAAACTCAAAAATATTTCCCGGATCCGTGCTGTTATGATTTGGTAGCTGAGGAGAGCAGGCAAAAAAGGCAATACACCAGAGAGGTTGGAATCTATGGGATTGCAGTACCCTGACTAACCACCACAACTAAAGGCAGCCGTGGAGCGTACCTACGTTGGTCCTAGACGCCTCGTCACAGCCTGAGAAGCTAACTACACCTAAAGATAGAAAGAGGAAAGCTATCTGCCCCAGAGCAGATCCCCAAAGAACATAGAAAGCCCCCAAACATGTAATGGCGGTTAGACAAGAAGAAATACTGACACAGACAGAAAATAGTATGAGCAAACGTTGGGGCCCAAACTTCCTAAATAGAAAAGGATAGGAAGGGCACTTACTGCAATCCCAAAAAACCCTGAAAAGTACCAACACTACTAATTACAAAAACACCTGAGATCACACGACCTCTACCACCTAAATTAGTTCTCTGGTGTAACAAAAACTAAACAGCAACCACTGAAAATACTGGAAAAGGCAAATGAACAAACATCAGTGGCTGAACTAAACTGAGAGGAGCACAAGCCCCCGAAGGGGACCCGGCAGACCCCCACAGAAGTGCAGGACAAAATGCAAAAAGCAAGCACAAAAAACTAAAAGAAGAAAATGTCTTATCTGTTAGCAGAGAATGCAGGCACGAAACAGCCAGCTACAAAGTGAACAGGAATCAAAGATGAGACCAGAACAATTGATCACCGGCAACCCTGATGGGAGGGAACCTCCCTTATATAAGACCAGTCAGTAACACCTGATCTCCAATCTTCACAATCTTCATTGGATAGTTCAGTACTGTTTGTAACCACCAGAGGGAGCTTCTGCTCAGAATTCATTTCTAGCACATTCACAACAGTACCCCCCCTTGAGGAGGGGTCACCGAACCCTCATTTGAGCAACCAGGTCGGTCAGGATGAGCTCTGTGATAAGCACGGATGATCATAAATTGAGTGAAGACCAGTATGTCTCCTAATATGCCTCATTGTGAGACAATCATGTGGGTTCCTTAAACAAATTAATACTTTCCACCACATATCCTAATTGCGCTCAACAAACTGGTGGGCCGAAACGTTATTTATCGCTTTGATTTTGTCCTTGGATGTTGCCTATATTGTGAATAAAACAGTATTTCTTCAGCATCATTACTATTCCCCTAGAGTGCGGTGTTTATTCTTTATGTTGGTATGACCTTTGGTCTATTACACCTGCACCTTACTTAGTTCTAGTTGTGTGCACGCCGACATCTATTCAATAAGCACGGATGAGTCTCCTAGCATGGATGTCTGAAGCAAACACCCAAGAATTGTCCTCCTGACCATAACCTCTCCACTTAACCAAATACTGGAGTTTCCGTCTAGAAAAACGAGAATTCAATATTTTCTCAACCACATACTCCAGATTGCCCTCAACCAAAACAGGGTCAGGAGGCACAGCCATAGGAACCACTGGCTCGACAAACCTCTTCAATAAGGACTTGTGGAACACGTTATGGATCTTAAATGTCCCTGGAAGAAGCAAACGAAAGAAAACAGGATTAAGAATCTCCATGATCTTATAAGGTCCAATGAACCTAGGCTTAATCTTAGGAGATGCAACTCTCATAGGGATATTTCTTGAGGACAACCAGACCAAGTCCCCCACTTTAAACCGAGGACCATCAGTCCTATGCCGGTTGGCAAACCGCTGGGCCCTCTCCTGAGAGAGGGACAACCTCTCCACTACCTGGTCCCAAATCTGCTGCATACGCTCCACAACAGAGTCAACACCTGGACAGACAGAAGCCTCCGTCTGTCCTGAAGAAAATCGGGGTGAAACCCAAAATTGCAGAAAAATGGAGACATCAAAGTGGCAGAGCTAGCCCTATTATTAAGAGCAAACTCAGCCAAAGGCAAAAAAGAGACCCAGTCATCCTGATCAGCAGACACAAAGCATCTTAGATAAGTCTCCAATGTCTGGTTTGTTCTCTCAGTTTGTCCATTGGTCTGAGGATGAAAAGCCGAGGAGAAAGACAATTGAACACCAAGTTTAGAACAAAAAGTCCTCCAAAATCTGGAAACAAACTGGACTCCTCTGTCAGACACAATGTTCTCAGGAATGCCGTGTAACCGAACCACGTGCTGAAGGAACAAAGGCACCAATTCAGAGGAGGAAGGCAACTTAGGTAATGGCACAAGATGTATCATTTTGGAAAATCTATCACAAATCACCCAGATAACGGTCATTCTCTGAGAAATAGGGAGGTTGGAAATGAAATCCATAGAGATATGGGTCCATGGTCTCTTGGGCAAAGGCAATGGCATCAACAAACCACTAGAGCGAGAGCAAGCTACAAAGTGAACAGGAATCAAAGATGAGACCAGAACAATTGATCACCGGCAACCCTGATGGGAGGGAACCTCCCTTATATAAGACCAGTCAGTAACACCTGATCTCCAATCTTCACAATCTTCATTGGATAGTTCAGTACTGTTTGTAACCACCAGAGGGAGCTTCTGCTCAGAATTCATTTCTAGCACATTCACAACACCGTGCATTCCTTAACCATGAAACTACAAAAACACTAGTGCATGCCCTCATCATCTCCCGCCTCGACTACTGCAACCTCCTACTCTCTGGCCTTCCCTCTAGCACTCTGGCACCACTCCAATCCATCCTGCACTCTGCTGCCCGACTAATACACCTGTCTCCCCGTTATTCCCCAGCCTCTCCTCTCTGCCAAGCCCTTCATTGGCTTCCTATCGTCCAGAGGCTCCAGTTCAAAACCCTAACCATGACCTACAAAGCCATCCACAATCTATCTCCTCCATACATCTGTGACATGGTCTCCCAGTACATACCCACACGCAACCTTCGATCCTCTCAAGATCTCCTCCTCTACTCCCCTCTTATCTCTTCTTCCCACAACCGCATACAAAGCTTCTCCCGTGCCTCTCCCATACTCTGGAACTCTCTACCCCAACACATCAGACTCGCTCCTACCATGGAAACCTTCAAAAAGAACCTGAAGACCCACCTCTTCCAACAAGCCTACAACCTGCAGTGATCATCAGTCTACTGAACCACAGTATGACCAGCTCTACCCTCTCCTAGTGTATCCTCACAGATCCCTGTAGACTGTGAGCCCTTGCGGGCAGGGTCCTCTCTCCTTCTGTACTTGTATGTGCCTTGTATTTCTCATGTTTACTGTACTTGTCTATATTTGCCCCTCTTCACATGTAAACTGCCATGGAATAAATGGCGCTATAAAAATGTATAATAATAATAATAATGTCTTGCACTGAGGAGAGGCTTCCGTCGGGCCACTCTGCCATAAAGGTCCGACTGGTGGAGGGATGCAGTGGACTTTGTGGAACTTTCTCCCATATCCCTACTGCATCTGTGGAGCTCAGCCACAGTGATCTTGGGGTTCTTCTTTACCTCTCTCACCAAGGCTTTTCTCACGATTGCTCACTTTGTCTGGACAGCCAGATCTAGGAAGGCTTCTGGTGATCCCAAACTTCTTCCATTTAAGGATTATGGAGGCCACTGTGCTCTTAGGAATCTTGAGTACTGCAGAAATTCTTGTGTAACCTTGGCCAGATCTGAGCTCCTTGGCCAGTTCCTTTGACCTCATGATTCTCATTTGGTCTGACATGCACTGTGAGCTGTGAGGTCTTATATAGACAGGTGTGTGCCTTTACAAATCAAGTTCTATCAGTTTAATTAAACACAGCTGGACTCCAATGAAGGAGTAGAACCATCTCATGGAGGATCACAAGGAAATGGACAGCATGTGACTTAAATATGAGTGTGTGAGCAAAGGGTCTGAATACTTATGACCATGTGATATTTCGGTGTTTCCTTTTTAATAAATTTGCAAAAAGTTCTACATTTCTTTTCTTTTCTGTCAAGATGGGGTGCAGAGTATACATTATTGATGTAAAAAATTACCTTTTCTGAATTTACCAAATGGTTGCAATGAAACAAAGAGTGAAAAATTTAAAGGGGTCTGAATACTTTCCGTACCCACTGTATATTTATAAATATACATGAGAACCCCTCTGAGGCGTCTTTTTTCTAATCTAAACAATCCCAACTTTTCCAGCCTTTCATCATATGAGTGGCCTTCAATCCCTTGTAATAATGTAGTGGCCTTTCTTTGAACTGATTCTAACTTCTGAATATCCTTTTTAAAATGTGGATCCCAAAACTGGATCCCATATTCTAGATATGCCTCACCAGTGATTTATAAAGGGCTGATAATACATTGGGATTGTGGGATTTTATCTCTATTTTTATACATCCTAAAATCTTGTTTGCTTTTGGGGCTGTTGCTTGATATTGACTATTACTGCTCAGCTTACTTTTAACCAAAATACCCAAGTCCTTCTCCTGTTCTGTAGTCCTGACTATACTCCCATTTAATGCATACGTAGCTATAGGATTACTTCGTCCTAGGTACATTACTCTACATTTATCTACATTAACCCCTTTGAGACGAAGCCTGTTTTCACCTTAATGACTGGGCCAATTTTTAGGCTATGTGCACACGTTCAGGATTTTTTGCGGTTTTTTAGCGTTTTTGCGGCGGTTTTCCGCTGCAAAAACGCTGAAAAAACACATGCATTAAGCATCCTATTATTAGAATGCATTCCGCAATTTTTGTGCACATGCTGCGTTTTTTTCCGCGAAAAAAAACGCATTGCGGAAAAAACTGCAGCATGTTCATTCTTTTTACAGAATCGCGGTGATTCCGTTGCCATAGGAATGCACTGAACCGCTTACTTTCCGCATGTGGCTATGCCCACCATGCGCAAAGTGAGCGGTTCATGTGTAGATGGTACCCAGGGTCTGGAGGAGAGGAGACTCTCCTCCAGACGCTGGGTACCATATCCCTGGTAAAACAATAATTAAAATAAAAAATAGTGATATTCTCACCTTCCGGCAGCCCCAGCAGCTTTCCCTCCCCTCAGCGATGCTCCCGGCAACTCCGGTTCCCAGATGATGTAACGGTCTCGCGTGATGTTACGTCATCTGGGGTCATTGTCGCTAGGCATCCCTGGGAACGGGAGTTGCCGGGAGCATCGCGAGGACCAGGAAGGCTGCGGTGACAGCCGGAAGGTGAGAATAGCACGATTTTTTATTATTTTTAACATTAGATCTTTTTACTAGGCAGCAACTATAGTAAAAAGTTGCTCACACTTGTCAAACACTATGTGTGACTCGTGTGACCAACCTGTCAATCAGTTTTCCAAGCTATGCTACAGATCGCTTGGAAAACGCTAGCATTCTGCAAACTAATTACGCATGCAAAACGCTAGTTTTTAGCGGGAATACGCATACCTATAAAGTGCGTATTTCCCGCAGCAGGGATGTGCGGGATTGCCGCAGAAATTTCCGCGGCAATTCTCATACGTGTGCACATAGCCTTACAATTCTGACCACTGTCACTTTATGAGGTCATAACTCTGAAATGCTTCAATGGATCCTGGTGATTCTGAGAATGTTTTCTCGTGACATATTGTACTTTATGATAATGGAAAAATTTCTTCAATATGACTTGCGTTTATTTGTGAAAAAAGGAAATGTGGCAAAAATTTCGCAATTTTCAAACTTTTAGTTTTTATGCCCTTAAATTAGAGAGTCATATCACACAAAAGTAGTTAATTAACCCCTTAATGACCAAGCCATTTTGTAGGTTAAAGACCAGGCCAATTTTTACAATTCTGACCACTGTCTCTTTATGAGGTTATAACTCTGGAACGCTTCTACGGATCTTGGCGATTCTGAGATGTTTTCTCGTGACATATTGTACTTCATGATAGTGGTAAAATTTCTTCAATATAACTTGCGTTTTTTTATGAAAAAAAATGGAAATATATCAAAAATTTTGAAAATTTTGCAATTTTCAAACTTTTAATTTTTATGCCATTAAATCAGAGAGATATGTCACAAAAATTAGTTAATAAATAACATTTCCCACATGTCTACTTTACATCAGCACAATTTTGGAACCAAAATTTTTTTTGTTACGAAGTTATAAGTGTTAAAAGTTGACCAGCAATTTCTCATTTTTCCAACAAAATTTACAAAACCATTTTTTTTAGGGACCACCTCACATTTGAAGTGAATTTGAGGGGTCAATATGACAGAAAATACCCAAAAGTGACACCATTCTAAAAACTGCACCCCTCAACGTGTTCAAAGCCACATTCAAGAAGTTTATTAACCCTTTAGGTACTTCACAAGAATTGAAGCAATGTGGAAGGAAAAAATGAACATTTAACTTTTTTTCCCAAAATTTTTCTTTCGACACAATTTTTTTAAATTTTGTCAAGGGTATCAGGAGAAAATGAACCACAATATTTGTTGTACAATTTCTCCAGAGTACACCGATATACCATGTGTGGGGGTAAACCACTATTTGGGCGCATGGCAGAGCTCGGAATGGAAGCAGCGCCATTTGACTTTTTTGGCTGGAATTGAGATTGGACGCCATGTCGCATTTGGAGAGTCCCTGTGTGCCTAAACAGTGGAAACCCCCCACAAGTGACCCCATTTTGGAAACTGGACCCCTCAAGGAACTTATCTAAATGTGTTGTGAGAGCTTTTAACCCCAAGGGCTTCACAGAAGGTTATAACGTAGAGCCGTAAAATTAAAAAATCATATTTTTTCCACAAAAATGATCTTTTCATCCCAATTATTATTTTCCAAAGGATAAAAGGACCCCAAAAGTTATTGGGCAATTAGTCCTGAGTACGCTGATACCCCATATGGGGGGTAAACCACTATTTGGGCGCATGGCAGAGCTCGGAAGGGAAGCAGCGCCATTTGACTTTTTTGGCTGGAATTGAGATTGGACGCCATGTCGCATTTGGAGAGTCCCTGTGTGCCTAAACAGTGGAAACCCCCCACAAGTGACCCCATTTTGGAAACTAGACCCCCAAGGAACTTATCTAAATGTGTTGTGAGAGCTTTTAACCCCCAAGCGCTTCACAGAAGGTTATAACGTAGAGCCGTAAATTAAAAAATCATATTTTTTCCACAAAAATGATCTTTCCACCCCCAATTGTTATTTTCCAAAGGGTAACAGGACCCCAAAAGTTATTGTGCAATTTGTCCTGAGTACGCTGATACCCCATATGTGGGGGGAAACCACTATTTTGACGCATGGCAGAGCTCGAAAGGGAAGTAGCGCCTTTTTCAAATGCAGACTTTGATGGAATGGTCTGTGGGTGTCATGTCACGTTTGGATAGCTCCTGATGTGCCTAAACAGTAGAAACCCCCACAAGTGACTCCATTTTGGAAACTAGACCCCCAAGGAACTTTTCTAAATGTGTGGTGAGCACTTTGAACCCCCAAGTGCTTCACAGAAGTTTATAACGTAGAGCCGTGAAAATAAAAAAATCATATTTTTTTCCACAAAAATAATATTTTTGCCCCAAATTTTTATTTTTATAATGGTAACAGGAGAAATAGGACCCCAAAAGCTATTGTGCAATTTGTCCTGAGTACGCTGATATCCCATATGTGGGGGGAACCACTATTTTGACGCATGGCAGAGCTCGAAAGGGAAGTAGCGCCTTTTTCAAATGCAGACTTTGATGGAATGGTCTGCGGGTGTCATGTCACGTTTGGAGAGCCCTGATGTGCCTAAACAGTAGAAACCCCCCACAAGTGACTCCATTTTGGAAACTAGACCCCCCAAGGAACTTTTCTAGATGTGTGGTGAGCACTTTGAACCCCCAAGTGCTTCACAGAAGTTTATAACGTAGAGCCGTGAAAATAAAAAAATCATATTTTTTTCCACAAAAATAATCTTTTTGCCCCAAATTTTTATTTTTATAATGGTAACAGGAGAAATAGGACCCCAAAAGCTATTGTGCAATTTGTCCTGAGTACGCTGATATCCCATATGTGGGGGGGAACCACTATTTTGACGCATAGCAGAGATCGGAAGGGAAGGAGCACCGTTTTTAAATGCAGACTTTGATGGAATGGTCTGCGGGTGTCATGTCGCGCTTGGAGAGCCCCTGATGTGCCTAAACAGTAGAAACCCCCCACAAATGACCCCATTTTGCAAACTAGACCCCCCAAGGAACTTATCTAGATGTGTGGTCAGCACTTTGAACCCCCAAGGGCTTCACAGAAGTTTATAACGTAGAGCCGTGAAAATAAAAAAAATCATATTTTTTTTCCACAAAAATGACCTTTTTGCCCCCAAATTTTTATTTTTATAAGGGTAACAGGAGAAATAGGACTCCAAAAGCTATTGTGCATTTTGTCCTGAGTACGCTGATACCCCATATGCGGGGGGGAACCACTGTGATCGCCTTACTGCGATCTTTGGGAGGCACAATGAACAAATCTACCAAAGGTGAAGAATTGGTTTTCTTTTTTACGCCGTTCCTCGTGCGATATTAGTGATTAGGCGACTTTATTCCTCGGATCGGTGCAATTACAGCGATACCAGATTTACATCCTTTTTTCATGTTTAGCTTCTGTCACACTCTAAAAGATGCTTTTTTTTGGAATAATTTTTTGTAAGAATTTTTTGCATCGCCGTATTTTGAGAGCTATAATTTTTCCATATTTCGGCCGACAGAGTTATCTGTGGGCTTATTTTTTGCGGGACGAGCTGACATATTTATTGGTACCATATTCGGGCACATAACGTTTTTTGATCGCTTCCTATTCCGATTTTTGTGGAAGCAGAATGAACAAAAACCAGCAATTCAGGAATTGATTTTTTTTAAATTTTTTTTCCCCGTGCGCGTGTGGTAAAATTGATAAAGCAGCTTTATTCTTCGGGTCACTACGATTACAGCGATACCTCATTTATATATTTTTTTTATGTTTTGGCGTTTTTTACACAATAAAGAATTTTATAGAAAAAATAATTATTTTTGCATCAGTTTATTCCGC
Organism: Oophaga sylvatica; assembly: GCA_033576555.1. Taxonomy (NCBI): domain Eukaryota; kingdom Metazoa; phylum Chordata; class Amphibia; order Anura; family Dendrobatidae; genus Oophaga; species Oophaga sylvatica. The sequence goes on along the minus strand of JARQOD010000004.1, from coordinate 194,625,793 downwards.
GAGCTATAACTTTTTTATTTTTTCGCTGATGATGCTATATAGCAGCTTGTTTTTTGCGGGACAAGATGACGTTTTCAGCGGTACCATGATTATTTATATCTGACTTTTTGATCGCGTGTTATTGCACTTTTTCCAAGCGGTATAATGATACCGCTTGGAAAAAGTATAATTTACTACTTTTTTGTGTTTTTTTTTTACGGCTTTCACTGAAGGGGTTAACTAGGGTTATGCTTTTATAGATGGGATTTTTACGGACATGGCGATACCTAACATGTGTATTTTTTTTGTTTTTTATTTTTTTTATTACATAAAAATGTGTATTTTTTAGGGGATTTTTTTAAAATTATTTTTTAAATTTTTTTTTACAATTTTTTTAAAAAATGATTTTTTTCAACTTGTCCCTTTATGGGACTTTCACTTTTTTTACTTTTGATTGCAGTTACAATGCATTGCAATGCTCTGGCATTGCAATGCATTGCAACTATAGTGGAAGCTGCTGTGACATGATCACAGCAGCTTCCCGTAGCTAAATGACCCGGAGGTTGTCATGAAAACCCCCGGGTCATCAAGGCAGAGATCGGGCCCTGCGATTACATCGCTGGGACGCTGATCTGAGGCAGAGGGAGCTCCCGACCCTCTGCCTCCCCCCCTGAGCTCTGCGATCGCGCTGGATCGCAGCAGTCAGGGGGTTAACAGCCAGGGGCGGTGGGGGCTCCGCTCCTGGCTGTCAGTGCAGGAAGCCTGGCCACTGCAGCGCCGGATCCTGCACTGATCGCGCTGGGGAAGCTGAAATTTCAGCTTCTCCTGCGCGATCGCTGCTGTGTTTGGTCAGTCAGATTGACTGACCAAGCACAGCGCTGTGGGTGCGGGGACCGAGGCAAAGGTCCCCGCACCGCTTGCCGTGCCTGTCAGCTGTCTGTGACAGCTGTCGGCACTGATCTACCACTGCGTGTTTACACGCAGTGGTAGATCAAAGGCATGACGTGCAGAGTCCGTCCTGGTGCCGGAACTGGCACCTTGCCATGACGGACTCTGCACGTCAGTGGACATTAAGGGGTTAATAACATTTCCCACATGTCTACTTTACATCAGCACAATTTTGGAAACATCCTTTTTTTCTTAGGAAGTTATAAGGGTTAAAAGTTGACCAGCGATTTCTCATTTTTACAACAAAATTTGCAAAACCATTTTTTTAGCAACTATGACATCTCTGATAATGAAGCACAGTCTACAGTCAACAAAAGGAATTTTTTAGAAAAGGAAAGTCGCAAGGAAAAGGACAAAGACAAAGAAAAGGAGAAGCAAAAGGAGAAGGAAGAAGATGGCGCAAGCACCGCGGGGGGAGAACGTGGAGAAGAGCATGTAAAACCGCAGCGTATGAAAACGAGGCAAAAATAGAAGATCAGCAAACATGTAATCTATCTGCATGCGTATTAACTGCGTTTCAGCTGCGTTTCTTGAATAAAGGATTTAACTATGTACCAAAGCATGATTTTAATTTATTTGGCACCATGTTGGATTTAAATAAATTTGTAAGGAATGTTACTTTAAAATTACATTATGCAAATGAAGTTACTGAAGAAACAACTAATGAGTTTTATAATCAATACGTGATGCCAAGGAATAAATTCATGCATTTGGATTTCAATAAACAAATAGAAAGTATTGAGCAGAGGGAAAAAGTGACAAAAGAAAATGTAAAACAAATTAGATTCTGTAACCCAGAATTTTACCCGGTGCAAGCACGCACGGAGGACATTGATAAATTCCAGAGAGCAGTAGAGACGCAGTTAATAAAGTTACATCAGCAGGTTGAAAAAAATAGAGAAAGAAAAAATAACCAGAATAGGCAGATAGAAGCCTTAAGAAATAACCCTTATATTACAAAACAAAAGGCAGATAAGGGAGGAAAAATAGTAATCATTGATAAGGCACTATTGGAACAGCAAGTACTTAACCATCTAAATACACCAGAAACATACGTGAGGTTAAGCGAGAACCCAATAAAAGATATCCAAATGCGATTAAAGGCGATTTTGAATATAGGAATGCAATCATCTATATTGACACAACATGATGCAGATGCAATATATGTGATTAATCCCATTCATCCAACGCTTCAGACCACGCTCAAATTACATAAAAAAATATTTCCGCCACCCATGAGGCCTATTGTTTCGGCGATTGGTTCAATTTTTGAAAAATTGTCCATATGGGTTGACAAATTTTTGCAACCCATTGTGGTCACAAATCCCGGATATGTGAAGGATGTATTTTCGTTAATTGAGGAGATAAAAACAATTGAATGGAATGCTAATTATAAGTGGGTAGGATGTGACATTGAGTCTCTATACACATCTATCCCGCATGACACAGCTATGTCAGTACTTGCGAGCACACTTATGGAGTATACAGCATATGAATGGAAACTGCAGCATTTCATTCTTATAGCAGTATCATTCTTACTAAAAAAATATTACTTCTTGTACAGTAAGAAATATTATAGCCAAATAAAAGGTTGTCCAATGGGATCGGCATTCTCTGCAAGTTTGGCCAATTTGTATGTAGCATACTTAGAGCAAAAAATGATTTTTACAAATGACAACAAATATTTAAGCAATATGATATGGTACAGAAGATATGCAGATGATGTGTTGATCATATGGAAAGGTAGTAACAATGAAATACAAGAATGGATCGAGCAATTAAATCACAACAATTTACTGCTGTATTTCACTCACAATGTTCATGACAGAACTATACCATTTTTAGATGTGTTAATAGACATAAATCCCAATAACAAAGCAATCAATTATCAAAATTATAGAAAGCCAGAAGCGGGTAATGTTTTGCTACACGCAGATAGTATGCATCCAGCACATACAATACGGGCATTACCCATGGGTCAATTTTTGCGCATTAGAAGACAATGTTCGGATACAACTAAATATGAAGAACAGGCTAATCAATTAACAGCTAGATTAAAAGAAAGAGGGTATAAAATTATGGACATCAAGCAAGCGCGTATAAAAGCTGAAGAGAAATATGTAAAAATTTTTCTAGATAACAAAAATGTATCTCCAATTAATAAGGATAACAAAATTGAAGAGGCATTGATATTCACTACGAAATATTCTAAGCAATATAATAAAATTGTATCCATAGTTAAACATTCATTGCCACTAATGTATGTTAATGAAAAATTACATGACATAGTCAAGGACAAATGTATTTTTGTAGCCAAGAGAGGCAGAACAGTAAAACAATGCGTTGCTCCCATTGACAAAAGTAACATATCGAGCCAATGGTTAAATATGAAAGGAAATTATCGCTGTGGCAGAAATCGATGCCCAGCCTGTACCTATATGAACAACGGTGCTAAATATGTTATACCAGCTAATGGAACAAAAAAACATTGGATAAATTCATATATTAGTTGTACAACCACTAATGTGATATACATGATAACCTGCAATATATGCAACATTAACTACATCGGTTCAACGATAAGGAAGTTATCCAAACGTTTTGCTGAACACCTAGGTGAAACACGACGAATGCTACTAGATTATCTTCGGCGGTAGCACGACATTGTGTACAGTATCACAGGGGTAGGACTGATAATCTTATATTAACTGGTTTAGAACGGGTGAAAAATCAGGAAAGAGGAGGTGATCAATTAAAGAAGCTTAGGATGAGGGAAGCGTTGTATATAATGAATTTTAACACCAGACAACCGCTAGGTATGAATAATAGAATGGACATTTCGTATATTTATTGATAATTATGCAATATAATTTATTAAATGAAATCAACATTTGAACAAAATGAAGCATAATTACTAATAAAATAAAATACAATGAATTATATTTGACATTTGCATATAAATAAAAGTTGCATAACATATATTCATGTAATGCAGGTAAGCAGATTCACCGCGGAAGCATATCCATTACTATATTTTAATGATTAGATCAGCATCTAGACATCATTCAAAAACAAAGATGAATAGTATATAAATGTCATTGATACGGTTAATAGTGTGCTTGCAAAAGCGAGTGATCCTCGCTGAATGCATTAAGGAGTTTAGTAGTATTAACCAACCACACCTGAAGACTAATCATGTCACAGAAGGTGGTGAGTTTTGGAATTACTGGCGCTTATTTTAAAAGCTGGCGTCCGCGGTGAGCATGCAGCCTAGCAATTTGACAAAGCTCATCTTTTGGAGCGAAACATGTAATTGCACATGTACCGCAGCACCTACTATGCAAGCAAGCATTTTTAGCTGACAAGCGATTCAATAAAGGATTTTTTGACTTCATACGGAGCTGGATTGGATTTCATTATATGAATTTTTTTAAGGACCACCTCACACTTGAAGTGACTTTGAGGGGCCTATATGACAGAAAATGCCCAAAAGTGACAACATTCTAAAAACTGAACCCCTCAAGGTGCTCAAAACCACATTCAAGAAGTTTATTAACCCTTCAGGTTCTTCACAGGAATTTTTGGAATGTGGAAGGAAAAAATAAACATTTACATTTCTTTCACAAAAATTTTCATTTAGACTTAATTTTTTTTACTTTTGCAAGGGTAACAAGAGAAAATGGACCATACATTTTGTGCAATTTCTCCTGAGCATGCCGATACCTCATATGTGGGGGAAATCTACTGTTTGGGCACAAGGCAGGGCTCGGAAGGGAATGAATGCTATTTGACTTTTTGAATGTAAAACATGCTGGAATAATTAGTGGACACCATGTCTGGGGCTGCTGTGAGATGGTGTTTGTAGTCAGGGGGCGGCCAATATCCATGGCCCCTTCCTAGGCTATGAATATCAGCCCGCAGCCGTCTGCATAGCCTTTTCTGGCTATTATAGAGGGACCCCACGTGGTTGTTTTGGGGGGTTCCCCTATTTTAATAGCCAGTAAAGGCTAAATATACAGCTGTGGGCTGATAATTTAATAGCCTGGAAAGCTCCATGGGTATTACCCACTTCCCAGGCTATAAATATCTGCCCCCAGTCGCTGGCTTTCCCTCTCTGGACTGGAAAATTATGTGGCAGCCCATGCCATTTTTTCCAAAAAGTAATGTTTAATTAATTAAATACATTAATTAAATACATTTACAGTAACCTGCACACATACTATACTAATTTTATTTGACACACACATCTATATATCTACCTATAAATATTTATATATATATTTTTATGAAGAATATCTTGATTTAAAATGATGTGTACAGTTGTGTATTACAATGCGATTTTAGCATGAGCTTTTACATACAGAGAACTGCTGTATGTAAAAGCTCATGTTAAAATCACATTGCATACGGATTGCATATGCATGTCATACAGATGTTCCATTTAAAAATCGCACGGAAATCGCATTACACTCGCATGACAATCGCATGGCGCTCAACCGTTTTTCGGTCCGGAAATCAGACCGTTCTTTTTCTCGCATATGGGTACATACCCTAAAGGTGCTAGTTTGGAGAATCAACGTCTTGGGCTTTTCTTTAAATTTTATGTAGATCACTTTTTATGCAATTTTTCTCTCATAAAAATCAAAGTCTGAATGGGAAAGTGTTATAACTGGATTTCTGTTTTGTTTTCAGAACAATGCTGCCATCTTCTGGAAAAAAAAATTTCAACTGAATGCTTTGGTTTAACGCTGAAATATATTAAAGTTACAGCATTATTTTATACTTTTCATTTTGTTTTCAATAGTTTTCATTTATACAGTGATAGTATATTGAGCAAGGAAGTTGTACTGACATTCACTGCAAAGACAAGCATAAATCAAGTTATATAATCTCCATATACATAGCATGTGTAGCATGAATCATAGGGCTGTTATTACAATGCTGCTTTTGCCATAAATGAGTTTGTGTAATTTATGTTCTTCTAGATACGTCCAAGTCAACTATAAGTGCTAATATTGTGAGTGTCATCAAGACAGCCAGAAAGACATAGATTACACAAACTCATAGAATAGTCCATCAAGTTTTGAAGTCTGGAGAGCGCAAAAATCTACTCTTAGTGAGCTCAATACAACCTCTGAGGGTACGTGCATGTGACTGTTTTCTACATATCTGAGAAAATGGTCCAATTATTCTGATCAGACGCTGATCAGAGTTTGATCAGAGTGGCATCAATTATTCTCAGACGTGGAGTAAACAAAAAGTTTCTTCACCTTCTCCAGTTTGTCAGTCTGTGAAAATCTGACAGTACTCAGGTGTCATCCGAGCCCAGTTCATATTTTATCACAGACCATAGACTTGCATTGTTGATTTTGATCATGTCTCCGATTTTTTTCAGCAGACCACTTGGCCCGAGGATAAAATCAGGCATGTGCACAGCCCCATAGACTACCATGAAAACCACAAATAGCACTCGTACAAAAAATGGAGCACCAACTGCACTTTAACTTTTGACCATATAGTGCACATACAGTACATAAACATATTACTTATTGCCAGTCTGGGTCATGTTCTATTGCAGTTACACCAGTTATTAGATGTAGTTGTGAGCAGGTTGCCAGATGCAGTGACGGACAGGGGGTAGAGCAAGGGTTAACAATATTAATAAACAGGGGATTACTCCACGCAGGGAGGTAAAGGGTTAACCAGGGAACAAAACAATTCAATGGTGAAATTGTGGGTAGGGTTAAAGAACAGTGGAGACAGTAGGGACAGTTCTTGTGGGGTTAACTTATCCAATCTGCTGATCCTCAGGCCGTGGGTACTGTAAAGCGGTGATGGCGCCAGCAACGGTTGACGCGACGCTTGTCCACATAGGTTCTGGAAATAATAGTGGTCCGTGTCCTGGCGGTAGCGATTGGTCTCCGGTACCTTCCGCTGAGCCCCTAGTCCATATGCTGCAGTGGCTGACAAGGGTACGGGCCACAGTCCTGTACAAGTCCAACGTGGCTCATTAAACATACACTGGCAAAGTCAGAGCGTAAGTGTCAGTCCCGTACCCGGTCCCTCTTATGTGGCACGTGCGCTGTACTCACGAACACTGAGCATACGGCTCCTTTCTCTCTGGTAGTCACCGGGCACACACTGCACGTCTCTCTTTCTCTGGTCCCCGCAGTTGGTGGCAGGAGACGGCGGACGATGGCCTGCACGATGCTGGTGCTCCCAGGACTGAGCATTCCTCTCTCTGGCTGCTGCTGAACGCACGGCTTCACTGAGCGCAGCAGTCCCTCTCTCTTTGGAATGCTGCAGCCGGCTTCTCTCCTGGCAGCAGTCCTCTGCAGATGGTGAGGCCCTGTCGCAGCACCGGTACTCAATGGAGAGGGGGAGCAGAGTGCACCACATGCCTGACTGTGCGCTATCCTGGATTGGCGCCAAACTGTGCTGCTGTGCGCGCTTTTTCTTTATATCCCCCGCCCCCCTCGGTCAGGAGGAATGTCCTGCTCTCTCATGCTTCCCCAGGAAACAGTGGATGCAGCCTCGATAGTTCCGGCCCCGGCAAGCAGGTACCTGCAGTCCGGTCCTCCCCCTTTTATAGTTACACTAAGGAAGGCGGTATTTTAGGCCTCTTTCACACATCCATTTTGCGCCTGACGGCGCCCAAGGCATTTTGCCGGTTCGCCGCATCCGGCAACTAGTATGTAAAACCGGATGAGACGCATCCGGTTTATCGCCGGATCCGTTTCTGTCCTCTGTAAAAAAAACGGATCCGTCTCATCCGGTGTATCCGGTTTTGTATCCATCGGTTTTCGATGGAATGCGCCGGATCCGGTTTTTAAAAACGCCCTTTTTTGGGGTTCCAAACATGATTGGCTACTGTAATCCTATATATATACACTGTTCCTACAGCCCATCTTTGACAGTTTGTAGAGGAGCAAGTGCAGGTTGGAGAGAAGAGCAAGTAGCAAGTGACTGGCGAACATGGATGTGATTATTGGCAATATCTTCAAGAATCTGGTGGATTTTACTGCGGAGGCGAATCGCTTGAGGTTTATAGTTATAGAGAAGGAGAGAAAGATCGAGCAGCGCATTATGCATCAGCGCCAGCGACGACGCCGTATGTGGATCCACCCCATCACAGCACAGAGATTAACCCGTGGTGTGTATAGTACACTAAACATGGAGCTGCGAGAAAATCCGGAGAAATTTTTTGCCTATCTTCGGATGAATAAAGAAAATTTTGACTATTTGCTGGAGCGTGTTGGAGACCAAATCAAAAAATCGGACACCTATTGTCGTTTCTCGATTTCTCCGGTGGAGCGTGTCATGGTCACTATAAGGTAAGCTATATGTATTGGATCTGTTTGCTTGAGCACACTTGTAATGTTATAATTTTTTTAACATCACAGGACAACAAGGGAACCATATCAGTACACTAAAACATGTTCAAAAACAGTGTTTTTCATTGATTTTATTATTTTTGTTATCTCCAATAGTTATAGCTGAGTTCTGGTATGTAATGTGAAATAATTTTTATTTTCTATTTTGTTTTCAGATTTCTGGCAACTGGCGAAACGCTGTCATCGTTGCATTTCCAGTATCGCCTGGGAATTTCAACGCTATCTGGCATAATAAAGTACACTTGTCGTGCTCTGTGGGACTGTTTGGTTGGAGAATTTCTTCCAGAGCCAACTACAGACCGGTGGCTTGAAATGGCGGACCAGTTTCTCTGTATCTGCCAGTTCCCCAATTGCCTGGGCGCTGTTGATGGCAAACACATCCGCATTCAAAAGCCTTCAGGAATCGGATCAGAATTCTTCAACTACAAAAAATATTTTTCGGTCGTCCTGATGGCTATTGCTGATGCGGAGTACAAGTTTATTGCTGTAGACATTGGGTCTTATGGACGGTCCAATGACTCGCAAGTGTTTAAACTTTCTGCTATGGGGCGGAAACTGTACGGAAACACTTTTCAGTTTCCACCCCTAGGCCACTGCCTCAAACCTCAGGCCCACTGATGCCATTCATGTGTGTAGGTGATGAGGCATTCCAGCTGTCCGAACACCTCTTGAAGCCGTACGCCAGCAGAGGATTGACCCATACAATGCGAATATTTAACTACCGCCTCACAAGAGCCAGACGGATGGTGGAGTGTGCGTTTGGGATTATGACAGCCAAATGGCGTGTCCGTTTGACTGCGATAAACTTGAAGACAGAGACTGTGGATGATGTTGTTAAAGCGTGCGTGGTCCTACATAATTTTGTCATCGCAAGGAACCGATTTCTATGGAGGACCACAATCAAGAAACAACTTTGCACGACTACAATAACATTACCACTCGCAGTACAGTGGCAATTTCAAGAATGAGGGACCATTTTGCCCAATACTTTGTGTCACCAGAAGGTAGAGTTGACTGGCAGGATGAAAGAGTGTGATAAATTGATTTGTTCTTTTAAAAATTTCTGTACCCACAATAAACCTTTAAAAGTAAACTTGTCTACCTTCTTGTGTGTTTTCTACTGTATGTAACCTTTTGGCCATAGTTGTGTCCCTGGCTGGGTTTTTTAACCAAAAGTATTTCACCTTTTGTCAAAAAAAGTGTACCTTGTAGGGGATAACCTAACAAAGTACACAATTTTTGGAAAAAGGTAATATACTTTGCATACTACACAACCCGGGACACAACTTTGGCAAAAAGGTTAAATTTATGAACCTTTTAGCCAAAGTTAGGTGTTTTTTACTAATGGTGTTTGTGTAACAAAATAGGTTTACCTGTTTTAATAAATTTTTAACTTAACATCCTATAAAGAAATGACAGACAACAATGTTAAACCAATGAAAAATTTATTTAAAATATTATTTTTTAATATATTTTATTGTAAAATCTTTTTCAAAATTTATATTTTAAAGATAATTTCTTTATTCAAAACCTTTTTTTCAAAAATTTTTTTTGGAAGAAAACCAAATAACAAAAACATTACAGTTGGATGTAGTGTGGGGTAGAAATAGTGCTGGAGGGGCTGCGGGACACTTCGACGGTGGGAGTGTGGAGGGACGACCGGGATGGTGGTGTGGAAGGAACAGGAAGAGGTGAAGGGGTGGAAAGACTAAAAGAATGGGAAGACAAGGCAGAACAGGTAGGTGGTGAAGTGGAGGGTTGGGCAGGAGGAGCAGGTGACATGGTAGGGAATTGGAAGGGGGAAGGAGATCTGTAAGAACTAGGAGTGTGGTACGGGGTAGTTGGCTGGTAGTGGGGAGGTTGCTGGTACTGGGGAGGTGACTGCAGTTGGGGAGGTGGGTGGTACTGGGGAGGTTGTTGTAATTGGGGAGGTTGATGAGGTGAGGTGGCTGGTATTGAACAGGAGGGGGAGGAGGGACGGCGGCTGGAGGGGGGGGAGGATGGACGGCGGCTGGAGGGGGAGGTGGAGGAACGACTGGGGTGGATGGAGGAGGATGGGAGATAGCCTGCACTACAGCAGCGTGGCACGTATGCATTACATACATCTGCTGGTCAAGAGATAGCGTATCTATGCGCTCTGCCACAGACCTAAAAAAGCTGTGATTAGGTGATGCTCTTGCTTTCGACTGCATGGTTTGCAGAAGTGTCTTTACTAGAGTTGAGCATTCCGATACCACAAGTATCGGGTATCGGCCGATATTCGCTGTATCGGACTTTAGATACTTGGTTCCGATATTTTCCATATATCGTATACCGGAATCGGAAGTTCCCATAATTCTTTGAGAGGCAATGTGATTTTTCAGCCAATGAGGAATCCTAAGAAGTGTGGGCACATCCTGTACTGCTGCGGTCATGTTAACTAATGGCATGGCTGTGATTGGATGCTGAAATGATGTCAGAATGCACTATAAAAGGCGCCGCCGCCATTTTAGCGTCACTGTGCTGTGAATTCAGATAGGGACAGAACGCTGCTCTGCTGACTCTGAGGGACAGTTAGAGATTGCGATTTTGTGTACTGTGCTTTAGGCAGGCTAGTTTACCAACCGCTGTGTAAAGCTTCCTTTTGCCTTGCAGTGTTGCTTTCACAGCTCTGCAAGGTGTGTGTGTGCGTGCAGGTGACGCTGCAGTTTGCTCTGCATCCAACGCTGTTTGTAGGCATCTGCACGTGTCACTCACAGACTTATTTTTTTCTTTAGTGTAATTCTTGCTGCTCCATTCAATTGAAATTATAGTGTGACGTGCTTCCATCCGTATCCAATACATTGGTTGCAAACACTATAGAACTACAGAAAGGAGCCTTTCACAGATAGTGAACAGTTGTGTTTCAGTGTTCACTGCAGTCTGTGAGGTATTTTTTTTTTTTTTAAATGCAGATCACGCTCCAGTTACTTCTTCAACTAATGCTGCGTGTACTCTGCTGAGCGTGTGTCACTGCCTCATCCTTGTCATTTTTCTAAAATTGTTGCTGCTCCATTCTATTGAAAAAAACTAAAATCTATGAGTGTGACGTGCTTCCATCCTGATACAATACATTGCTTGCAAACACTATAGAAGTACACAAAGGAGCCTTTCACAGATAGTGAACAGTTGTGTTTCAGTGTTCACTGCAGTCTGAGTTGTTTTTTTTTTTTTTTGAGTGCAGATCACGCTCCAGTTACTTCTTCAACTAATGCTGCGTGTACTCTGCTGAGCGTCTGTCACTGGCTCATCCTTGTAATTTTTCTAAAATTAGTGCTGCTTTATTCTATTTTAAATTTACTAAAATCTATTAGTGTGACGCTCTTCCATCAAAATACAATACATTGCTTGCAAACATAATAGAAGTCCACAAAAAGGCCTTTCACAGCAAGTGAACAGTTGTGTTCAGTGTTCACTCTAGTCTGAGGTTTAAATTTTTGGTAGGAGTGTAGATCCCGCTCCACTTACTTCAACCACCGCTGCATGTACTCTGCTGAGTGTCTGTCACTGGCTCATCCTTGTCATTTTTCTAAAATTGGTGCTGCTTTATTCTATTTTAAATTTACTAAAATCTATTAGTGTGACGCTCTTCCATCAAAATGCAATACATTGCTTGCAAACATAATAGAAGTCCACAAAAAGGCCTTTCACAGCAAGTGAACAGTTGTGTTCAGTGTTCACTCTAGTCTGAGGTTTAAATTTTTGGTAGGAGTGTAGATCCCGCTCCACTTACTTCAACCACCGCTGCGTGTACTCTGCTGAGTGTCTGTCACTGGCTCATCCTTGTCATTTTTCTTAAATTGGTGCTGCTTTATTCTATTTTAAATTTACTAAAATCTATTAGTGTGACGCTCTTCCATCAAAATACAATACATTGCTTGCAAACATAATAGAAGTCCACAAAAAGGCCTTTCACAGCAAGTGAACAGTTGTGTTCAGTGTTCACTCTAGTCTGAGGTTTAAATTTTTGGTAGGAGTGTAGATCCCGCTCCACTTACTTCAACCACCGCTGCGTGTACTCTGCTGAGTGTCTGTCACTGGCTCATCCTTGTCATTTTCTAAAATTGGTGCTGCTTTATTCTATTTTAAATTTACTAAAATCTATTAGTGTGACGCTCTTCCATCAAAATACAATACATTGCTTGCAAACATAATAGAAGTCCACAAAAAGGCCTTTCACAGCAAGTGAACAGTTGTGTTCAGTGTTCACTCTAGTCTGAGGTTTAAATTTTTGGTAGGAGTGTAGATCCCGCTCCACTTACTTCAACCACCGCTGCGTGTACTCTGCTGAGTGTCTGTCACTGGCTCATCCTTGTCATTTTTCTAAATTGGTGCTGCTTTATTCTATTTTAAATTTACTAAAATCTATTAGTGTGACGCTCTTCCATCAAAATACAATACATTGCTTGCAAACATAATAGAAGTCCACAAAAAGGCCTTTCACAGCAAGTGAACAGTTGTGTTCAGTGTTCACTCTAGTCTGAGGTTTAAATTTTTGGTAGGAGTGTAGATCCCGCTCCACTTACTTCAACCACCGCTGCGTGTACTCTGCTGAGTGTCTGTCACTGTCTCATCCTTGTCATTTTTCTAAAATTGGTGCTGCTTTATTCTATTTTAAATTTACTAAAATCTATTAGTGTGACGCTCTTCCATCAAAATACAATACATTGCTTGCAAACATAATAGAAGTCCACAAAAAGGCCTTTCACAGCAAGTGAACAGTTGTGTTCAGTGTTCACTCTAGTCTGAGGTTTAAATTTTTGGTAGGAGTGTAGATCCCGCTCCACTTACTTCAACCACCGCTGCGTGTACTCTGCTGTCTGTCACTGGCTCATCCTTGTCATTTTTCTAAAATTGGTGCTGCTTTATTCTATTTTAAATTTACTAAAATCTATTAGTGTGACGCTCTTCCATCAAAATACAATACATTGCTTGCAAACATAATAGAAGTCCACAAAAAGGCCTTTCACAGCAAGTGAACAGTTGTGTTCAGTGTTCACTCTAGTCTGAGGTTTAAATTTTTGGTAGGAGTGTAGATCCCGCTCCACTTACTTCAACCACCGCTGCGTGTACTCTGCTGAGTGTCTGTCACTGGCTCATCCTTGTCATTTTTCTTAAATTGGTGCTGCTTTATTCTATTTTAAATTTACTAAAATCTATTAGTGTGACGCTCTTCCATCAAAATACAATACATTGCTTGCAAGCATAATAGAAGTCCACAAAAAGGCCTTTCACAGCAAGTGAACAGTTGTGTTCAGTGTTCACTCTAGTCTGAGGTTTAAATTTTTGGTAGGAGTGTAGATCCCGCTCCACTTACTTCAACCACCGCTGCGTGTACTCTGCTGAGTGTCTGTCACTGGCTCATCCTTGTCATTTTTCTAAAATTGGTGCTGCTTTATTCTATTTTAAATTTACTAAAATCTATTAGTGTGACGCTCTTCCATCAAAATACAATACATTGCTTGCAAACATAATAGAAGTCCACAAAAAGGCCTTTCACAGCAAGTGAACAGTTGTGTTCAGTGTTCACTCTAGTCTGAGGTTTAAATTTTTGGTAGGAGTGTAGATCCCGCTCCACTTACTTCAACCACCGCTGCGTGTACTCTGCTGAGTGTCTGTCACTGGCTCATCCTTGTCATTTTTCTAAAATTGGTGCTGCTACATTCAATTTCAAATAAATAAAATCTATTAGTGTGACATGCTTCCATCCGTATCCAATACATTGGTTGCAAAGAATATAGAATTACACAAAGAGGGCTTTCACAGCTATTGAACAGTTGTGTGAAGTGTTCACTGTAGTCTGAGGTTTTCAGGTATTATTATATTTACTTGTATGCTTTTATTTAAAAGCCAAGAACAATGAAGGCAAACATTCGCACTGCAGCTGTTGTCAAAGTTCAACCCACATTATGCACTTCCAACATTGCAGCTTTTGAGGTATGATGTGAGTTTGATTTGCCTAAGTTATGGAGTGACAAAATGGCTCAGGGAACAAAACATAGAGATTTTGGGTCCATGGGCTGGAAACTCCCCAGATCTTAATCCCATTGAGAACTTGTGGTCAATCATCAAGAGATGGGTGGACAAACAAAAAATTAAAAATTCTGACAAAATGAAAGCATTGATTGTGCAAGAATGGACTGCTATCAGCCAGGATTTGGTCCAGAAGTTGATTGAGAGCATGCCAGGGAGAATTGCAGAGGTCCTGAAGAAGAAGGGTCAACACTGCAAAATTAGACTTGCTGCATTAACTCATTCTAACTGTCAATATAAGCTTTTGTTACTCATATGTTTGCAATTATATTTCTGTCTGTGATAAAAAAATCTGTCAAACACACATAAAAACCAGAGGGCAGCAGATCATGTGAAAATATCATATTTGTGTCATTATCAAAACTTTTGGCCATGACTGTACAGTTCAGGTGGTAGAAAGATGAACATAACAGGATACATGTATAACGTTGCCAACCAGTTATTTAATCGGAAACAGGACAGGCAAATTCATGCGTGATCCATGCCTTGTTCATTTTCAGCAAAGTAAGCCGGTCTACATTATCGGAGGATAGTCGCATGCGACGGTCTGTTAGTACACCACCTGATGCACAAAAGACGCGCTCCGATAATACACTGCCAGCAGGGCAAGCCAGCACCTCCAATGCATACTGGCTAAGCTCTGGCCATGTATCCAGCTTAGAGACTCAAAACTTGAATGGGGAAGAGCCATCTGGGAGTACACTGAGAGGGCAAGACATGTCGCCTGTCACCATCTTACGTAAACGTTGCCTCCTGCTGACTGGAGCCGTCTCGGATGGTGTAGACATTGGTGGCGCTGCCACAAAACTTCGCCACATTTGGAACATACTGGTCTTGCCCTGTGCAGAGGCGCTGCTTGTGCTCCCTCTTGTTGCAGAGCAGTCTCCACTGCCTCGACGCACAGAGCTGCTTTGTAAAGCAGTAGCAGCAGCAGTGCTCTCGACTGAAATGGAGAACATTATGGATTCCGACAAGCTTACAACCTGCAATGATCCTCAGTGTACTCAACCATCGTACGACCAGCTCTACCCTTTCCTATTGCATT
Source organism: Oophaga sylvatica (assembly GCA_033576555.1). NCBI lineage: Eukaryota > Metazoa > Chordata > Amphibia > Anura > Dendrobatidae > Oophaga > Oophaga sylvatica. Next base: position 194,610,376 of record JARQOD010000004.1, on the reverse strand, counting down.
CTCACCCATCCCTGCAGACTGTGAGCCCTCGCGGGCAGGGTCCTCTCTCCTTCTGTACTTGTGTGTCCCTTGTCCAGCACATCTTTATTGTACCTGTCTATATTTTTCCCTTGTCATATGTAAAGCGCCATGGAATAAATGGCGCTATATAAATGTATAATAATAATAATTGCAGCAGTGTGTCTTGTTACTCCCGCATTTTACGCTCCCGGTTCAACGGTCTGATGAGGCTTTGAAAGTTGTCCCGGTAGCGAGGGTCTAGGAGGGTGTACACCCAATAATCAGACGTGGTGAGAATGTGGGTGATGTGGCTGTCGTTTCTCAGGCACTGCAGCATCAAATCAACCATGTGCTGCAGACTTCCAACTGGCCAAGAAACGCTGTCCCCTGCAAGAGGCGTCATCTCTGCCTGCTCTGCATCACCCCACCCTCACTCTACATACTGACTAGAGCGTTGTGTACCTCCCTCTGGAGCGATGTCTTCCTCCTCCATTGACTCCTCCTCATCCTCCTCACAAAGTGAGCCCTGCCCAGCCCTTTGTGAGGAACCACGTTGCGCTGACTGTACATAAGGTGATGGAATTTGTGACTCTTCATCCTCCACCTCTTCCAAAACCTCATCCCTTAGTGCTTGCAGTGTTTTTTCAAGCAGGCAGATAAGGGGGACAGTCAGGCTGACTAGTGCATCATCTGCACTCGCCATCCGCGTTGACTCATCAAACGCACACAAAACGTGGCAGATGTCCTTCATAGAGTCCTTCGCCAGTCCTTACACTGGCTGCCCATCCATTATAGAATCCAATTCAAAGTACTTGTTCTCACCCACAAAGCTCTCCACAGTGCAGCACCCCCCTACATCTCCTCCCTCATTTCTATCTATCGGCCTAACCGACTGCTGCGCTCTGCAAACGACCTTGGACTAACCTCTGCACTAATCCGTACCTCCCACTCCCGACTCCAAGACTTCTCCCGCGCTGCGCCAATCCTCTGAAATGCTGTACCCCAAGAAATTAGGACTATCCGCAAATTGCATGGTTTCAGGCGCTCCCTCTAAACACATTTGTTCAGAGCGGCCTACCACATTCACTGATCAAAGTCATTCTATGTGTGTGTGTGTGTGTGTGTGTGTGTAGCCCATTCACTATCTCCATCCATCCATCCCTCACTCCCTCAAAATGGCTGGACCATCATTGTAAATACACCATTGTATATAAACACCTTTACTTTGTATCTCCCCACCTCATGGTAGATTGTAAGCTCTCACGAGCAGGGCCGGCTTATATTGCTTTAATTATTGTATTGTTAACGTTGTTACTTATGACTTTTGTTCTGAAACTGTTAAACTCTAAAGCGCTGCGGAATCTGTTGGCGCTATATAAATAAAGATTATTATTATTATTATTATAGAGGCCCACTCAGTAGTGGTGAAGTGTGAACGGCGCAAATTGCGAGTTGATTGCGCCTGATGCAGCTGATACTCCATTACTGCTGGCTGCTGCTCACACAACCGCTCCAACATATGTAACGTGGAATTCCACCTGGTGGGTACGTCACATATGATGCGATGTTCAGGAAGGCGAAATCTGCGTTGCAGAGCTGCAGTGCGCGATCTGACCATGCTGGAACGTCGCAAGTGAGCGCACTGTAGGCGGACCTTGTGCAGCAGTGCATCAATATCCGTATAGTCCCTCAAAAAACTCTGCACGACCAAGTTGAGCACATGTGCCAGACATGGTATGTGAGTGAGGTTGACAAGGCCCAGAGCTGCCACCAGATTTCGGCCATTGTCACACACTACCAAGCCTAGCTGGAGATTCGCTGTCAAAAACCACACGTCGCTCTCCTGCTTCATGGCATTCCAGAGCTCCTGCGCTGTGTGGCTTCGATTCCCCATGGAAATTAATTTCAGGACGACCTGTTGATGTTTGCCCACGGCAGTGCTCATATCGGTCGCAACAGCTAAGCGTTGTGTGGTGCATGTGTGGGGTGCACGCATCACAGAAAGCAAAGCATCATAGAAGACAAGCATTGAGTAAACGGCAGTTATTCATGGCAGTTAATCAGGGCTGGAATAAGGTAGTCCACACTTTGCTATATTTTTAATCCTGAACAAAACATTTTCATAAATATTATGTTTATCAAATACCCTTATTATTATTATTACAACCTCATGCATGTTTTGCAATATATTTTAAATTTTATTTTAGGATATTTGTTTCTTGTTTTTTGTTATGTTTTTAATTATGTACATTAACTGTATCCTCCTGTGTTCCCTTGCCTTCCACAAACACCGCCCCATCCCCCCTTCATCACGACTCATACACATGAGCCCCTCCATACTTCCCTTTCCCATGTACAGTTCACATGCACTCATCACCTTCCTGAGAAACCTCAGCCCATCTAGCCGAAACACATCACTGAAAAAACCAACTTACAACACCAACAACTACCTGCTCTTTATCTTCCTACTCCTATTGATTTCAGGGACATATCCCCCAACCCTGGTCCACCATCCCCCAACCTCAATCCCTACCCTACCTCATATCGAAACCATAATAATCTTATTAATATTAATTGCACTCCCTCATCTCCTTCGTTTAACTGTGCCCTCTGGAATCCACGGTCTGCATGCAACAAGCTAACCTTCCTGCACAACTACTTTCTGAACAACTCTCTTCATCTGTTGGCCCTGACTGAAACCTGGATTCAGGATTCTGACATGGTTTCCCCTCCTGCCATTTCCTATGGTGGCTTATAGTTCTCACATTCCCCGAGACCCTCAAACAGACATGGTGGTGGAGTCGGCATACTCCTGTCCCCACAATGCACTTTCCAGGTCATCCTGTTATGTTACGGTAGCTGAGGAGTGCAGGCAAAAAAGGAAATACACCAGAGCAGTTGGAATCTATGAGATTGCAGTACCCTGACTAACCACCGCAACTAGAGGCAGCCGTGGAGCGTTCCTACGTTGGTCCTAGACGCCTCGTCACAGCCTGAGAAACTAACTACACCTAAAGATAGAAATAGGAAAGCTATCTGCCCCGGAGCAGAACCCCAAAGATAATAGAAAGCCCCAAACATGTAATGGCGGTTAGACAAGAGGAAATACTGACACAGAAAGAAAATAGTATGAGCAAACGCTGGGGCCCAAACTATCTAAATAGAAAAGGACAGGAAGGGTACTTACTGCAATCCCAGAAAACCCTGAAAAACACCAACTCTACTAATTTCAAAATCACCTGAGATCACACGACCTCTACCACCTAAATTAGTTCTCTGGTGTAACAAAAACAGCAGCCACTGAAAAAACTGCAAAAAGCAAAAGTACAAAACACAGTGGCTGGACTAAACTGAGAGGGCAAAAGCCCCCGGAGGGGACCCAGAAGGCCCCCACAGAAGTGCAGGACAAAATGCAAAAATATAGCAAAAACACAAAATAAGAAATTGTCTTATCTGATAGCAGGAGATGCAGACACGACACAGCAGGCTACAAGGGAAACTGGAAAGAAGGATTCAGACCAGAACAATTGATCACCGGCAACCCTGATGGAAAATGATTCCCTTAAATAAGACCAATCAGTAACACCTGATTCCCAATCCTCACTAGTACCGCTTGTAACCACCAGAGGGAGCCTCTGCTCAGAACTCATCTCAAACCCATTCACAACAGTACCCCCCCCTTGAGGAGGGGTCACCGAACCCTCATTTGAGCAACCAGGTCGGTCAGGATGAGTTCTATGATACGCACGGATAAGTCTCCTAGCATGGATGTCCGAAGCAAACACCCAAGAATTATCTTCCTGACCATAACCTCTCCATTTAACCAAATACTGGAGTCTTCGTCTAGAAAAACGAGAATCCAATATTTTCTCAACCACATACTCCAGATTGCCCTGAACCAAAACAGGGTCAGGAGGCACAGCAGCAGGAACCACTGGCTCAACAAACCTCTTCAACAAGGACTTGTGGAACACGTTATGGATCTTAAATGTCCCTGGAAGAAGCAAACGAAAAGAAACAGGATTAATAATCTCCATGATCTTATAAGGTCCAATGAACCTAGGCTTAAATTTAGGAGATGCTACTCTCATAGGAATATTCTTTGAGGACAACCAGACCAAGTCCCCCACTTTAAACCGAGGACCATCAGTCCTATGCCGGTTAGCAAACCGCTGGGCCTTCTCCTGAGAGAGGGACAACCTCTCCACTACCTGGTCCCAAATCTGCTGCATACGCTCAACAACAGAGTCAACACCTGGACAGACAGAAGCCTCCGTCTGTCCTGAAGAAAATCGAGGGTGAAACCCAGAATTACAGAAAAACGGAGACATCAAAGTGGCAGAGCTAGCCCTATTATTAAGAGCAAACTCAGCCAAAGGCAAAAAAGAGACCCAGTCATCCTGATCAGCAGACACAAAGCATCTTAGATAAGTCTCCAATGTCTGGTTTGTTCTCTCAGTTTGACCATTGGTCTGAGGATGAAATGCCGAGGAGAAAGACAATTGAACACCCAGTTTAGAACAAAAAGTCCTCCAAAATCTGGAAACAAACTGGACTCCTCTGTCAGACACAATGTTCTCAGGAATGCCGTGTAAACGAACCACGTGCTGAAGGAACAACGGCACCAATTCAGAGGAGGAAGGCAACTTAGGTAATGGCACAAGATGTATCATTTTGGAAAACCTATCACAAATTACCCAGATGGTGGTCATTCTCTGAGAAACAGGAAGATCGGAAATGAAATCCATAGAGATATGGGTCCATGGTCTCTTGGGCACAGGCAATGGCATCAACAAACCACTAGAGCGAGAGCAAGGCTTGGAGCGAGAGCAAGTCCCGCAGGACTGCACAAATTCCCTGACATCGCGAGACAAGGTAGGCCACCAAAAGGACCGACTAACCAAGTCTCTGGTACCAAAAATTCCGGGATGCCCAGCCAATGCGGAACAATGAATCTCAGACATCACACTCTTTTTCCATTGGTCCGGGACAAACAATTTTCCAACAGGGCAGCGCTCGGGCCTATCCTCCTGACACCCCTCCAGAACAAGTCTCAAATTAGGCGAGATGGCGGAAAGAACTACACCCTCCTTCAAAATAACAGAGGGATCAGATAGCTCAGGAGAGTCCGCAAGGAAACTCCTCGAGAGGGCATCCGCCTTAACATTCTTAGTGCCAGGAAGAAAGGAAACCACAAAATTAAAACGTGTGAAAAACAAGGCCCACCTGGCCTGTCTAGGATTGAGTCGCTTGGCAGATTCCAGATAGACCAGATTCTTATGGTCCGTAAGGACCACCACCTGATGTTTGGCTCCCTCCAGCCAATGTCTCCACTCTTCAAAAGCCCACTTCATGGCCAATAACTCCCGATTACCCACGTCATAATTACGTTCAGTAGGAGAAAATTTTCGAGAGAAAAAGGCACAAGGGTTACTTTTAGAGGTCTCTGGATCTTTTTGGGACAAAACGGCACCTGCCCCAATTTCAGAGGCATCAACCTCCACCTGAAATGGCAGAGAAACATCAGGCTGCCGTAGAACAGGAGCAGAAGTGAATCTCTGCTTAAGTTCCTGAAACGCAGAGACTGCCTCAGGAGGCCAATTCACCACATCAGAACCCTTTCTGGTCAAATCAGTTAATGGTTTAACAATAACAGAGAAATTACCAATAAATTTACGATAAAAATTGGCAAAACCCAAAAATCTCTGAAGAGCCTTTAATGAAGTAGGTTGGACCCAATCACAGATGGCCTGAACCTTGACCGGGTCCATTTCAATAACAGATGGGGACAAAATGAATCCCAGAAATGAGATCTTCTGTACGCCAAAAAGACACTTTGATCCCTTCACATACAGAGCATTCTCTCTCAAAATCTGGAATACAGTTCGAACATGTTTCACATGAGAGTCCCAGTCATTAGAAAAAATCAAGATATCATCCAAATAAACAATCAGAAACTTGTCCACAAAATCCCTGAAAATGTCATTCATGAAGGACTGGAAGACGGAAGGAGCATTAGTGAGCCCAAAGGGCATCACAAGGTACTCAAAATGCCCTTCAGGGGTGTTAAATGCCGTCTTCCATTCATCCCCGTGCTTAATGCGAATAAGGTTATACGCCCCCCTGAGGTCAAGCTTGGTAAACCAAGTAGCGTTTTTCACCCTGGAAAACAGGTCAGAAATCAAGGGTAACGGGTATTGATATTTCACAGTAATATTGTTCAAGAGACGATAATCAATACACGGCCTTAATGAACCATCTTTTTTGGCCACAAAGAAAAAACCGGCACCTAAGGGTGAAGAGGATGGTCTGATATGACCCTTCTCCAATGATTCCTTGATATAAGACCGCATAGCGTCATGTTCAGGTACAGACAAGTTAAAAAGGCGACCCTTAGGGAATTTACTACCTGGCACTAATTCAATAGCGCAGTCATAGCTCCTATGGGGAGGTAAGGATGCAGATTTACTTTCGCTAAACACATCAGAAAAATCAAACAAAAAGTCAGGAACATCCTCAGCCTGGGGGAGGCAGAAAAAACAGGAGTGTTGGCACTAACACATTGGCAGCCCCAACTGGTTACAGACACAGATTTCCAATCCAAAACAGGATTATGAGACTGTAACCAAGGGAAACCCAGCACTATAATGTCATGCAGATTATATAGAACCAAAAATTTGCAGCACTCCTGGTGATCAGGTTCAACCCTCATTATCACCTGAGTAGAAAACTGGGGTTTATTCTCAGCCAAAGGGGTAGAATCGATCCCCAGTAGGGGAATAGACTTCTGTAGGGGTATCAAGGGAAATCCACAACGTTTAGCAAAATCATAATCCATCAGGTTAATAGCTGCTCCAGAATCAACGAAAGCCTGAGCAGAAAATGAGGACAGAGAGCATATCAGAGTGACAGTTAATAAAAACTTAGTCTGAACACTACCCAAGACAACTGAGCGTGCAAAACGTCTTCCCCGCTTAGGGCAGACTGAAATAGCATGAGAGGCATCACCACAGTAGAAACATAACCCATTGCGCTTTCGAAACTCATGACGCTGTGCCCCAGACACCACTCCATCACACTGCATGGGCTCAGCAGCTGGCTCACAAGGCAACACCACTCCACGCATACTTCTCCGCTCACGCAAACGTCTGTCAATTTGAATCGCTAATGACATAGAATCATTGAGACCAGAGGGGACAGGGAATCCCACCATAACATCCTTTACATTATCCGACAGACCCTTCCGGAAAAGGGCCGCCAAAGCGTCGTCATTCCATTTGGTCAGGACTGCCCACCTACGGAATCTCTGACAGTATAACTCAGCGTCATCAAACCCCTGATTTAATGCCAACAAGGCTTTTTCAGCTTGATCAGTGACATTAGGCTCATCGTACAATAACCCCAAAGCCTGAAAAAATGCATCAACATCACTCAAAACAGGATCCCCAGGTGTGAGGGAAAAAGCCCAATCCTGAGGATCGCCGCGCAGGAGAGAGATGACAATTTGAACCTGCTGCGCTGCGTTTCCTGAGGACTTAGATTTTAAGGCAAGAAACAATTTACAATTATTTTTGAAATTCTGAAACTTAGCTCGATCCCCTGAAAACAAATCTGGCATGGGGATCCTAGGTTCCACAACAGGCAACCTAGCAAGATATGCAGCAATACTCCGAACCTCAGTGGCAAGATGATCCACACGGCCAGACAACTGTGCAAACTCCATTGGGAGAAAAGATCCTCCCCAGCACCCAGAGATACAGAGGGAAAAAAAAATGCAACAAACAGAAAAATATCTCTGACAACTTTTCTTCCTTCAAAATATTTTTTCCCTTCTGTGAGTACCATACAATTTTTTGGGGCCGGTGATACTGTTATGTTACGGTAGCTGAGGAGTGCAGGCAAAAAAGGAAATACACCAGAGCAGTTGGAATCTATGAGATTGCAGTACCCTGACTAACCACCGCAACTAGAGGCAGCCGTGGAGCGTTCCTACGTTGGTCCTAGACGCCTCGTCACAGCCTGAGAAACTAACTACACCTAAAGATAGAAATAGGAAAGCTATCTGCCCCGGAGCAGAACCCCAAAGATAATAGAAAGCCCCCAAACATGTAATGGCGGTTAGACAAGAGGAAATACTGACACAGAAAGAAAATAGTATGAGCAAACGCTGGGGCCCAAACTATCTAAATAGAAAAGGACAGGAAGGGTACTTACTGCAATCCCAGAAAACCCTGAAAAACACCAACTCTACTAATTTCAAAATCACCTGAGATCACACGACCTCTACCACCTAAATTAGTTCTCTGGTGTAACAAAAACAGCAGCCACTGAAAAAACTGCAAAAAGCAAAAGTACAAAACACAGTGGCTGGACTAAACTGAGAGTGCAAAAGCCCCCGGAGGGGACCCAGAAGGCCCCCACAGAAGTGCAGGACAAAATGCAAAAATATAGCAAAAACACAAAATAAGAAATTGTCTTATCTGATAGCAGGAGATGCAGACACGACACAGCAGGCTACAAGGGAAACTGGAAAGAAGGATTCAGACCAGAACAATTGATCACCGGCAACCCTGATGGGAAAATGATTCCCTTAAATAAGACCAATCAGTAACACCTGATTCCCAATCCTCACTAGTACCGCTTGTAACCACCAGAGGGAGCCTCTGCTCAGAACTCATCTCAAACCCATTCACAACATCATCCCCCCAATTCCATCACTCTCATTCCCTTCTTTTGAGGTCCACACCATCATGCTCTTTCGTCCCCTCTCCCTCAGAGTAGCGGTCATATATCGGACCCCAGGCCCAAAGTCATTCTATGTGTAAGTGTGTGTGTGTAGCCCATTCACTATCTCCATCCATCCCTCACTCCCTCAAAATGGCTGGACCATCATTGTAAATAGACCATTGTATATAAACACCTGTACTTTGTAGCTCCCCCACCTCATTGTAAATTGTAAGCTCTCAAGAGCAGGGGCGGCTTCTATTGCTTTAATTATTTTATTGTTAACGTTGTTACTTATTACTTGTGTTCTGAAACTGTTAAACTGTAAAGCGCAGCGGAATCTGTTTGCGCTATATAAATAAAGATTATTATTATTATTGCTGAACACGTACAGCGCCACTCGCAAGATCTGTACCCGGCTACACAACATTGACCCAATGGGCAGTGAGGGAAAGGTATCGTCCCTGGCCATAGGTACTGGTCCACGTAGCGGTGGTCTGGTGGACATTGCTACTGACGAAGTTTAGTAGCGCATGTTTAATTTTTCACGCAACATGCTTTTGCAGACCAGGGACGGCTTGCCTGCTGAAATAAAATCGGCTTGGCACATTGTATTGTGGGACTGCCAATGCCATTAAGTTCCGGAAACTGTCAGTCTCCACCAGCCTGAATGACAGCATTTCAAGGGACAGGAGTTTTGCAATGCCAGCATTCAGAGCCTGTGCTCGTGGATGGTTTGCCGAGTATGGCCGTCTTTTATCCCATGCCTGTGGTACCGATGGCTGTTTTGTGGCCTGGGTGTGTGAGGATAACAGGGAACTTGCTGCTGTGGGTGGAATAACACTTTGTCTCTGGACAACATTGACCGAGGTTCTTCCATGGCGATCCTGTGAGAAAGCCGAACCAGCTGTGTGTCAGCTGGAGGAAGAGGCTCCGACACGACCTGAAGATGTAGGTGCTGCTGTAGGTTGGCCTACATCTCCAGTGTGTCTTTGTAACTCAACTACGTGCTTTGTACCCACATGTTTGCACATATTTCCCACCTCTTCCGACAAGCCTACAACCTGCAATGATCATCAGTCTACTGAACCACCACACGATCAGCTCTTCCCTCTCCTAGTGTATCCTCAACCACCCCTGTAGATTGTGAGCCCTCGCGGGCTGGGTCCTCTCTCCTTCTGTACTTGTGTGTGCCTTGTATTGCTCATGTTTACTGTAATTGTCTATATTTGCCCCTCTTCACATGTAAAGCGCCATGGAATAAATGGCGCTATTAAAATCTATAATAATAATAGAATCATAGAATCATAGAATCATAGAATGGTAGAGTTGGAAGGGACCTCCTGGGCCTTCTGGTCCAACCCCCTGCTCAAAGCAGGATTCTCTAAATCATCCCAGACAGATGTCTATCCAGCCTCTGTTTGAAGACTTCCATTGAAGGAGAACTCACCACCTCTTGTGGCAGCCTGTTCCACTCATTGATCACCCTAACTGTCAAAAAGTTTTTTCTAATATCTAATCTGTGTCTCCTCCCATTCAGTTTCATCCCATTGCTTCTAGTCTTTCCTTGTGCAAATGAGAATAAAGATGATCCTTCTACAATGTGACAGCCCTTGAGATATTTGTAGACAGCTATTAAGTCTCCTCTCAGTCTTCTTTTTTGCAAGCTAAACATTCCCAAATCCTGCAACCGTTCCTCATAGGACATGGTTTGCAGACCGGTCACCATTCTGGTGGCTCTTCTCTGAACTTGCTCCAGTTTGTTGATGTCTTTTTTAAAATGTGGTGCCCAAAACTGGACACAGTATTCCAGATGAGGTCTGACCAAAGAGGAGTAGAGGGCAATAATGACCTCACGTGATCTAGACTGTATGCTTCTGTTGATACATCCTAGAATTGCATTTGCCTTTTTTGCTGCTGCATCACACTGTTGACTCATGTTAAGTCTGTGATCAATTAGTATACCCAAGTCTTTTTCACATGTGCTGTTACTTAGCCCTATTCCTCCCATTTTGTATATGCTTTTTTCATTTTTATTGCCCAGATGTAGTACTTTGCATTTTTCCCGGTTAAAATCCATTCTGTTAGTTGCTGCCCACTGCTCCAGTTTATGTATATCTTTTTGAATCCTCTCTCTCTCTTCTCTAGTATTAGCTACCCCTCCTAGCTTTGTGTCATCAGCAAATTTGATCAGTTTACCCTCAATTCCTTCATCTAAATCATTGATAAAGATGTTGAACAATACAGGGCCCAAAACAGAGCCTTGTGGTACCCCACTTGAGACATTCTTCCAACTGGATGTGCAGCCATTTACAACCACTCTTTGGGTCCGATCACTAAGCCAGTTATGAATCCACCTAACAGTTGCCTTGTCCATTCCATACTTAGTCATTTTTTCAATAAGGATTGTGTGAGATACTTTGTCAAATGCTTTGCTGAAGTCAAGATATACTATATCTACAGCATTTCCCTGATCCACCCAGTCAGTGATTCTGTCATAGAAGGAAATTAAGTTAGTCTGACATGACTTATTAGTTACAAACCCATGCTGACTCTGTTTAATCACTTCATTCTTATCCAGGTACTTGCATACATGTTCTTTAATAATTTGTTCAAAGATCTTTCCTGGTATAGAAGTCAGACTCACCGGCCTGTAGTTCCCTGGGTCCACCTTCTTCCCCTTTTTGAAGATAGGAACAACATTTGCTCTTCTCCAGTCTTCTGGGACTTCTCCTGTTCTCCAAGAATTTTCAAAGATTATGGACAGTGGTTCAAGAATTTCTTCTGCTATCTCCTTCAGTACCCTGGGGTGTAATTCATCTGGACCTGGAGACTTGAATTCATTTATGTTAGCTAAGTGTTTCCTCACTGTCTTTCTGTTTATAGATATCCTGGATTCTTCTATTCCTTTAATAGGACAGTGAAGATCAGTTGATGTTACATTTCCTTTCTGAGAGAAAACAGATGCAAAATAGGAATTTAACAGTTCAGCCTTCTCAACATCCTGACTTACCATTTCATCATTTTCATCCTGTAAATAATATTACTGGTATTGACGTTACTGACACTTTTACCTGTTTTTACTTTTAGATTACACAGCTTGCATTTCACATAGCAAATATCATCTGCAAGTGTGTCAAAAAAGGACCACGCAGTGCAAGTCCTGGAGCGCCCGTTTTGACTTTTGGAAGAGAACTGCTCCGAACAGGTTCCAAACTGGAGGCTACAGTCAACCGAGTCTGCAGCCTAACTCTCCCTCCTGTTTGTACCGTTGGGGCAATCTCTTCCTCAGAGCTGCTCCCACCACTTTCCTGTTCCTCATGCCATGTTGGGACTTGGACCTCATCATCTCCACTACCCTCTTCCAAAACCTGCTGCTGTTGGGTGGTCTGGCCAGCACCATGCTCAACAGAAACTGGCACCTGAGTCTCATCATCATCAGATGCGTTCTGCGGTGTGCTGAGCATCGGCACTGGCTCACCCGCCTCTTCAGATTCTGAGAGACACAGCTGTTGCACATCACTGCATACTCCCCTTCTTCACATTCCAGAATGCTGCTTGGCTGGGCCCCTGTTTGCAAGCCAACAGATTCTGAGAACAGAAGCAGAGACTCAGCTGGATCCTGTACAGAACTGTCTGACTGCCTGGGCAATTTGGCAGGCGGTGAAGAGACAGATGGTTGCTCAACAGTGCTGTGTTCCTGAGAGGAGGTGGAAGCAATTGAAGTCGATGCATTGGCTGCCATCCAAGCAACAACGGCTTCAATTTGTTCTTCCCGCAGCAGGGGGGTACGCTGACCTCCTACTAAAGTGCACATAAAGGAACGCTCGGAAGTGCTGTTAGCACAGTCAACACTTGCTCCTGTGTTACTGGGGTTCAGTAATGTCAGCTGTTCCCCTGCTGTGTGTACGCCAAAAAGTCATGCTGCCTCCACCCTGTCCTCCTCTCATCCCTGGGCTCCAACACCGCCAGTTGTTGCTCGGAAGTAATTGGCACGGGTACTGACTCCTGCCCAGCCTGGTTACAGCACGACAGCTGTTTACTGGCAGTGTCAACGTTAATTAGCCTCCAATAAGTTGTCCTGTCGTGTTGCATTCGGGTTAGCCGACTCTATGGTGCCTGCAGTTTAGGTGATTCCTATGTGTGCTGTGGGATATCTAAATAAAGTCTGTTTCTGTTGTGACAATAGGACAAGCACCCACTGTAGGACTGTGTGATTCGGTAACTGCGGACAGCTTGCAGCCTGTCAACTTACATTTTCATGGGTGCCTTATGGTACCCGTCCGGGTTCCAGTACCGTCAGCTGGTTCTCCGCAGTGCCTTTGGCCTCGGTGCCTCCATGTCGGTATCCGAGTTCCAGCAACGTCTGCTGGTCCTTGGTAGTGCTTTTGAGCACAGGTACCTCCTGCTTAGTAACCGTGTCACAGTAACGTAAGCTGGTCCTCGGTTGTGCCATTGGCTCTTTTCCTTCTGCTGACCCTCCGGGTTCCAGCACAGTCAGCTGGTCCTCGTTACTTGCATTGGCTCTTGTACCTTCTGCTACCCGTCCGGGTTCCAGTACCGTCAACTGGTTCTCGGAAGTTAGACAACCGTAAAGACCACCCCGAAGAAGATGACAACCCCAAGGACGACGAGCATCAAGCCAACCAGCCTGAACACCATCACAAAGAGGAAATAAAAGATTACCCAGAAGAAGATCACCAACAGGACAAAGAAGGTTAAGACAAACTACAAGATACAGAACAAGAGACAGAAGAACAATAAGCAGAAGATCAAAAAGCAGAAGAACATGAAAAATAAGACCAAAATGAAGAGCAAAATATATGCTGTAAATTATAAGCAGAAGAAGACTAAGCAGTGTATGGGGGTGAGTCCGTTCCTCCTCGTGGTGCCCCTGGAAAATGCCTGCTGCTGCAGGCTAAACTGAACACGGACAAATACTGTTGTAATTTAAATCTTTTGTGACAGCAAGAACGGAAGGAAGAAAAATTCATACTTTTACAGATTACAAGTACAGGAATCTCTGTCACAAATAAGAATATGATGAAGAAGATGAAGAGGAAGAAGATGAAGAAGTAGAATATGAAGAAGAATAATAGTTTAATAAGAACAATATGAGTAATGTTAACAAAAAGATGAATAACAAGAAGTTTAAGAAGAAGATAAAGAAGGTGAAGATGAAGAATAATTAGATGACAAAGATGATGCTGCTGAAGATTATGAAGGTGAAAGTGTGGCAAAAGTTAAAAAGGTCAAGAGCATGGAAGTTGTGAAACATACATATTTGCCAAAATAGAAAAAAGGTTAACAACATTGTCAATTTCTTCGTCAATCCGAACGTCTTTAAAAAAAAAATTATTAATGCTATTCCATTGGATTGGGTTAAACATGTATGCCTTTAATGTCTCCTCAACCTCCCCCAATACATTCTACATTACTCTTTGTTGTTTTCCTTCATGTACAATTATCCAACAAGCCAAGAATGGGTTTTTTTTAATTACGATATTTTGTTCCCATAGACTTACATTGGATTTCCGGTATCGGTATCGGGTATCGCCGATATTTTGTGGATATCGTCGATACCATTCCGATCCGATATTTTTGGATATCGGAAAGTATCGCTCAACTCTAGTCTTTACCTCCAAAACGGCGGAGGTTATCTGATTAATGCCTGCGGCAAGTTGTTCAGATAATACTTTAAGACAGTTCTGGAAAGATGCATTCAGATGCAAGAACTCGGGCGCATAGTTCCTTTCCTGACCCCTCTGACGCTGCCACCCAGTACCCGCAGCTGTACTAGAGGTGGCAGGGTCAGAAGGGTGGGGTAAAGGGAATGCTATATCCTCACCAGCAGCTGCATGTAATGCAGGCGGCCACGATGCTGCAGCGCTGGTGGAGGGGACTGCGTGATCAAATGTGTGTGAAGGTGCAGATGTACTGGGGCGGTCGAAGTGTCCCTCGGTGTCGGTCTCCTGAGGGATCGTCCTAGAAGGCGCCAACTCTGCGGGCGCCCGAGTGCTGGTCACCGTGCTGTGGAAGAAAGAAAAAACATACAATGAATATACAGATGTGGAATGGCCCTGGCTGCAAAAAAACATTGGATAGATGTTAACATTTGATGGTAATATTTACCTTCTGGTGACCATAGTTTCCCGCAGGAACGCCAGGGCTCGTGCGTACTTGTACTTGCTCTGGCGTCCTGAAGAACCACTCGGGACCCGCATCTCCTTATTGAACTCCTTCTTAAAGCGATCCCTCACAGACCGCCACCGCTTCACAATTCTCTCCCCTGAAACGAGAAAGCCCACATTGGTTACTATACAACATCAGTGTTTCCCAAACTTCATTCCTCCTGTCCCCCAGAGGTCATGTTTTCAGTATTTCCATAGTGTTGCACAAAAGGAAATCCTGAAAACATGAACCGTGGGGGACATGAGGACTGAAGTTTGGGAAACACAGCTTTACAGTCAGCAACATGAACTATACTTACGGTGTTTAGTCTGGGACCTAACGTCGAGGTCCTCCCAGCGGACCACCATTGCCGATGCCACTCCTCCCAGAGCCGTCGGGTCACAACTTGATCAAAATGCCGGCGGCTCCCTTTCTCTGACCAGATCAATGAGGAGGTCGACATCGATACCCTCCTCACCGTCCGAATCAGGAGCACGCTGTGAAGCCTGTGAAATAGAAAAAAAAAATTACCATACACATTAGCATGTGAAAATGAGAAAAGGATACATGTTAAACAAAATCAAATTAAGAAAAAAAAAAAGATATTTAATTTTTTAAAAAAATGTTTTTTAAAAAAATTGGGTAAAAAAAAAAAATGACATTGGAATCCAAAAAAAAGCAAAATAACTTACACGTTGGGAACCGCCGACAGTCTCACGACGACGACTCTGGGAGGCACTGTGAGGACCCCTTTCTTGGCTCCCGAATCCAAGAGACTAAAAAGAAAAAAAAAAAATTAGGATATAGGCATGTGTTGGCCGCTGTGTCAAGTATGTACTAAATCGTTTTCTATGTGTTGTGTGTAGTGTGATGTTGTGTTTATGCGATTGATGCAGGATACTTACGAATTGTGAGCCCACTCCGGGTATCTCTCCACCCCGTCCTTCTTCCTCTGGGAGCTCCTCGTCATCTTGCAATTCCTGTTATTAAAAAAAGTCAATCAATACATATATCCCACTGATGGATTGTGTAGAAAAAAAAAATTAAGATATTTTTACCGCCAATTGCTGGCGATGGGAAGGAGGGCTCCCAGAAGAAGATGTGTCCCGATCACCCTGCAGCTCCACTGACTCTGAGGGAGGAGCTGCTGCTGCCGCCGCCGCTTCCTCCGCTAAAGCCGCCATTGCGGCAGCTGCTGCAGCTGTTTGACGGTCTCTGCTGTGGAAGAAAGACACAAAAAGGGCCAGTGAATATATGTATATTCCTTGGCCGTGGCTGAAAGAGAAAAACAAACATTGAATTTTTAGGGAAATGGGGGATGTCATATTTACTTTCTGCTGACTGTCCTCTCGGCCCGTCTATCCTCCTCTCGGCTTGCTGCTGCTGCCGCCGCCGCCTCTCGTTGATGTCTTCTGCTGGTGAGTAAGGACACAAAAAGGGACAGTGAATATACTATTCCTTGGCCCTGGCTGAAAGAAAAACAAACATTTAATTTTTAGCGAAATGGGGGATGTCACAGTTACTTTCTGTTGCCTGTCCTGTCTGCCGTCTATCCTCCTCTCCCCTTTCTGCTGCTGCTGCCGCCGCCTCTCGTTGACGTCTTCTGCTGTTGAGTAAGGACACAAAAAAAAAAAGATTAAATATTTTTGAAAATGCTGGATGTCAGATTTACTTTCTGCTGGCTGTCCTCCTGGCTTCGAGGATGTCAACCCCCCTTGCTGCTGCTGCTGCCGCCTCTTCTCTTTCAAATCTTCTGCTGTGGAATAAACAGACAAAAAGGGACTGTGAATATATGTATTCATTGACCCTGTTTGAAAAAATAAAAGTCAAACATGGCCAGGAGTGAGCTTTATGGTGTACGGAATACAACATCCCGTCATTAATTGGACCCATAAACAGTACCAGGGGTACCCACCCTATCACTGGAAAAAATGCACACTTGATACAGTACCAGGGCGACCAACTTCATCACAGGGAAACCATGGTGACGCACAACATCACTTGCAAAACATGCACATTATAAACATTACCAGGGGATAAACTTCAACACAGTGGAAACATGCACATTTCATACAGTAGAAGGAGGACCAACCCCATCACAGGCAAATAAAAAAAAACAGTACCAGGAGATGCACATTATGATTGGAAAACATGCACATTTCATACAGTAGCAGGAGGACCAACCCCATCACAGCAAAAAAAAAAAAAAAAAAAACAGTACCAGAAGATCCACATTATCAATTTAACCATGCACATTATACAGTAGCAGGGGATACACATTATAACTTTAAAAAATGCACATTATAAAGTACCAGGGGATACACATTATCACTTGAAAAACATGCATATTTGAAACAGTACCAGGGGGACCCACCCCATCAGTGGAAAAATATGAACATTTCATACAGTACCAGGGGAACCAACCCCATCACGGCAAAAAAAAAAAAAAACATTACCAGGAGATCCACATTATCAATTTAACCATGCACATTATACAGTAGCAGGGGATACACATTATAACTTGAAAAAATGCACATTATAAAGTACCAGGGGATACACATTATCACTTGAAAAACATGCATATTTGAAACAGTACCTGGGGGACCCACCCCATCAGTGTAAAAATATGAACATTTCATACAGTACCAGGGGAACCAACCCCATCACAGCAAAAACATGATTTTTAAACTGTACCAGGGTGCAAACACACTGCAGTAGCTCAGGCAGCATTGGTGACAGATGCGTGGTAAAATTTGGGGTGGGGGGATGTGATATTTACCGTCTGCTGTCTTGGCGCTCCATTGTCATGCTGCGGAACCTGGTGCTGGTGCTGTGGCTTGATACGTGCTGCGGAACCTGGTGCTGGTGCTGTGGCTGGATACGTGCTGCGGAACCTGGTGCTGGTGCTGTGGCTGGTTAATGGTAATGGTCCTCTTGCTCTCTTGTGGTAATGGTCCTCTTGATGTCTTGTGCATGGTATGTCTGAGTGTCCCACTGCATGCTTTTTTATATGTTTGCTGTGGGCTGGTATATCAATTGAAAAACTGGATCCGGCCACCGAATCCAGCTTTTGCCGGATCCGCCGCATTGCGGCGTTCATAGACTTTCATTGTAACAAAAGCCGGAAGAGCCGGATCCGGCGCTTCCGGCTTCTTCGTCGGAGACAAAAAACGTTTCATGCCACGTTTTTGCCAGACGCCGGACTGCGAACAGACACCGGATCCGGCAAAAACCAATAATGTTACTCTATGGAAAAATAAACGGATCTGGCATTACATTTCGCCGGATGCGGTTTGACAAAAAAAGGCCGGAGCACGCCGTCAGGCGCAAAACGGATGTGTGAAAGAGGCCTTACATGATCACTGTATTCCAAGGTGCTGTGTAAAGGAGTGAAGCTTTTCACACCCTCTTTGAAGGTTTTATGATAATATAATGCATGTTTAAATGTAGTTTTATCTGGTTAGTGACCTGCAACATTTGGTTAGCTGCAGACAGGGTTAACTTTTGTGATCAGCCAATGGTGGACAAAAGCTACTCAGATCCTTCCATTAGGCAGATAGAGAAAAGTACTCAGAAAGAAAGGACTTGATGTTAGCAGACCTGCATTGAAAAGGGTGTTTGTCTGAAAAAGGGAGGCCATGGTCAGATAACATGTTCTGAAATAAACAGCATTCCTTATCTCAGGCAAGTGGGGCCTAAAGCAAACATTATCTATATTAGAAGTGGAAGTGTAGTCAGACCTGAGGGTCATAGAGAAGACTGGACAGTCTGGGACATGTGTTCTCCTAGGGCAACTGAAGTTGCAGTGGCACAGCAAGGAGCATGTGGCCCTGATCAAATGAACTTTGAAAATAATAGTGAGGAGTTGTGATGATGCAGATCAGCCCCTGAGGTCCACACATGAAGGGAAGATAAAGATTCCTACAATTGTTTGCTGGATTAACCCCTTTACGACCAATGACGGAAATAGCGCATCATGATCAGTTCCCACATCATGACATGCTATGCCCTTTATGGATTTAAACTGTCACTGTGTGAAAACACAAACAGTCACAGTTTCATGCTGACAGCTGTCACTGACAGCTGAGCTGCACAGGATGAGGTGTGGGGACCCATGTCATCGGTCCCTGCACTCAGGGCTCGGTGATATGTCAGTCAATCTGACTGACCGATCATACCATGAAAAATCAGCACCTCCCGCATGATCAGCGCATCAGCTGAGATACTACCTTTTTAACCTCTTAGATGCTGCTATCTAGAGCAATTGCAACATTTAGAAGGCTGGAAGAGCGAAGGGGCTCCCTCTCCCTTCAGTTTAGCTCCCTCGCATTGTGGTATTCGCAGGAACACGGGATGCAGTGGCGGCACGCAGACAGCAGAGCAAGGGTTAACGGGTTTATTTACAGGGGAAATACTCCACGCAGGGAGGTGAAGAGCTAAACAGTATTAAAGACAGTATTAAATGCACAGTACACTACAACGGCACAACTCTTAGCAAACGAATAAGGAAGTCAATATTGCAGCTCCTGCTGTGAACTCACAGGGGCCGGCAACGGCCGACGCAGGATCCTCATTAATAGGGTCAAACAGACGATACCCCCCGTATTCTGGTAACAGTGGTTGGTCTCCGGTACCTTCCACTGCCCCTTGTCCATATACTGGAGTTTCCGGCAAAAGTTACGGGCTACGGTGCTGGCTAAGCCCGACGTGGCTCCTGTACAACTCTCCTGACAGTCTTAGTCAAGCGGGCCCAAAGTGGCCGACGGCAAAGGGGGTCATGAACTGGTATGGGCCCCATGCGGCCCAGGAGTTGTTTAACGGCACGGTCAGGGTGCAAGGGTCTGTCCTATACTCGGTCACTCGTATGGGGGACGTGGGTAGTACTCACGAACACGGAGACCGGACTCACACCGTGCGTCTCTTTCTACTTGGTCCCCGCTGTTGGCGGCGGGCGACGACAGACGCTGGCTTGCACGCTGCGGTTGCTCTCAGGGCTGGATGCTTCTCTCTCAGGTTGCTGCGCGGCTAGCTCAGCTCTGCTTGTTGGGCTTGGCTTAGCTCTATGTATGCAGCTTGGCTCTGCACAGTTCTGCTCTGCTCCATACAGCTCTGCAGCGGTCCCTCTCTCCAGAGTGTTGCTGGGCACACTTGGCTCTGCATGTGATGGGGCCCTCTCTATGCGACCCGTCGCAGCGTCGGTACCCCATGCAGGGGACAAGGGAAGCAGGGCACTCCACTCACTGTTCTGCATGCTGCTCTGCCCTGGCACCACACTCCTCTCCTTTGCGCGCTTTCTTCTCCCTTCCCTGTGCTGCCGCGCGCCTTCACTGGCTCTCCCCGCCCCCTTCTGTCAACAGGAAGCCCCGTCTCCCTCCTCCTTCCCTCAGGCAGCAGGGAAAGATCTGCTACACTCAGGTCTCCCCCCCGGGAACAGAGGATGCAGCCCTTCCAGCTCTGGACCCCGCATGCAGGCACCCGAGGTCGGGTACACCTCCCTACATTCCCCCTCTCTTTGAACTCGCCATTCCACTGGTGATGCTTCGTCGCACCCCAATACAGTCTTCTGAGGGCCGACAGATGCCCACAATTTCCGCATCCGGCCCTGCCTCTCCCGCATCACATTCCGGCTGGACAGCTTGTTAGAGCTTGTTAGAGCTTGTTAGAGGGGCAGGGAACAGGGGTCCATCCAGGTTCCATGGATCAGCAACTTCTTCTGTATCTTGCAGCTCTCCCACTGGATCAGGGTCCCTTGAGCAGACGGCCGGCAAGCTGTCCACTTCAGAGGGCAAGTCAAGTGATCCTTCCCTTTCACAGACAGGAACCGGGGGAGTGGGAGCTTCAGAAACACTGGTCACCTTCTCTCTGCTGTCGGGAACTTGTGGTGGGGGAGGTAACGATTTCCCCTGGTGGGCCCTTCGAGCAGACATCCCGTCTTTTCATTCAGGTCGAGGCTTGCAGACGGGACCTTCGGACCCAGGACGGAGCTTCACCAGACTCGCCTCCACGCGCATGGACAGCGCAGCCACCTCACTGCGGACGGTCGGCACCTTCATCTCTTCCCGATGTTCGACGTTGTGACTCTGTCTGGCTCTGGTCATGGCCCCCTCTTTTCGTCGTAACTTTTCTCCCAGGGGCTGTGTTCTCTCCAGTTAGCAGGTCCTTCGTATGGATGAGCAGATTTTCTCTGTCGTCTGTCTCAGGTAGGGCAACCTCTGGACAGGTGTCCTTTTCCAAAACAAGTCCAACACCCGCCTTTTGGCCTGTCTGGTGGGCGCCTCAGTTTGGATCGTTGACCTCTCCGAGAGGCATACCTCCTTCCCTTCCGCTCTTCTTTCCACAAACTGGGAGCGAACTTTGGGACAACTGCTGGGATACCTCTGATGCTCCGCACTTCTCCTTTATCTTCCTTTAGGTTTTGCTGCAAGTCATCTTGGGGAATGGCATGAGACTCCAAGACAGCCGCAAGAGCTTCCTCCAGCTTTTCAACTTTTTCCCATAACCTCTGCATCCCTTGCCGCAATTCGTGGGATCACTTCGGATCTTCCTCATTTGGGCTGGGTACCCTGCAACACCAGACCATCTCTGTCAAGGCTGCAACCCCTGCTCCTGCTTGTCTATGCACCCCTCTGCCACAATTTTTGCAAAAGTCATGCGTGGGTTAGCTTGCAGGCGCTCATGCAATGCTCGCCCAAGCTGGGCTTCTCTCAGGCCCGTCACAAAATGGTCTCGCAGCACTATGTCGGGGGTCCTGTTGTGAACACTTTATATCCGGCTTCTGAGTTTGGGCTCCCTCTGGTGGTTGCTGCTGGTAATGAAGCTGCTCTGCCTAACAGAAGTCTATCACCTGAGAGGGATGATTGGAGACCAGGTGTTGCTGACTGGGGAGATTTAAGTGAGCAGCCTTCCCATGATTCTTGCCGGTGATTTGTTTTCTTTCTGAGTCATTTGGAAGTCTGCTTGCTCCCTGCTATGTCCTGCATCTTTCAGATAAGTTATTTGGCTGTTTATTTCTGTGGAATTTGTTTTCCTTTTGCCTTTTCAGTTTTCTGCCTTGCTGGAGTTAATTTAGCCAGGTTCCCTGCTGGGGGCCTGTGCTGGACTCTGTATCTCACTTTGCCACAGCTTATTTATTTCTAGTTCCCTGTTATTTCAGTATCTGTTGATTTGCGTCCAGTTCACACCAGAGTTCTGATTTAGCGGTGGAGAGGTCGTGTGGCCTCACTATTGTTGCATATCAGACGTGTTGGAATTTTTCTTAGGGTTTTTGCTGGATTGCAGACAGTGTTATTTTCTGTCCTGTTCTATCTAGACAGTTTGGGCTCCAGCATTTGCTTACACTATTTTCTGTCTGTGTTTGTGCTTCATCTGCCTCACTGACAATATATGTTTGGGGGCTATCTATTCCTTTGGGGCTCTACTCTGGGGAAGTTAGCTTTCCCCTTTCTCTCTTTAGGCTTAGTTAACTCTTTGGCTGTGTCGAGGCATCTAGGTCATCGTAGGTACGTCCCACGGCTAATTCTAGTTGTATTGTCAGTTCAGGGGTCTGCAATCCGCTAAGTTACCAACCTGTCTGGGTGTCTGCAGCCTCTTTTTCCTGTTATCCTCCTTGGTTACCGAATCATAACAGGTTCCTATGCCTATACAGTCTTTCTTAAGGATTGTCGTGTGTAGCTCCTGTAGCGCTTTCATGTATTGCCCGACGTGAGTCCTGTACAACTCTCCTGACAGTCTCAGTAAAGTGGGCCCAAAGTGGCCGACGGCAAAGGGGGTCACAAACTGATATGGGCCCCATGTGGCCCAGGAGTTGTTTAACGGCACGGTCAGGGTGCAAGGGTCTGTCCTATGCTCGGTCACTCGTATGAGGGACGTGGGTAGTACTCACGGACACGGGGACCGGACTCACACTGTGCGTCTCTTTCTCCCTGGTCCCCGCTGTTGGTTTCGGGCGACGACAGGCGCTGGCTTGCACGCTGCGGGTGCTCTCAGGGCCGGGCGCTTCTTTCTCAGGTTGCTGCACGGCTAGCTCTGCTCTGCTTGTTGGGCTCGGCTTAGCTCTGTGTATGCAGCTCGGCTTTGCACGGTTCTGCTCTGCTCCATACAGCTCTGCAGCGGTCCCTCTCTCCAGAGTGCTGCTGGGCACACTTGGCTTTGCATGTGATGGGGCCCTCTCTATGCGACCCGTCGCAGCGTCGGTACCCCATGCAGGGGACGAGGGAAGCAGGGGCACCACTCACTGTTCTGCATGCTGCTCTGCCCTGGCACCACACTCCTCTCCTTCGCTCGCTTTCTTCTCCCTTCCCTGTGCTGCCGAGCGCCCTTCACTGGCTCTCCCTGCCCCCTCCTGTCAACAGGAAGCCCCGTCTCCCTCCTCCTACCCTCAGACAGCAGGGAAAGAACTGCTACACTCAGGTTCTCCCCCCCCCCCCGGGAACAGAGCATGCAGCCCTTCCAGCTCTGGACCTGGCATGCAGGCACCCGAGGTCGGGTCCACCTCCCAACGGCAACGTCATCACAGGGGCCCGATCGATCCTATGGTGACGCAAGATCATCATGACGATTACTGACAGGTATGAGGCATCACAATGCTTTATACAAGCGATCAAAATGAAAAAAGTGAAAAGTCCCATAGGGAGACTAAGTAGTATTTACAAAATTAAAAAAATTGTAAAAATAAAAAAAATATAAAACGTAAATATGTACTTGTACTTTTATGTAAAAAAACAAACGAAAAAACAAAAAAAGTACACATATTCGGTATCGCCGCGTTCGGAACAACCTGATCTATAAAACTGTCACGCTAGTTAATCTCTACAGTGAAAGCTGTAAAAAATAAAAATAAAAATTGTGACAAATTATGGTTTTTCATCATACCGCAGAAAAAAAGTACAATAAAATGCAATCAAATAGATAAATGTAAATAAAAGTGGTATCAATGAAAACATCATATTGTTCTGCAAAAAAAACAGCCATCATACGGCTCCACCAGTGAAAAAATAAAATAGTTACAGCTCTCAGAATATAGCAATGCAGAAAAACAATATTTTTTTAATAAAAATTTTATTATGCATAAGAGTCAAAACATTAAACAAAATAAGAACATGTAATATTGTAATCGTACTGACCCAAAGAAAAAAGCTGCCTTATAACTTTTATCACACGGTGAATGGCATAAAAACAGCAAAAAAACAGTCTCTGAGTTGCTGGTTTTAGTTCATTCTACCTCCCAAAAATCAGAATAGAAAGCGATCAAAAAATGTCATGTGCCCGAAAATAGTACCAATAAAAACATCGACTCGTCCAAAAAAAAATGACTGTGTGGGCAGAAATACAGAAAAATTATGGGTCTCAAAATATGGCAATCCAAAAACTTGTTTTTGTAAAAAATAGTGTTTAATTTAGTGTGTGACAACAGTCAAACATAAAAAAGTTACAAATCTAGTATCTCTGTAATTGCACCGACCTGAAGAATAAAGTCATCTAATCACTTATAGAGCATGAGGAATGGTATAAAAAAATAAATAAAACCTATTCTTGGCCTGGCGCCACAGTTTTGTGCACTTCTTAAAAGACAGATACTGTTAAACAGAAGCCAAACAGATTTCAGAGTAACTCTGCTGCCTCATTAGTGAATGGATCCCATGAAGTTTCATCCGAATTACGTATTTTGTAGATTTAGATGGATACCCCTATGTAAGTGCTCAGCGTAGAACAAGGATGAATGTGATCCAAAATATTCTGTACCCCAAAATTCCACCAATAAAATTTTCTACTCAACACCCAAAAAACAAATCCTCAATCAGGTTTGTCAACAGAAATATACAGTCAGGGCCAGAAATATTTGGACAGTGACACAATTTTCGCGAGTTGGGCTCTGCATGCCACCACATTGGATTTGAAATGAAACCTCTACAACAGAATTCAAGTGCAGATTGTAACGTTTAATTTGAAGGGTTGAACAAAAATATGTGTTAGAAAATGTAGGAATTGTACACATTTCTTTACAAACACTTCACATTTTAGGAGGTCAAAAGTAATTGGACAAATAAACATAAACCAAACAAAATATTTTTATTTTCAATATTTTGTGGCGAATCCTTTGGGCAATCACTGCCTAAGTCTGGAACCCATGGACATCACCAAACGCTGGGTTTCCTCCTTCTTAATGCTTTGCCAGGCTTTACAGCCGCAGCCTTCAGGTCTTGCTTGTTTGTGGGTCTTTCCCTCTTAAGTCTGGATTTGAGCAAGTGAAATGCATGCTCAATTGGGTTAAGATCTGGTGATTGACTTGGCCATTGAAGAATGTTCCACTTTTTGCACTCATGAACTCCTGTGTAGCTTTGGCTGTATGCTTGGGGTCATTATCCATCTGTACTATGAAGCGCCATCCAATCAAGTTTGCAGCATTTGGCTGAATCTGGGCTGAAAGTGTATCCCGGTACACTTCAGAATTCATCCGGCTACTCTTGTCTGCTGTTATGTCATCAATAAACACAAGTGACCCAGTGCCATTGAAAGCCATGCATGCCCATGCCATCACGTTGCCTCCACCATGTTTTTACAGAGGATGTGTGTGCCTTGAATCATGTGCCGTTCCCTTTCTTCTCCAAACTTTTGGCTTCCCATCATTCTGGTACAGGTTGATCTTTGTCTCATCTGTCCATAGAATACTTTTCCAGAACTGAGCTGGCTTCTGAGAGTGTTTTTCAGCAAATTTAACTCTGGCCTGTCTATTTTTGGAATTGATGAATGGTTTGCATCTAGATGTGAACCCTTTGTATTTACTTTCATGGAGTCTTCTCTTTACTGTTCACTTAGAGACAGATACACCTACTTCACTGAGAGTGTTCTGGACTTCAGTTGATGTTGTGAACGGGTTCTTCTTCACCAAAGAAAGTATGCGGCGATCATCCACCACTGTTGTCTTCCGTGGGCTCCCAGGTCTTTTTGGATTGATGAGTTCACCAGTGCTTTCTTTCTTTCTCAGGATGTACCAAATTGTAGATTTTGCCACTTCTAATGTTGTAGCTATTTCTTGGATGGGTTTTTTTCTGTTCTTGCAGCTTAAGGATGGCTTGTTTCACCTGCATGGAGAGCTCCTGTGACTGCATGTTTCCTTCACAGCAAAACCTTCCAAATGCAAACACCACACCTCAAATCAACTCCAGCCCTTTCATCTGCTTAATTGAGAATGACATAACAAAGGGATTGCCTCCCCTGTCCATGAAATAGCCTTGGAGTCATTTGTCCAATTACTTTTGGTCCCTTTAAAAACAGGTGGCACATGTTAAGGAGCTGAAACTCCTAAACCCTTCATCCAATTTTAATGTGGATACCCTCAAATGAAAGCTGAAAGTCTGAACTTCAACTGCATCTGATTTGTTTTGTTTCAAATTCATTGTGGTAATGTCTAGAACCAAAATTAGATAAATGTTGTCTCTGTCCAAATATTTATGGACCTAACTGTAGGTGGTGTCCACATAACTGGAAGCACAAAGACTCTGAAAATTGATGTGGCTCCCAACAAAGAAATTCAGTAAAATCTTTGTTGCCAAATGCAAATGCCACCCTCCTCCTGATCCTCACACTATGCCTAATCCACAGTTAACATCCACATGTTTGGCATTACTGTAGTGAGGAGAGCCCACTTAATTTACGTGCATGTTTCCAGAAGTCTGAGCTGGGCATAATGTATAGGCACTACAATGTACCGTACTAGACAATACAATGTACCAGGCACTAAACATAATGGGCACTACAATGGCATATTTACATTTTCACTTAGAAACATTCATTTCTAGCAAAATCATTACTACACCTGTAGATGAATTCTGAGAGAGGTGTAATTTCCAAATTGTGGTCAATTGAGTGGGAATTCTGATTTTTTGGCACTTAGGGGCTTTGTATATGGAGTCCCAATCTATTCTATGAAAATGTGTTTATGTGGTCACTTTTACCTATTTCCCATTGTGAAAGTGTAAAATCTGGGGCTAAAACAACGTTAAACAACATTAACCACTTAGTGACAGAGACAATTTGGTACTTAACGACCAAGCCAATTTTTACAATTCTGACCACTGTCACTGAGATTGTTTTTTCGTAACATATTGTACTTCATGATAGTGGTAAAATTTCTTTGATATAACTTGCGTTTATGAAAAAACGGAAATTTGGCAAATTTTGCAATTTTCAAACTTATTTTTTTGCCCTTAAATCAGAGTGGGGTCACACAAAATAGTTAATAAATAACATTTCCCACATGTCAACTTTACATCAGCACAATTTTGGAAGCATAATTGTTTTTTGTTAGGACGTTATCAGGGTTAAAAGTTGACCAGCAATTTCTAATTTTTCCAACAAAATTTACAAAGCCATTTTTTTAGGTACCACCTCACATTTAAAGTGAGTTTAGGGGGTCAAAAGAACAGAAAATACCCAAAAGTGACACCATTCTAAAAATTGCATGCTTCAAGGTGCTCAAAACAACATTCAACAAGCAACATGGAAGGAAAAAATGAACATTTTACTTTTTTCACAAAATGTTTATTTTGGCAGGGTATCAGGAGAAAGTGGACCAAAAAATTTGTTGTGCAATTTCTCCTGAGTACGCCAATATGTGTGGGAAAGCCAATGTTTTGGCGCATGGCAGGGCTCAGAAGGGAGGGAGCACCGTTTGACTTTTTGAACGCAGAATTGGCTGGAATCAATGGTGTCGCAATGTCGCGTTTGGAGACCTCCTGATGTAACTAAACAGTGGAACCCTCCGATTCTAACTCCAACCCTAACCCCAAACACCCCCTAACCCTAATCCTAACCCTAACCATAACCCTAACCACAAACCTAACCCTAAACACACCATAACCCTAATCCCAAACCTAACCACAATCCCAACCATAACCACAACCCTAAGCATAGCCCAACACTAACTTTAGCCCAACCCTAATGCTAGCCCAACTCTAATGCTAGCCCCAAACCTAACCCTAGTCCAACCCTAAACCTACCCCAACAATAACCCTAACTTTAGCCCAACCCTAACTTTAGCCCAATCCTAACCTAACCTCGGGTGAGCTGACCTTGTGAACCACCCCCTATATAGGGAGCATCAGGGACAGGTCTAGGGAGACTCGGCACGACAGCTGGTACCCAGGGACGGACAATAGGAGACACAAGCGGGAGATGGGATGGACTAGCAGAGAGGCTGGCAGGCAGGCACGGCTGAGACACTGGCAGGGAAGCATGGCTGAGACAATGGCAGGGAAGCATGGCTGAGACACTGGCAGGCAGGCACGGCTGAGACACTGGCGGGGAAGCACTGCTGAGAAACTGGCAGGGAAGCACGGTTGAGACACTGGCAGGGAAGCATGGCTGAGAAACTGGCAGGTGGGCACGGCTGAGACACTGGCAGGGAAGCACGGCTGAGAAACTGGCAGGGAAGCATGGTTGAGACACTGGCAGGGAAGCACGGCTGAGAAACTGGCAGGTGGGCACGGCTGAGACACTGGCAGGGAAGCACGGCTGAGAAACTGGCAGGGAAGAATGGTTGAGACACTGGCAGGTGGGCATGGCTGAGACACTGGCAGGGAAGCACGGCTGAGAAACTGGCAGGGAAGCACGGCTGAGACACTGGCAGGGAAGCACGGCAGAGACACTGGCAGGCGGGCATGGCTGAGACACTAGGACATAGGCAGAATTGAGACACTGGCAGGTGGGTACTAGGAGAGAACACAGAGAGGAACCTGGATGAGGAATGAGGGAAAGGTAGCAAACACAAGACAGGGTGAATAGCCAGGAAACAGGGAACCGCAGGGAAGTGTGGGGCTCGAATCAAGAGTGGGGCACAAATGATAGTCAGGCAAAGCCTAGAGGAAGAGGCTACCTGATATGCAGAGCACGCTGCGGGACTTCCGGGTCAGGGTCCTCTCAGGGCATAATGAGGATGGGAAGGCGCGACCGAGGTCAGGCAGGGTGATGTGCACATGCGCCGCTGAGCCCAGCGTGGGAAACGTGCACATACACCCGATGAGAGCCAGAAGCCGGCCACGAGACCGGGGAGAGGACGCCGGGTGACACACACCAGCTCCAAGAGCATGCCGGGATGCCATGGACAGGTAAGTATGCCAGGGTTTAGGGGCAGCAGGGAAGGAGGCGTAACAGTACCCCCCTCTTTTCACCCCCTCCTCCTAAGGCTGGAAAGAAATCTTGCCAAGATTTGAGGAGCCTGGATGTTCTCCCAAGGCTTCAAAGATCTCTCCTCAGGACCAAAGCCTTTCCAATCAATTAAAAAAAGGTTTTCCTTCTTACCTTTTTCATAGCAAGAATGTCTTTAACTTCAAAGACATCTTTAGCGGAAACAGGCTGAGGCGAATGACCAGTAGAGGCATGGAACTGGTTGAGGATAACTGGCTTTAGGAGAGAAATGTGGAAAGAATTTGGGATGCGAAGTGAGGCGGGTAGCTTCAACTTGTAGGCGACATCATTAATGCGAGCCAAGACCTCGAAAGGTCCGATGTACCGGGGGCCCAGTTTATATGAGGGGATCTTAAGGCAAACGAACTTGGAAAATAACCACACCTTATCACCAGGAAGATACAATGGAGGATTCAGGTGCCTTTTGTCTGCATGTTTTTGCATTCTGTCACACGCTCGTTCAAGTGCGGTCTTGGTCTCCTGCCAGATCCTGGGGAACTCCTCGGACAGAAGATCAGCCTCCCGCACACCCGAGACAGGAGGTACCGGCAGAGTCATGCCAGAATGTTGCCCGTAGACAATAAAGAAAGGCGACTTGGAAGAAGATTCGCTGGTGTGATTGATGTACGCAAATTCCGCCCAAGGAAGCAAGCTGGACCAATCATTCTGGTGGGCATTAGAGAAATGGCAGAGATAAGTCACCAGGATCTGATTCATACACTACACCTGACCGTTGGTCTGAGGATGGTAGGCCGAGAAGTCTAGCGTGACATTCATAAGCTTGCATAGGGCTCTCTAGAACCGGGAGGTGAACTGGACTCCTCTGTCCAAAACTATATGTTGAGGAAAGCCATAAATCCGAAAAATATGGTTGATGAAGACTTTCGCCAACTTGGGTGCAGAGGGTTAACCAGGCAGAGAGATGAAATGAGCCATCTTGGAGAATCGATCTATGACCACGAGGATAACTGTGCAGCCAGAAGCCCGAGGTAGATCGGTAATAAAGTCCATTGCAATGTGCTGCCATGGAGTCGAAGGGAAGGGATGCGGGTGTAGAAGTCCAGAGGTTAGCTGCCTAGTAACCTTGTTCTTGGCACAAGGCGGGCAGGAGGCTATAAAGCTTCGGACATCTTGGAGAAGGGTTGGCCTCCAGTAGTAGCGAGACACGAGAATGAGGGTTTTTTTGAGGCCGACATGGCCAGCAAGTTTGGAGGCATGTCCCCAGTGTAAGACTCGCCTCCTATTGTTCACTGGAATGAAAGTCTTACCCGGAGGTAGAGAAGTTAGGCTGACAGGAGCTACCGTGATGACCTTGGAAGGGTCCATGATGTGCATAGATTCCTCTTCAGTATCGACAGACAGAAAGGTCCTGGACAATGTATCAGCCTTAAGGTTCTTATTGCCAGGGCGGAAGTGGAGTTCAAAATGGAAACGGGCAAAGAACAGAGACCACCTGGCTTGCCGGGGATTAAGTCTTTGTGCCGACCGGATGTACGCCAGGTTCTTATGGTCCATGTAGATCTTATAAGGATGTACGGCTCCCTCAAATAAGTATCGCCACTCCTCCAATGCCAGCTTGATGGACAACAGCTCCCTGTCATCAATGGAATAGTTCCGTTCCGAAGTGGAGAACGTTTTGGAGAACAAGCCGCAGGTGACCAGCCGTCCGGAGGAAGACCTGTTTGGAATATGCTGGAGGCGGCTTCTGAGCTGGGGCTCCCTCCGGTGGTTGCTGAGGGTAATGAACTGATTAATGAATGGCCTTCAGCTGGCGCTGAATGGTAGGATATAAGTGGCCTAAGTTCCCAGCAGCCTTGCCGGTTATCAATTGTTCTTTCTGGTCTTGCTTGAAGCACTGCTAGTTTCCTGCTCTCCTTCAGATAAGTGTTTGCTGTTTTTTTTTCCTCTGTTTGATTTTCTCTGCTGGTTTGCTGCCTGCAGTGGACTGCAGCCTTTCCCCTTTTGGGGGTCTGGCGCTGCAATTGTGCTCCGTTTGTGTCTGCACTTTTGCTTTGCTCTTTTGTTACTTTTTCATGGGCATACCCACCATGGGGCAGGGGGGCAGCTGCCCCCCCTAGAAGCAGGGGTGCCCACCTATGACATTATTTGTGGGCGGAGAGAGCGCGCTCTGCTCTCCTGCCCCTGGCTGCAGGCCTGCAGCAGTTGGTTGTGAGAGCTGCAGCCTCAACGTATCAGGCATCAGGGAGTCCAGGCAGGACACACTCCCTACCCACACGTGCCTGATGCCTGCGGCCTGCCTGCTGAAATCGCGTGGCGTTAGGTCGGGTGGCGGGTATCATCACATCAGTGACGCCGGTCTCTCCGGGAATGGGTAAGTGAGTCACTCAGACTGCCAGACTGAGTGTATAATAATAATAATTGATCCAGAAAGATGTTTAAAGTAAAATACATCAGCCCAGCGGCCAGCACCTGTAATACAGTGGGGCTGATGTATATACAGGTGCTGGGCTAGGGCTGGTGACGTATATACAGGTGTTGGGCTGGAGGCTGGGGCTGGTGACGTATACAGGTGCTGGGCTGGAAGCTGGGGCTGGTAATGCATATTCAGGTGCTGGGCTGGAGGCTGGTGATGTATATACAGGTGCTGGGCTGGAGGCTGGGGTTGATGTATATACAGGTGCTGGGCTGGAGGCTGGTGATGTATATACAGGTGCTGGGCTGGAGGCTGGTGACGTATACAGGTGCTGGGCTGGTGACGTATACAGGTGCTGGGCTGGTGACATGTACAGGTGCTGGGCTGGTGACGTATACAGGTGCTGGGCTTGTGATGGATACAGGTGCTGGGCAGGTGATGTATACAGGTTCTGGGCTGGTGATGTATATACAGATATACAGGTGCTGGGTGGTGATTAGTGTTGGTGATGTATATACAGGTGCTGAGCTGGTGATGTATATACAGGAGCTAGGCTGGTGATGTATATACAGGTGCTGGGTGGTGATGTATATACAGGTGCTGGGCTGGTGATGTATATACAGGTGCTGGGCTGGTGATGTATATACAGGTGCTGGGCTGGTGATGTATATACAGATATACAGTTGCTGGTGCTGTTGATGTATATACAGATAAACAGGTGCTGGGGCTGGTGATGTATATACAGATATACAGGTGCTGGGGCTGATGATGTATATAAAGGTGCTGGGCCGGGCCTTAAGTATATACAGGTGTTGGGCTGGGGCTGGTGACATATACAGGTGCTGGGCTGGGGCTGGTGATGTATATACAGACCGTCCGACCGTCCTGGGTTGGGGCTGGTGACATATACAGGGGCTGGCTGGCCTGGTGGTGATGTATATACAGGGGCTGGCCTGGTGGTGATGTATATACAGGTGCTGGGCTGGGGCTGATGTATATACAGGGGCTGGGCTGGGGATGATGTATATACAGGGGCTGGGCTAGTGATGTATATACAGATATACAGGTGCTGGGCTGGTGATGTATATACAGGTGCTGGGCTGGTGATGTATATACAGGTGCTGGGGCTGGGGATGTATATACAGGTGCTGGGCTGTGGCTGGTGATGTATATACAGGTGCTGGACTGGTGATGTATATACAGATATACAGGTGCTGGGCTGGTGATGTTTATACAGGTGCTGGGCTGGTGATGTATATACAGGTGCTGGGCTGGTGATGTATATACAGGTGCTGGGTGGTGATGTATATACAGGTGCTGGGCTGGTGATGTATATACAGATAAACAGGTGCTGGTGATGTATATACAGATATACAGGTGCTGGTGATGTATATACAGGAGCTGGGCTGGAGGCCGGGCCTTAAGTATATATAGGTGATGGGCTGGGACTGGTGAAGTATACAGGTGCTTGGCTGGGGCTGGTGATGTATATACAGGTGCTAGGCTGGTGATGTATATACAGGTGCTGGGTGTGATGTATATACAGGTGCTGGGTGGTGATGTATATACAGGTGCTGGGCTGGTGATGTATATACAGGTGCTGGGCTGGTGATGTATATACAGATATACAGTTGCTAGGGCTGGTGATGTATATACAGATAAACAGGTGCTGGGGCTGGTGATGTATATACAGATTTACAGGTGCTGGGGCTGATGATGTATATAAAGGTGCTGGGCCGGGCCTTAAGTATATACAGGTGTTGGGCTGGGGCTGGTGATGTATACAGGTGCTGGCTGGTGAGTATATACAGACCTCCGACCATCCTTGGTTGGGGCTGGTGACATATACAGGGCTGGCTGGCCTGGTGGTGATGTATATACAGGGGCTGGCCTGGTGGTGATGTATATACAGGTGCTGGGCTGGGGCTGATGTATATACAGGGGCTGGGCTGGGGATGATGTATATACAGGGGCTGGGCTAGTGATGTATATACAGATATACAGATGCTGGGCTGGTGATGTATATACAGGTGCTGGGCTGGTGATGTATATACAGGTGCTGGGGCTGGTGATGTATATACAGGTGCTGGGCTGGTGAAGTATATACAGGTGCTGGGCTGGTGATGTATATACAGGAGCTGTGGCTGGTGATGTATATACAGGTGCTGGGGCTGGTGATGTATATACAAATATACAGGTGCTGGGGCTGGAGATGTATATAAAGGTGCTGGGCCGGGCCTTAAGTATATACAGGTACTGGGCTGGTGACGTATACAGGGGCTGGTCAATTTTTGTTTCATTCACCTTTTTCGTTCTAAAATTTTACAACCTGAACAACCATGGAATGCCCCCTAGTTTTGATCCTGGGTACGCCCATGTACTTTTTATTTGCTGAATAGCGTTTTGTTACACCAGAGATCTGATTTAGGTGGATGAGATCGTGTGATCTCAGGTTTTTGGCAATCAGAAGTGTTGGTATTTTTGTTAGGGTTTTGTTGGATTGCAGTCAGAATTCTTTCCTATACTTTTCTGTCTAGACAGATTGGGCCCCAGCGTTTGCTCATTCTATTTTCTGTCTGTGTCCGTGCTTTCTTCTTGTCTAACCGCCATTACATGTTTGGGGGCTTCCTATTTTCTTTGGGGATCTGCTCCGGGGCAGATAGCTTTCATCTTTCTGCCTTTAGGTAGAGTTATCTCTCAGGCTGTGACGAGGCGTCTAGGATCAACGTAGGAACGCTCCACGGCTACCTCTAGTTGTGTGGTTAGTTCAGGTTACTGCAATCCAATAGGTTCCAGCCTCTCTGGTGTATTACCGCTTTTGCTATTTTTTTGCTGTTTCTCCTCAGTTACCGAAACATAACAAAGACCTTTGAGAAACTACCGCACTGGCCCCGGAGGCTGAAGCATCCAACTTAAGAATGAAGGGTTTGTTAGCCTCTGGACGATGGAGTATGGGAGCCGTAGCAAAGGCTTGTTTCAAGGACAGGAAGGCATTCTCAGCCTCAGATGACCAGACATGAGGATTGGCCCCCTTGCGGATCAGAGAGGAAATAGGACCGGTCAAGGAGGAAAAGTGTGGGATGAACTGCCGGTAAAAATTTGCAAAACCAAGGAATCACTGGATCGCCTTAACACCATGGGGACGTGGCCAGTTGAGCACGGCGGACAATTTTCCTGGATCCATGCGTAAGCCAGAGTCAGAGATGATGTAGCCCAAGAACGGGAGAGATGACTGTTTGAAGGCGCACTTCTCGAGCTTAGCATAAGGACGATTCTTCCTCAGATGCATCAGTACTTGGCGAATGTCTTTTCTATGGGTAGACAGATCCGGAGAAAACACAAGAATATCGTCCAAGTACACCACCACACAGGAGTACAGTGGATCCCGGAAAACATTGTTCAAAAAGTCCTGGAAGAATGCGGGGGCATTGCACAAGCTGAAGGGCATGACCAAATACTCATAGTGTCCGTCCCAGGTGTTAAAAGCGGTCTTCCACTCATCTCCGGGGCGGATACGGATTAGATTGTAGGTCCAACGAAGATCCAGCTTAGTGAAGATTTGTGCTCCCCGTAGCTGGTCGAATAGCTCTGGAATGAGAGGAAGCGGGTATTTGTTCTTAATGGTGATGTCGTTGAGGCCCCGGTAGTCAATGCAGGGACGAAGGGACCCATCCTTCTTCTTAACAAAGAAGAAACCCGTGCCTGCGGGTGAAGAGGACTTCCGAATAAAGCCTCTGGCCAGATTCTCCTGGACATACTCGGTTATGGCTCGGGTCTCGGCAGGGGACAACGGGTAAATTCAGCCCCTAGGTGGAGTAGAGCATGGAACGAGGTGGATCATGCAATCATACGGACGATACAGAGGCAGGCTCTCCACCTCCCTCTTGTTGAAGACATCCGCAAAGGACCAGTAGGCCAAAGGCAAGCCTGCAGGCACTGTGGTTGGCCAAGAAGAATTCACTGGCTGGACAGGAAGCAAGCACGTTTTCTGGCAGGACTGTCCCCAACGCAGAATGTCACCAGACTACCAATCAAGGATGGGCTCATGAGTAGAGATGAGCGACTTTGCCTCTGGGAGGGTCGAGTTGGGTTTCCGGCCACCCGACTTTCCCAAAAGTCGAGTCGAACGAAATCGGCCGACTATCGGAAAAAGTCAAAGGTCCGACTGAAACTCGACCCGACCCCAATGCAAGTCAATGGGGAAGA
>JARQOD010000004.1:194439646-194574617 GCA_033576555.1 Oophaga sylvatica | reverse complement strand
AATGAACTGTTTCCGTGCCATTCTGTCTACCCA
The DNA here is from genome assembly GCA_033576555.1 of Oophaga sylvatica. Classification (NCBI taxonomy): domain Eukaryota; kingdom Metazoa; phylum Chordata; class Amphibia; order Anura; family Dendrobatidae; genus Oophaga; species Oophaga sylvatica. The sequence goes on along the minus strand of JARQOD010000004.1, from coordinate 194,574,584 downwards.
GACAGCGATCCTAGAGCTAAATACCCCTGGAAATGTTACAAAGGTAAAACTAGTAGCCTGTGGTTTCTTGATAAGGACTCAATCAGTATTCAGGTACCAATGGAATTTAGATGTAATGTAAATCAAGAGAAGAGAAAAAGCAGTGTAAATGATGTATGAAAAAAATGAGAAAATCCAGAAAGCCATTTAATTCAAAATACAACCAACAATTGTCTAATTTTAATACATTTTCTCCTGAAACGCCATAGCAAAAATAGGATAAAAAAGAAGCTGTAGGAATAAAAGGAAATATTTGCGGATTCTTTCTTTTTTCTATGATATTTTAATGTGTCTCTTGATGCGCACACTGTACCTTTATTGCTTTTTGCTTCTTGCAATTTCTTTCTTTACATTAATTGGAAACACACAGATGAATTCAACCTTGTTATTCAATGCTCTGGTCTATTAGAGAAGTGATTTTACAATCTGTAATATGTATTTCTATTTAATACTTTCTGAAACACATTAGTACAGTAGCTGTCTTTGGTGGATTGTTTTAGATATAACTGATAGCATAGTTACTGATATATTCTGATGGGTTTAACCTTTGTTTCTTTTCAAGCAGTGATAGAGCTATATGGGTTCAAAAGTAATACCTGAGCTCAGACATGAAGCCAGTGAGGGTATGTGCACAGGAGTATTTTGAGGAGTCTTTTTAAAGGGAATCTGTCACCCCAAAATTGCCATATCAGATAAAGATATGGCTGAATAGTGCGTCCCATAACAAAGCTAACAGTAGGTATCATATATCCTGATACCCCCGTTTTCATATCAAAATACCTTTGTAAAGTTGGTTATTTTCGGTGTCAATCACGGCAGTCAGGTCAGGAGGGCAGCGGTTTTCAAGTCCTCCTCCCCCGCTCCTCGTCATCAGTTGCGTATCGCCGTCTGTGAATCCCACAGACGGCGTTCGGCTTCCCGCAATTGCGCAATTCAAAATCCAGCCCGGTGCATGCGCTACTCTTTCCTTGCCACGAAAGTCATCCAAGGCAAGCAGTCATTTCCGGGGCAAGGAAAGAGTAGCGCATGCGTTGTAACGATTTTATGCTTTGCTGTTGGGCAAAGCACACTGCGCATGCGCCGGGCCGGCTTTGTTACCATTAGCTTTGTTATGGGACGCACTATTCAGCCATATCTTTATCTGATATGGCAATTTTGGGGTGACAGATTCCCTTTAAAGAATGTCCACTTCAAAAAAACACTTGAAAAATCTCTCAGAAAATGCTATCCTGTGTGTCTGGTTGGCATCTTTCTTGGAGAATACTCCCTTCTCTGTATTAAATATAGCTATTCTCTCCGTGATTTTTCTTTTTTTTTTTTTTTAGATAGACATTACTCCTGTGTATGTCACACTATAGCTATACACTTGCACTTTGTACTTTTACTTAGACTTGTTTCAAGTAAGTTTATGTACAGTTGTGCTCAAAAGTTTACATACCCCGGCAGAATTTTTGCTTTCTTGGCCTTTTGTCAGAGTATATGAATAATAACATCAAAACTTTTTCTACACTCATGGTAAGTGTTTGGGTGAAGCCATTTATTGTCAACTACTGTATTTTCTCTTTTTATAACAACCCAAAACTTTCAAATGACCCTGATCAAAAGTTTGCATGCCCCATTTCTTAATACCGTGTTTTGCCCACTGTAACATCAATGACAGCTTGAAGTCTTTTGTGGTAATTGTGGATAAGGTTCTTTATTTTCTCAGATGGTAAAGCTGCCCACTCTTCTTGGCAAAAAACCTCCAATTCCTGTAAATTCATGGGCTGTCTAGCATGAACTGAACTCTTGAGATCTCCCTAGAGTGGCTCTGTCACGCTCGCATCCTGGCTGATGGGCGTGAGCCTAGGGGTTGTGGTTCCACTGTGCTACAAACCAGACTACCCTGTAAGGGGTGTGACTAAGACTAACTGTATACACTGGAGCCTCTGATGGTGAGGTCAGGCTTGTGCGGCAGGCAGCTGCCAAGTGCCACTCCAGGGTGGTGTCTGGCTGTGGCTGCTGATCCCACTTTGGGAGACAGTGGCATGGCTGAGACACTGGCAGGCAGGCACAGATGAGACACAGAGCAGGCAGGCATGGATGAGACACAGGGCAGGTAGGCATGGACGAGACACAGGGCAGGCTGGCACAGATGAGACACCGGGCAGGCTGGCACGGATGAGACACAGGGCAGGCTGGCACGGATGAGACACAGGGCAGGCTAGCACGGAGGAGACACAGGGCAGGCTGGCATGGAGGAGACACAGGGAAGGCTGGTACCGATACAGCAGGTACTGATACTGGTACAGACAGAAAAGAATGGAGTATGGAAGAACAGGTAGAGTCCTGTTCACACAGGAGGAGAACCGCAAGGCTGTGGAGAAGGGCTGTAGAGCTGCAAGAGAAACTCCAGAGGCAGGAGCAAAGCAGAGCGAAACCGCAAGGTATACGGAGAGGAGCTGCAGCAAGAGATTGCTGCAGTGACAGGAGCGAAGCAGAGTGGAACCGCAAGATATGCAGAGAGGAGCTGCAGCAAGAGATTGCTGCAGCTGCAGTAGTGAAGCAGAGCGGAACCGCAAGATATGCGGAGAGGAGCTACAGCAAGAGATTGCTGCAGCTGCAGTAGCAAAGCAGAGCAGACCTGCAGGAGTGCGGACAAGAGGCAGAGAGAGATACAGAGAGACAACAAGGCAAGACACATCAGGGAAGAAACCACAGACAAGGAGACCAAGAGACAAAGGTAGGTGTCATGGGTGCATCGCCACGAGGATCGTCGCGATTGCACATTCTGACTTCTCGCAGCTGAGTTGCTGTTACTTTGTGTTTGGTAATGAGAGAGTTAATTTTACCTAGCTCTTTGCTAAGACTAGGTCCAGCCTCGCCCGGCTGCTTTTGATTATGTTCTAATTAGCTTCCTTTATATCCCTGCCAGTCTGGGTGTTAGATGCCGGTGAAAGCCTTCATGTAGTCTAGCAGACTGGATCGGTTCTGAGAATACTTAAGCTAAGAGCTCCTTAGTTGTTTTTACTCTTATAGCTTATAGTTTATCTCTGAGACCTTAGGTGTTCCTACTGTGTGTGAGTGTTGTATGTAAGACTTTATTTACTTTATTTCTTGTCTTTCTTGTATGTCTTTCTGTTCATTAACCGTTACCTGTTCATTCCCTTTGGTGGTAATCAGGGTCCTTCTTAGGACTAGATTACAGTTGGCAGGGATTGATAGGAGACAGGGTTTACGCTGGTGGCCTGGACCTCTGTACCTTTAACAGTACCTCCAGGTAGAGGGATTAGTTAGGACCCCAGTTTAGGGTCAGCATAGACCCCGGTCACCCTCTAGCCAGCGACAGCGTATAACGGATTCCGTATTGACCCACTGGACATTCTGTCAGGTAATTCTATGTTATCATATATCTATGCGCATGTTATATAGTATGTTGCCCTTTTGATATAGATTACTGTCATCACATATATATATCTGCTATACAGCGTGACATTTTCACCGGCCCATACTAAAGATTCTCCCCAGCTGTCATGGATCCAGTAGCCCAGCTGGCCCGGCAGTTGCAGGGGTTGTCCATGGAGTTGGCAGACATTAAGTCCAAGGTTCTGTCCCCCCCGGAGCAAACCAGATCTGAACCTAAGGTTGCTCTTCCGGACAGGTTCACTGGTGGGCGGGACAAATTTTTTACTTTCCGGGAGGCATGTAAATTGTACTTTCGGCTGCGGCCTCGGTCATCTGGGAGTGAAGAGCAGAGGGTGGGAATTGTTATCTCGCTCTTACAAGGGGACCCTCAATCTTGGGCGTTCTCTATTCCTCCAGGCTCCCCAGATCTCCAGTCAGTGGATCGATTTTTTACTGCCCTGGGTCTGGTATATGATGATCCGGATCGAGTTTCCCTTGCTGAAACAAAGTTACGTAAAATACGGCAAGGAAATCGTCCAGCGGAGGAATATTCTTCTGAGTTCCGTAGATGGGCAACAGATACTCAGTGGAATGACCCAGCTCTTAGGAGCCAGTTTTGTCAAGGGTTGTCTGACAAATTAAAAGATGTGTTGGCTCAGTATGATTCTCCTCCATCACTGGAGGCTGCTATGGCCCTCGCTATTCGCATTGATAGACGAATTCGGGGAAGACGCGAGGTAACTCCGCCTCCCGTGATGACTCCACCTACTACTAAAGTCCCTTATACTGAGGTTCCCCTGGTCTGTTCTGAGGAACCCATGCAGTTGGGAGGGACATCTTTTTGTAGGAGGGAACCGGCGGTGCACCGCAAGACTAGAAGGTGTTTCTTTTGCGGGAGAGAGGGACATTTTGTTGGGGGGTGTCCATCCCGGGCCTCTTTGAGCAAAGGAGTTAACCTGGGAGTGTGTATTTCGTCCCCAAATCCCTCTCAGTTTCTCGTGCCTGCGGAGGTGGTGATTGGTACTAGAACTGAGAGGATTTCTGTTTTTCTTGATAGTGGGTCCGGGGCTAATCTGGTGGACGCTCGGTTTGCCCAGGTGTATGGTATGCAACTGAGTGTTTTGGCCAAACCGGTCCCTATAGTCTCTATTAATTCTAGACCTCTCGGTCAAGGTTGCTTGGTACAAGCTGTTCATAACATAGATCTTCGAGTAGGGGCAATACATAAAGAGCAATTGTCTTGTTATGTGTTGGAGGGTCTACCTACTCCTATTGTGTTGGGACTTCCTTGGTTGGCTAAACATAACCCAGTGATTGATTGGCAATCCGGAAAGATAAGCCAGTGGGGTGAATTTTGCAGGAATAACTGCATGAGCACGGTCATCGGTGCGGTTGTGCCTAGGACTTTGTCTCCTTTTCTGGAGGACTTTGGGGAGATGTTCTCAGAGGAGGGGTGCAAAGAGTTACCTCCTCATCGCGCATATGACTGCTCAATAAAGTTGCTTCCTGATGCCTTATCTCGTACTTTCCCAGGGGCCGGGAGGACGGATGATCCGGTTCCTATTCCTCAGGAGGGAGTTGTAGTGTCAGCTGTATGCTCTGAGCTTGAGGGGGAGGTATTGGGGGCTCAGGGGGACGCCCCTGTGGGACTTTCAGGGAGACTGATAGTTCCAGATCGGTTAAGACTGAAGGTTACGGGGAACCGTTACAAACGGATGGCTGATAGGGGGAGAGTTTCTGGTCTAGATCTGAAGGTGAACGATCTGGTTTGGTTGTCTACCAGGAATTTAAAACTTAAAGTTTCCTCCTGGAGGTTGGGTCCCAGATTCATCGGGCCGTACAGGATCAGTTCCATAATTAATCCTGTGGCATTTCGTTTGGACCTCCCTCCTACGTTTAAAATTCATAATGTGTTTCACAAGTCATTACTTAAAAAGTATGTGGCACCAGTCATACCGTCACCTCTACCTCCTCCTTCAGTGGTGGTCAATGATAACGTGGAATTTCATGGGTCGAAAATCATTGACTCACGTCTCAGTCGTCGGTCCCTTCAGTACCTGGTTCATTGGAAGGGGTATGGTCCTGAGGAGAGGACGTGGGTCCCTGCGTCGGAGGTTAACGCAGATCGATTGGTTCGGACCTTCCACACAACTTACCCGGGCAGACCTGGCCTTGAGGGTCCGGAGGCCCCTCGTAGAAGGGGGGGTACTGTCATGGGTGCATCGCCACGAGGATCGTCGCAATTGCACATTCTGACTTCTCGCAGCTGAGTTGCTGTTACTTTGTGTTTGGTAATGAGAGAGTTAATTTTACCTAGCTCTTTGCTAAGACTAGGTCCAGCCTCGCCCGGCTGCTTTTGATTATGTTCTAATTAGCTTCCTTTATATCCCTGCCAGTCTGGGTGTTAGATGCCGGTGAAAGCCTTCATGTAGTCTAGCAGACTGGATCGGTTCTGAGAATACTTAAGCTAAGAGCTCCTTAGTTGTTTTTACTCTTATAGCTTATAGTTTATCTCTGAGACCTTAGGTGTTCCTACTGTGTGTGAGTGTTGTATGTAAGACTTTATTTACTTTATTTCTTGTCTTTCTTGTATGTCTTTCTGTTCATTAACCGTTACCTGTTCATTCCCTTTGGTGGTAATCAGGGTCCTTCTTAGGACTAGATTACAGTTGGCAGGGATTGATAGGAGACAGGGTTTACGCTGGTGGCCTGGACCTCTGTACCTTTAACAGTACCTCCAGGTAGAGGGATTAGTTAGGACCCCAGTTTAGGGTCAGCATAGACCCCGGTCACCCTCTAGCCAGAGACAGCGTATAACGGATTCCGTATTGACCCACTGGACATTCTGTCAGGTAATTCTATGTTATCATATATCTATGCGCATGTTATATAGTATGTTGCCCTTTTGATATAGATTACTGTCATCACATATATATATATCTGCTATACAGCGTGACAGTAGGACAGAGTTCAGACAAGGTAATGACATGAGCAAGGTACAGGGACAATGACACTGGGACCAGGATATTCTGCCTCCTGGAGGGCGGACAAACAGGTACAAGGCAAAGCTAGGAGTGAAGCCTCCAAGTTGGAGGAACACAAAGCAAGACCTGGCAGCTCAGCAGCAAGACACTAACTGAGTTAACACATTGCACAGGCCAGATCCACAGGGTGCAGCTGCCTTAAATACTAGAGGGCTAATGGTAATTGGTCAGTCAGGTGCACCCTGACTCCATAAGAACCAGAGAGTTCTGGCACCGCTCCCCTATGTACAGTTAGGAGACATGCAGAGAGCAGATAGGAGACAAGAGGTACAGAGCCTGGAGCTGGCAGCAGACAGAAATCACAGAATGACCTGGAGCAGTGAACATGTAGGTGTGTGAGGGATAGGAGGCCATGCAGTGATGTCAGCAAGGTTGTTACAGTACCCCCCTTTACGACCCCTCTTCAAGCCTGCCAGAATGACCTGTAGAAGGAGTTTGGGACCACACACAGTCCAGGCTGACACGACATCCTTTAGGTAAGGTGACGTGGCCGTACCATCAGGAATCACAGAATGCCAGGTTTCTTGGTGCCCGACGAAGTCAACCTCCATAATGACCTGGACCTCCTCCTGTAGACTGGAGGAAAGCAGAGATGAGCACATTTCTGTCTTGGGATCTTCACTCAATGACCACATGGAAGTGGGAGGCATACATACAGGAAGCATCTTCAGCCTGGTACCATGAAAAAACTCATCCATCTCTTCCGAATTAGAGAGTGAGTAAGCCTCTGTCTTGGTATTTTCACCAACCAGCCACCTGGGAGCAGAAGACATACATTTAGGAAGCATCTTCAGCCTGGTACCCTGAATAACTGGACACCTCTTCTGGAATAGAGGGTGAGTAAAGCACTGTCCTGGAATCTTCACCCACTGGCCACAGAGGAGCTGAAGGTATATACTCAGAATCCATATTCAGCCCTTTAACCAGGGGAAGACAAACAAGAGGAGAGGATGCTCCTAGGAGCGGATCACTGGTATAGACGCTGGAGACGTGTGAAAAGAATGCCACAGCTTCCCCCTCTTCGGAGACATCATCACACCTTGACTCTGCGACTAGCAGACCAGAAGAAGAAGACGACATTGCTGACTGACTCTGATGCAAGGTAACTAGACACCTCTTGTCACTTGGTTGTCTCAAGCGAAGCACCTTGCTGGGTCTCCAGACATAAATGGGTACAAGAATCTCTGGCACAGAATGACCCATGGGCATACCAGACAGCAAATGGAAGATGAACTTCTTTGTATAGAATGCTCCGACCTGGAGTTGAAGTTGTCCTTGCAGGACTAGACTCTTCTTGAATAGGGCTCGGCCATCTCTAGACAACGCCCACGCCGGTTTCAGGAGCTTCAACACAGAGACCACACACCGACTCCGTAAGCTGTGGCTTAACCACACCAAAGCTCCCTGAAGGCAGAGAAACAGTCATTGACTTTATTGAAGAGAAAGTACTCTCACCCAGGACAATCTCTTCTACTGGCCCAGGGTTTTGGAGTATAGGATTCACAGGGCAGAGACCATCAGGACGTTCCTTCTCAGGTCTAGACTCTTACTGCAGCTTTGCCAACCCCTTTTTATTAGACCTCTTGGATCTGGCACGGGAGGCCCTCTTGGCAGGCTGTGGAATAGGTGAATCATGGACGGTCATGGACAGATGAGACGATTCTCCCACAGGTCTCTTTTGTCTGGTCTGTTTCTGGAAGCTTGGGGGGAAGATTTTTCAGGAGATGCTGTACTAGGCCTATCGAAGGCTTTGCAGAAAGCCACCATGAAGGCCAGAAGACTCAAAGTGATGGGGTCCCTAGCTTCCCAGAGAGGGTTAAACCACTCCCAAGCATCTCCAGATAGGTAGGACATAAGGAATGCTAACTTCACCCGATCAGAGAGAAAATAGGGAGCATGCCATTTGGAAAATCGTAGACACCGCTCTAAGAACATACGGCACTGCTTTGGATCCCAATCGTAATATGGCGGATCTGCTGGAGGTTCAGCTTTAGGAGCACATGCCTCAAGATGATTAAATAGTTCATTGGAGATTATGATGGTGGGTGGTGCAACGAAAGTCTGAACTTCAGATTGGGTAAAGAACTCACTTGACTGATCCGAGAGGACATGGGACTCAGCGGGGACCATGGCCTGTGCAAACTGTCACGCTCGCGTCCTGGCTGATGGACGTGAGCAAAGGGGGTTGTGGCCCCACTGTGCCACAAACCAGACTACCCTGTAAGGGGCATGACTAAGACAGCTGCCTCGGTATTCACTGGAGCTTCTGATGGTGAGGTCAGGCTTGTGCAGCAGGCGCTGCCAGGTGCCACTCCAGGGTGGTGTCTGGCTGTGGCTGCTGATCCCACTTGGGGAGATGGTGGCATGGCTGAGGCACTGGCAGGCAGGCACAGAAGAGACACAGGGCAGGCAGGCACAGAAGAGACACAGGGCAGGCAGGCACGGATGAGACACAGGGCAGGTAGGCACGGATGAGACACAGGGCAGGCAGGCACGATGAGACACAGGGCAGGCTGGCACAGATGAGACACAAGGCAGGCTGGCATGGATGAGACACAGGGCAAGCTGGCACGGATGAGACATAGGGAAGGCTGGCACGGAGGAGACACAGGGCAGGCTGGCATGGAGGAGACACAGGGCAGGCTGGCATGGATGGGACACAGGGCAGGCAGGCCCTGTTCACACAGTAAATGCAGATACTGGACTTGACTGGAAGGAATGGTGTATGGAGGAACCTGGTAGAGACCTGGTCACACAGCAAATGTAGATACTGGAACTGACTGGAAGGACTGGTGTATAAAGAAACAGGTAGAGACATGTTCACACAGCAAATGTAGATACTGGGGCTGACTAGAAGGAATGGTATATGGAGGGACAGGTAGAGACCTGTTCACACAGCAGGTACCGGTACTGGTACAGACAGAAAGCAATGGAGTATGGAGGAACAGGTAGAGACCTGTTCACACAGGAGGAGAACCGTAAGGCTGCAGAGAAGGGCTGTAGAAACTGCAGAGGCAGGAGCAAAGCAGAGTGAAACCGCAAGATATGCGGAGAGGAGCTGCAGCAAGAGATTGCTGCAGCGGCAGGAGCAAAGCAAAGCAGAACCGCAAGATATGCGGAGAGGAGCTGCCGCAAGAGATTGCTGCAGCTGCAGGAGTGAAGCAGAGTGGAACCACAAGATATGTGGAGAGGAGCTGCAGCAAGAGATTGCTGCAGCAGCAGGAGCGAGGCAGAGCAGAACCGCAAGATATACGGAGAGGAGCTGCAGCAAGAGGTTGCTGCAGCTGCAGTAGTGAAGCAGAGTGGAACCGCAAGATATGCAGAGAGGAGCTGCAGCAAGAGATTGCTGCAGCTGCAATAGCAAAGCAGAGCAGACCCGCAGGAGTGCGGACAAGAGGAAGAGAGAAATACAGAGAGACCACAAGGCAAGACATAGCAGGGAAAAAACCACAGACAAGGAGGCCAAGAGACAAAGGTAGGACAGAGTTCAGACAAGGTAATGACACGAGACCAGGTACAGGGACAAAGACACCGGGACCAGAGTTCTGGCACCGCCCCCCTATGTACACAGTCAGGAGACATGCAGAGAGCAGAGAGGAGACAAGAGTTACAGAGCCTGGAGCTGGCAGCAGACAGAAATCACAGCACGACCTGGAGCAGTGAACAAGTAGGTGTGTGAGGGATGGGAGGCCATGCAGTGATGCCAGCAGGGTTGTTACAGGCTCAATGATATTGAGGTCAGGAGACTGAGATGGCCACTCCAGAACCTTCATTTTGTTCTGCTGTAGCCAATGACAGTTAAGGCACTGCCACACTTAGCGATCGCACCAGCGATCACGACAATGACACGACCTGGCGAGATTGCTAGTGCGATCGCTATGTGATCACTAGATAGATTCCAAACACAACTCATCAGCGATCTGCGATTCCAAACACAACTCATCAGTGATCTGTATAACGACCTCTGCGGTCGTTGGGAAAACCTAGTCCCACCTGCGATGCTGGTGAAGTCATTCATAAAGGGTGTCACACTCAGCGATTCAGGCTCACCAGTGGGACACCAATGACCAAAAAACGGCTCAGAACGTTCATAAGCGATCAGCGACATCTCAGCAGGGGCCACATCGCTGCTACATGTCACACACAGCTAAGTCGCTAACGAGATCGCTACTGCATCATAAATGGTGACGCAGTAGCGATCTCGTTAGTGATATCGCTTAGTGTGGCATACCCTTTAGACTTGGCCTTGTGTTTTGGATCGTTGTCTTGTTGGTATGTCCAAGTGCGTCCCATGCGCAGCAGTATTTGCTGATAACATGCTGCATTAATCTTTCCTTCAACTTTGATCAAGTTTCCTGTGCCTTTGCAGCTAACACATTCCCAAATCATCAGCGATCCACCTCCATGCTTTACAGTAAGAATCGTGTTCCTTTCATCATAGGCCTTGTTGACCTCTCTCCAAATGTAACGTTTATGGTTGTAATTTTGGTATCATCACTCCAAATTACCTTGTTCCAGAAATTTGATGCTTGTCTCTGTGCTGTTTTGCGTATTGTAGGCGAGATACTTTGTGGCATTTGCGCAGTAATGGCTGTTCTGTCTCCGACATCTAATTGTTTGTTTGATTTGCATTGTTTACATAGGAGTTTAACAATCTGCTTGTTTGGCTCCCTCTAGTGACCAGTGTCATATTCGCAGTTGTTTCTTTACTGTCAGCAAAATCTTTTTCCCATCCTTAGCAATGCATGATGGTAACCTCCAAAGCATTCTGGTAGCTTTCCCTCCATTTTCCTCCAGCCTGCATCCAAGAAGCATCATCTTTTCCTCTCTCCTTGTGATAGCATCGCCGGTATGTACTCATGTTCCTCTAGCTAATTCCTGTCCAATATTAGCCTGGTTTAATCAGTCCTGCTCCTTGTCAGCTATTAGTGTGCAATGTTTATTCACAGTGTACCGTCATGGCCAAAAGTTTTGAGAATGACACAAATATTAATTTTTACAAAGTCTACTGCTTCACTTTTTCTAATGGCAATTTGCATATACTCCAGGATGTTATAAAGAGTGATCAGCTTAACAGCAATTACTTGCAAAGTCAATATTTGGCTAGAAAATGAACTTTATCCCCCAAAACACATTTCAACATCATTGCAGCCCTGCCTTAAAAGGACCAGCTAACCTCTTTTCAGTGATTGCTCCATTAACACAGGTGTGGGTGTTGATGAGGACATGGCTGGAGATCAATCTGTCATGATTAAGTAAGAATGACACCACTGGACACTTTAAAAGGAGGCTGGTGCTTGGCATCATTGTTTCTCTTCTGTTAACCATAGTTATCTCTAAAGAAACACGTGCAGTCATCATTGCAATGCACAAAAATGGCCTAACAGGGAAGAGTATCGCAGCTAGAAAGATTGTATCTTAGTCAACAATCTATCGCATCATCAAGAACTTCAAGGAGAGAGGTTCCATTGTTGCCAAAAAGGCTTCAGGGCGCCCAAGAAAGACCAGCAAGCGCCAGGACTGTCTCTTAAAAGTGTTTCAGCTGTGGGATCGGGCTACCAGCAGTGCACAGCTTGCTCAGGAATGGCAGCAGGCAGGTGTGAGTGCATCTGCACGCACTGTGAGGCGGAGACTCTTGGAGCAAGGCCTGGTCTCAAGGAGGGCAGCAAAGAAGCCACTTCTCTCCAGAAAAAACATCATGGACAGACTGATATTCTGCAAAAGATACAGGCAGTGGACTGCTGAGGACTGGGGTAAAGTTATTTTCTCTGATGAATCCCCTTTTCGATTGTTTGGGACATCAGGAAAACGCCTCATTCGGAGAAGACAAGGTGAGTGCTACCACCAGTCTTGTCTCATGCCAACTGTTAAGCATCCTGAAACCATTCATGTGTGGGGTTGCTTCTCAGCCAAGGGAATCGGCTCTCTCACAGTCTTGCCTAAAAACACAGCCATGAATAAAAGAATGGTACCAGAATGTCCTCCAAGAGCAACTTCTCCCAACCCTCCAAGAGCAGTTTGGCGATCAACAATGCCTTTTCCAGCATGATGGAGCACCTTGCCATAAAGCAAAGGTGATAACTAAATTGCTCAGGGAACAAAATATAGAGATTTTGGGTCCATGGCCTGGAAACTCCCCAGATCTTAATCCCATTGAGAACTTGTGGTCAATCATCAAGAGACGGGTGGACAAACAAAAACCTAAAAATTCTGACAAAATGAAAGCATTGATTGTGCAAGAATGGACTGCTATCAGGCAGGATTTGGTCCAGAAGTTGATTGCGAGCATGCCAGGGAGAATTGCAGAGGTCCTGAAGAAGAAGGGTCAACACTGCAAATATTGACTTGCTGCATTAACTCATTCTAACTGTCAATATAAGCTTTTGTTACTCATATGTTTGCAATTATTATATTTCTGTCTGTGATAAAAACATGTGTCAAACACACATAAAAACCAGAGGGCAGCAGATCATGTGAAAATATAATATGTGTCATTCTCAAAACTTTTGGCCATGACTGTACTATGTATATGTATTTCTACTATGCCCCTGTACTGATTGTATGCATAAATGTTTGTATTATAGTTTCACCGCGCCAATAAGTTCAATAAAAGCACAGACCCCATTACAGTCTCCTTATTGAACCCCAGTATAGCGGTTTAGCTGTCTGTATAAGCTACAATACATCTGCTTCATTCAGTGAGGACAGAACAGTGAAACGGCGGCCATCCAGCTAGTGGGAATTCAGTGAAAATACAGCCATCCAGCTTGCAGGATCTAGTGAAACTGCAGCCATCTACTTAGTGAGATTCAAGTCACCGGCTACACAGAGACTTGATACAGCTACAGCAATCTCTGCACAGCCAAGCATTCCCCCAAGACACCATGTCCCACAAATCACACAGAACAAAATCTGCTACTTCCGTCTTGTCAAAGACTATATCCATCAGCAGCGCGGTCGCCATTGCCCGTGCAAATGCTGAAGCCGCCAAAATGCGAGCAAGCTATGCTGAACAAGAGATGCAAATTAAATTAGATGATCAAGAGAGAATGGCGCAGTTAGAGAAGGCATGCGTGGATGCCGCCTTAGAGAGCCTATAAGCGAAAAGAGAAGCTGCCGCAGCCCTCGCCGATGCAGAATCTCTACTGTAGAATCTCTAGAAGCCGCTATAGCTATATGTGGTATTTTCCTGAAACGCGTAGATTAAACCACTTCTTAACTGCTACTACGTCTTGGAAATCCATTATTTGGGCAGCGCGGACTGGAATCCACATCTTTTCTGCAGTGCATTGTATTGTCGGGTCATTGACCGACCTGTGGATCTGCGGCAGCCTCTCCTACATGTGCTTTAACCACCTAATACCAGGTGAGCAGCTTCCTACTTAAAAAAGTGATAACTTACTATCGGATAAGACCCTATTGCGCTTTGTGTCTAACTTGCTTTTTCTATTAGACAATTCATAGAGAAAGACTTTTATGTTGATGACTGTCTGAAAGCCATGCCTTCAAATGAGACTTCAATCAGTCTTTTCAGGAGAGCCCAAGAGATGCTTGCTTGCTCGAACTTCAGGCTTCACAAAATAGCCTCAAACAGCCAAGAACTCATGGAAGCATTCCCTTCACAAGACTTATGTAACAGTCTCAGGGACTTGGACTTGGGGTCAGAACCCGCACCAATGCAACGCAACCTTGGGCTTCTCTGGAATCTACAGTCAGACACTTTCACCTTCCAGGTCAGCCAGGAAAAAAAAACCTTTCACACGCAGAGGTGTCCTGTCCACCATCAACAGTCTGTACGATCCCTTGGGTTTCGCAACTCCTGTCACTATACAAGGCAAAGCCTTACTAAAGGGTATGCCACACTAAACAAGATCGCTAACGAGAACGTTAAAATACGTCACTATTTAGCGATCTCGTTAGCGACGTCGTTGTGTGTGGCATGTAGCAACGACGTGGCCCCTGCTGTGATCTCGTTGATCGTTCACTAGAGTTCTGGACCGTATTTTGATCGTTGGCATCCCGCTGGTGAGCCTGAATCGCTGTGTTTGGCACCTTTTGTGAACGATGTGCGACCTCGTTGATGACGCATTAGTCAGCGGCGCAGGCGGGACTTTGTTTTCTTTCGTTAACGCCCTTCAGCTCCGATTGGTGACCACAACACCACCTCAGCTATAATAACTGCGCCCCCATCCATTGTTTCCAGAGCACTTTATGGGTCTCTTTGTGCGTTGTTGCGAGGATAGTATCGTGTGTCGGAGTTTTGCGATCCTGTTTGTGGCGCAGTGGTGGGTTTTTGCGATCCTGTCTGAGTCGCTAGAGCACCATCCATCCCCATTTGGATTTGGATCTTCGGGATATTTGGATTCAAGGTACATATTGTTTGTGATGTTGTTTGATAATGTTTTTTAACCTTATTTTTTTTTTTTTGGTCTGCTTTATTTATTTTACACCCCTGACCTTATTTTTTTTTTTTTCGTCTGCTTTATTTATTTTACACCCCTGACCTTATTTTTTTTTTTTTTCGTCTGCTTTATTTATTTTACACCCCTGACCTTATTTTTTTTTTCCGTCTGCTTTATATATTTTACACCCCCCACCATTTTAGACATTTGTAAACTGTATATTAAATGTTAACTGAAAACTTTAATTATTTTTTTTTTATATATTTTTTATTCTATTCTTTATTTTATTTTGTTTAAACACTTTATTAGTAGTAATTAATTAGTAATTAACTTTTCTCTTTTTTACCGTACAGGTTGCACATAGTGAACCTGTCCACCGCGGAGCGTGTGATTGTGGCAGTTGCACTATCTATGGAGGCAGATCGACAAGAAGAGGCGCGGGTGAAAGAGAGGCGCTCCAAGCGAAAGCGTCGCATGTGGACCAGGGAATGGCTGGAGCAGAGGTCCAAATTCTCCCACATGCATCTAGTGAGGGAATTGCAGGAGAAGAATCCGCAGGATTTCCGGAATTATCTACGGATGTCGGAGGATTCATTCAAGCTCCTACTGGAAGCTGTGAGGCCACTCATTGAACGGCAGGATACCCGGATGCGTGCAGCTGTTTCAGCAGAGGAACGTTTGGCAGTAACGCTGCGATTTCTGGCAACCGGACGTTCAATGAAGGATTTGCAATTTTCTGCTGCAATTTCTTTGTCGCTGCTTGGAGAACTAATTCCGGAGACATGCAACGCCATCGTCCGCAGTTTACGGAGCTACATGCCTTTTCCCAAATCAGTGGCGGAATGGCAAATTATTGCCTCTGATTTTGAAAGGATTTGGCAGTTCCCAAACTGTGGTGGTGCCTTGTATGGCAAACATGTGCGGATCACGCAACCAGCCAAAAGCGGATCCTTTTTTCATAACTACAAGGGCTACTTCAGCACGATCCTCATGGCCCTTGTTAATGCCAATTATGAATTTATTGACGTTAATGTTGGCATTAATGGAAGGGTTTCTGACGGTGGCGTTTTGGAGCACACAACTTTTGGTGAACGGTTGTTTAATAATAAACTTAACTTGCCAACCAACATGGACACCACCGCCAACCTAAACTTTGTTTTTGTGGGCGATGAAGCCTTCCCCCTTCATGAGCATCTTGTGAAACCATATCCACAAAAGACTTTGACAGGGGAAAGGCGGATTTTTAATTACAGACTGTCTAGGGCACGGCGCGTTGTGGAGAATGCCTTCGGCATAATGGCCAACCGCTTCAGGGTTTTCCACACTCCAATCAACATGAAGCTGGAATCCATAGACTCTGTGGTGTTAGCCTGTTGTGTGCTGCACAATTTTCTACGCAAACGCGATGCTGGTACTTACAGTCCGCCAGGCTTCATGGACTCGGACAGCAATGGTGACGTGGTGCTCGGAGAATGGCGTGACAATGATCCTGCTATTGCAGGCCTTCAACCTGTCAATCAAGGCAGGAGCAAGGACGATGCGAAGGTCGGCCGAGACAAGTACTGCCATTACTTTAATGGACCTGGTGCAGTGAGTTGGCAGCATCAGGTCTAGTTTGATTTTGATAATGTTTGACTTTTGCCTTTTTTTAACAATGTTTTTATAATAAAAAATTTTTATTTTAAAAATGCATTCATGTTTTTTTTCAATTATTTTACCTATATGGGAGAAGGGCTAATGATGGGTGAGATGTGGGGAGGGAGTAATGGGGATGGCAAAGAGACATGTTACCAGCAGCTGCAGTTTTTAAAATCTTTTCAAAGGCTTTTTTGTTGTCTATTTTTTGTTTTACATTGTATCTACTTGTCACACACGGGGTCATGGGGTACCATCAGTCATAGGAGTTAATTGTTAAAAAAATAAAGAAAAAAGTTTCAAATATTTACAATTATTTTAAGGGCCTATGGTCTCACTAGCGTTCAAACATCATAATTAAATATAACAGATAATACACCACAGCTGCATATATAAAGTTTAAATATATAATATATATATTTTAGTCATATATGAAAGATTAAAAAATTGTTATAAATATATTTGAAAATTCTTGGGAGGTAAAGGTCAACATTCACCAGGGAATCACAGCTATTCACAGATATGCGACGCCATTGTGATCGCAATGTGACTATTGTCACGAGCTCCAGCTATACAGATATGCATACAGATATGCAAAGCCATTGTGATTGCAAGGTGAAGATTCTCGAGCCCCAGCCATACAGATATGCGACGCCATTGTGATCGCAATGTGACTATTGTCACGAGCTCCAGCTATACAGATATGCATACAGATATGCAAAGCCATTGTGATTGCAAGGTGAAGATTCTCGAGCCCCAGCCATACAGATATGCGACGCCATTGTGATCGCAATGTGACTATTGTCACAAGCTCCAGCTATACAGATATACATACAGATATGCAAAGCCATTGTGATTGCAAGGTGAAGACTCACGAGCCCCAGCCATAAAGATATGAGACGCCATTGTGATCGCCTAGCTTGGAACCGTTGTTTTGCGATCGCAACAGCAACTCATATCTGTGCTTGGTTGGGCGCATGGCTGCTGCGGTCACTTTGCAATCGCAATACCGTTTTGCGTCGCGAGTGCGGCCGCACGTAACGTGCGCACGCTGTGACGTCATGGCGCTGGCGTCCCCAATGCGGTGTTGTTTGTAATGGTGGCAATGGCGGCGGCGAGACAGCACGGGACTAAATGGACGGATGAGGAGGTCCGTATTTTAATAAAAAAAACGGACCAGTGGGATTACTACTGCAGGCTACCTGTGGCGCATCCAATGCGCCACAAAAGGGTATGCCTGCAGGGTTCTGGAGAGGCGCTTTAATGTGCGGCGGACCAGACAACAGATCCGCAAGAAGCTGGCGGACCTCCGATACCGCTCACGCGATAGGGTCGCCAGCATCCAGGCCCAGCTACGCAGGCCTCTGAGTGAGTATTGATGAGGGTATCTGGAGAGGTTATGTTTTGTGGGTTAGGCTACTTTCACACTTGCGTTTTTTTGCGCTGCGTTTCGAGCGCACATGTAGCGCATTAAAAAAACGCATGCAAACGCTTATAAACGCTGCGATATTTAGTCGCATCATCATGCGCATTTCGACAAAAAAACGCAGCGTTTGTCTGCGATTTCATGCGTTTTTGCATGCGTTTGCGTTTTTTTTGGCGCATGCGTTGTCTATGTGTCACATTTCTATCATTCTCGTCTCCATCATCTCTGGCTCTATCATCTCTGTCTCCATCATCTCTGGCTCTATCATCTGTCTCCATCATCTCTGTCTCAATCATCTCTGTCTTTTTTGACCGGAAAAAAAAATGCAACATGTAGCGTCTAGCATGTATGGGCGCACACCGGGAAAATGCGCAGCGCACGACAAACGCACATGAACGCGTGCAAGCGCTAGACCCTGCGCCCGCCATGTTAAAGATAGGGGAACATTGCGCATGCGTCCGATAGCGCAAGTTGCGCTGCGCAAAAAAACGCAAGTGTGAAAGTAGCCTTATCTACATATATCAATGCACCCGCAGTGATGGGAGTACCGGCAGTGATGATAATGGGGATTCTGAATTGTATATTTCATTTACAGCACCACCTTCACCAGCACCAGCTGCTCCACCGTCCCCAGCTACCCCTCCACCTCCATCATCACCACACCTCTCCAACCCTTCAACCCCTTCACCGGCAGCAACCCCCCCTCCTGTATTCGGTGGGTTCCAGCCCTTCCCCTGGAAATGTCTTCTCTCCAGCATCATCCCGTGACACGGATGCAGGCTCCCCATCAGGTAATTAACGCACATTATATAAGCTTCAGACAAGTTTGAGAACTTTGTAAGGTCTTATGTGTAATGACTGTTGTGATATAATTTTTTTTTTCTTTTTTTTCCCTAGCCGGAGGAGCAACAGGTTCTGGGTGGGCAGTAAGCGGGTCCTCTGAGGAAAACCGTAAGTGTTAACAAACATAACATGTACATGTTGATGTTGCAACAGAATTCCCTGGTTAACTGTTAGGCCGGCGTCACACTGGCGACAGAATCGGACGACTGCAATACGATGAAAAATCGCATTGCAGTCGGACCTATGTTAATCTATGGAGCAGCTCCCAGTATCAGATTTTTTGTGGTCCGTTTTAAACGTCCGTGTGCAATCGCAGCATGCTGCGATTGTCACCGATTGTCGGTCGACAATCGCCAATGCAAGTCTATGGGAGCGATGAAAAATCGGATTACAAACGGACCGCACTGTGTGACTTGCGATTAAATCGCATCGGTGTCCTTTAGAAAAGCCGGCAATTCATTCCCTGCCTATACTGTAAAATCACACTGACAGCTTTAATAAAGAATCGAATCAATACATATACACACATAGAATACATATATATATATATATGTCATTGTGACATGTATATATATATATTTATAGTTTCTACACTTCTACATACTGTATTAGCCGCTCATTCAATTGCCGGCTTCTGTGAAATCACAGAAGCCGACATGAAATGATACATTGTTTCCACACAGTTAACCATGTCATTTCCTGTATTTTGATATTTGTTTAGAACTTACAATTACATGAGTGTATTTGTGCAAAATTTCAGACATGTAGGGTTAATTAAAGGTGTAATTTCGTTGAAAAAAAATGCGTGGGCTCCCGCTGTATTTTCTCCACCAGACAGACAAAGCAAAGCGAGTGGTGGCAGATAATAACAGCCTAGGGAGGGTACATTTTTTGTGCCCCCCCTGGCTACTAACATCTGCCCCCAGACACCCCAGAAAGGGCAAATCTATAATTAGATTCGCCCTTTCTGGCACTTTGCCCGTCTATTCCCATTGCCCTGTAGCGGTGGCGAATGGGTTAATAATCTCACCTTACTGTCACCTTAGTATTGAAAGGTGACCTTAAGGCAGGTTAATAATTGAGAGCTGTCAATTAGACAACTATCAATTATTAATCCTATTGTATGAAAGAAAAATCAAACACACACAGTTTAATAAAAAATAAGTTTAATTAAATAATCACACAGTTTTTGACAATATTTTATTTTCCTGCTAAAACCATTTCCTGTAATAAAAATAAAATAAAAAAGCAAAATTATACTTACCAATCCGATGTACAGTCAGGTCCCACGCTGTAATCAATCAGAAAGGGTTAAGAGGTTACAGTTAGCAGGGAGATAATTCTGTCTCCTAGCTGTATCCCCCTGAATGAATAAGTTCCTCTACCACAGAAAGTAGAGGAATAGATTCATGAATGGAGCTTAATTGATTTATTGGCAATTTAACTTTAGTGACCTGACCTAAAGGGAAAGTGGACACAATCAATTAAGCTTCATTCATGAAACACATCCTCTCCTGTCGCCAGGAGAGGAACTTATTCATTCAGGAGCTTTGAGCTGAGCATGCAGGATTACTTGCACTGCTTGGCTCAAAGCTAGTTAACCCTTTGTGAAGGATTACAGCGTGGGACGTGACAGATCAGCGGAATAGGTAAGAATAATGTTTTTTTCTTTTTTTTTCTTTATTTTAGGAGATCAATGGCTTCGCACGGATTAAGTGTAAAATAAAATATGGTAAAAAAATGTGTTTTTATTTCATTAAAATTAATTTTTATTAATGTGTGTGTGTTTTTTAATTTACTTCAATAGGATTAATAATTGATAGTTGTCTAATTGACAGCTCTCAATTATTAACCTGCCTTAAGGTCACCTTTCAATACTAAGGTGACAGTAAGGTGAGATTATTAACCCATTCGCCACCGCTACAGGGCAATGGGAATAGACGGGCAAAGTGCCAGAAAGGGCGAATCTAATTATAGATTTGCCCTTTCTGGGGTGTCTGGGGGCAGATGTTAGTAGTCAGGGGGGGCACAAAAAAAAGTACCCTCCCTAGGCTATTATTATCTGCCCCCACTCGCTTGCTTTGTCTGTCTGGTGGAGAAAATACAGCGGGAGCCCACGCATTTTTTTGTCAACGAATTTACACCTTTAATTAACCCCTACATGTCTAAAATTTAGCACAAATACACTCATGTAATTGTAAGTTCTAAACAAATATCAAAATACAGGAAATTACATGGTTAACTGTGTGGAAACAATGTATCATTTCATGTCGGCTTCTGTGATTTCACAGAAGCCGGCAATTGAATTAGCGGCTATAACAGTATGTAGAAGTCTAGGAACTATAAATATATGTATATATACATGTCACAATGACATGTATATATATATATATATATATGTGTTCTATGTGTATATATCTATTCTTTTTTTGTGATTGAAATACTATTCTTTTGGATCCATTATATGTCAGTTTTGCAAGCCTGCGAGAAAATCTCGCAAGTCGGATGAAAATCGGATGTTACAAGGTACACACACATGCGACTAAATCGCATCTTTGAAGGAAAATCGGATGCCAGAAGGATGTGTGATGTTTGCATTTTGATCCGACAATCGACCGTCTAAAATGGACCGATTTTTTGTGGTTGTGTGTGACGCCGGCCTTACCTTTACCTCCACAGAAATCCCAACTGCCCAGGACCTGTTGCTGTCACACCTCCGGCTGATGGCGGCAATGAGCAGCACGGTGGCAGCCATGAATACTGCGGTGGCAGCTATGAACAGCGCCATGGGAGCTCTGCATCACCACGGGGTGATGCTGGAGAGGGTATTTTCTGGACTCCGGGGCCCTCATTAATTTATTTTTTGTTCATTATTTTGTATTTTGTAAATATTTTTTTTATAATTTTTTATTTTATTATGTTACTGTTTTTTGTTTTTATTTAAATTTGATTTATTTCACCACAAACAAATAACAATATATATGACAAAAATATATATTATATATTTTACGTTTATCTACGCAGGTGTGGTGTATTATTTTTTAGTATAAGGTTTTAGCGCTAGTGTGACCAGGGGCCTTTAAAAGAAATGTTAATTTTTGAAATTTTTTTCATTTCATTTTTTCCCTATGATGGAACACCTATGATAGCTGGTATTCCCATGACCCCGTGTGTGACAAGTAGATGTAATAAAAATACAACATTTTAATAGTTGACATCACATAAGAATAAAAGACCACAATTCATTAGATAAATAAGATTTTTATTAAAAAAGGTAACAGTGTAAAAAAAATATAGCCCACAAAAAAAAGTTTTGTAAAACATTTTTCAAAACTACAACTGCTGGTAAGATGGATCGTTGCCATTACCACGTTGCCTCTGCGGTGTATAAAAATAAGGGGGAGCACCAGCGTTTGGGTTTGCAGGATTTATCCCAATTGGGTTCGGCACAGGATTGTGCGGCCATGAGTAGTCCGGGTACTGCGGTCTTGGCATGACGACATACTTGTTATCCAGGTTTCCAAAGACGCTTGAGTCAGTACCTCAAACATGAGTCTCTCTGCATGAATCCGCTGTACAGGATCCAGTGTAGGCAGCTTCTCATTAGCGAAATATGCAAAGCCAGTTATTTTAGTTTGGTCTTTTTCTGCCGTAAGCACTTTTTTCGCAATTTCCACCAATTCAGGAGTAGCCGAGGTGGGAGCCTTCCTTTTCCTTCCTGAAAGTGAAAGCCGGCTCCGCACAGATGAGGATGGTGGCTCGACTACTTCGTCTTGGATCAACGGCATGCTGTCTTCTTCTGTTGGAGGTGTGGAGACAGCCTCTTCTGTGTCCTGCATGAACAAAAAACAAATGGTAAATCACAAAGACAAAGAAATTAATCTTCACACTATAACATCCATATACAGCAAAAATGTTAAAACGACACTTGTAAAGACAAAGAAATTTATCTTCACACTATACCCAAAAACAGCAAAAATGTGAAAACGACACTTGTAAAGACAAAGAAATTTATCTTCACACTATAACACCCGTATACAGCAAAAATGTGAAAACGACACTTGTAAATGGATAGTCCTCAACCGTTGAGCTAGATAAATTATCAGTACATGAAGTGCTTAATTCTGCCATTTTATCTACATTTCACAATTATATTTTTTAAATTTAAGTCCACTTTGGCATGTACATTAAAATGTGTTGTAATACAAAGATACTTACATGTATGACAGGGGTGTCCGGCTGGATCACCGGGTCTAGATCCAACATGGATGTCCCTTGTCTGGGTACTTCTTGGTCCCTTGTGAAAGCGAACAGATCAAAATACCACAGTTGGGGGACATAAACATCTTCGGCCCCCGCTCCAGATTTGGTAGAATTTATAACTTTATTGAGCTCTTTTTTGTACACTGTGCGGAGGGCCTGAATGCGTTTTTTTCACCGATGACTCATCCGCCGGTTCATCTGGGTAACGGTTCTTGCAGAGCTCCACCAGTTTTTGGTACGCGTCCTTCTTTTTAAGCCTGTTACAGTAATCAGCCGACTTTATTTTCCACAGGCACGGCATTGAGCGGTACAGCTCGATAAACTCCCGTAAAAATTCCTGCTTATCAGCCATCTGTAATAAAAAAAATTATTATGTGAGAACGCCAGAATGGTTAAATAAAATGCTTACATAGCCTACAACATAGAACACAGCAGGGAACATAAAATGGTGGTTGTGGGCGCAGCTGGAGTAAACATTGACAGAGCTGGGATCATAAAATGGTGGTGGTGGGCGTGCCAGAACAAAACAATGGCAAAAAAAATAAAAAAATCATAGATGAACAATTACGCAAAAAACAGCAGGGATCACAAAATGGTGGTTGTGGGCGCAGCTGGAGTAAACATTGACAGAGCTGGGATCATAAAATGGTGGGCGTGCCTGAACAAAACAATGGCAAAAAAAAAAAATTGATGGACGACAATGGTTAACAACAGCAGAGATCTAAAAATGGATCTGTAAAATTAAAGAAAAAATAAAAATTAAATGTGACAAAAAAAATACCTACCTTACAAAACTTGTTTGTGATTTTGAAAAAAAAAAGAAAATAGAGAAACAAAATAGCGTCACAAACTGGATCGCAGAGGATATAACGCCACAGACTGGATCGCAAAAAAACCCAACGCCGTAGACTGGAAAGCAGCAACCGCAATAGTGGCGCAAACTGGATCGTAGTAGCTACAAAGGCTAGCAGGACACACTGGAACGATGCTGGAGATTTGAAAGAACCGCTTCTGCTCGAGAGCAATGGAGAGGAGTGCTGATACGTCGTCTTTTATGACGCGGTCATCCAATCACAAAGCGGGAGAGCTGTGATAAATATCTATGAGATAAATAGTGACCACCAATCTGTGATGAGGGGCGTGCAAAAGGTTGCGCTCAGTCACGCCTATCGAGGTCGTGATCTTTCACAATACATGCAGTGTGGCACGTCCCAACGACCGCCAAAGTCGTTAAAGAGATCGCTAACCGCTGATGCGTCGTTAATGAGATCGTCCAGTTTGGCCGCTATTAGCGACCTTAAAACGATCACACCAACGATAGAGTCGTTATCGTGATCGTTAGCGGGAACGTTTAGTGTGGCAGTACCTTAAGAGACTAAACTAAGGAAACATCCGACTGGGATGCGCCTTTGCCACCTGATAAGAAAATCCAGTGGGAAGTATGGAAGAACTCTTTAGCAGCCCTCTCCAACCTGAATGTGCCAAGACCATACACCCTGTGCCGTCTACAGAAATACAAAGTAAAAAACTGTACGTATTTGCAGATGCTTCTGTCAAAGCAATTGCCGCTGTCGCCTATCTCAAAACTGTAGACTCCAAATGTCAGAGCCACATTGGATTCGTTATGGGGAAGGCCAAACTTGCTCCACAGCCAGAGCACACTATACCCAGGTTAGAGCTTTGTGCTGCAGTCTTAGCCTTGAGTTAGCAGAGTTCATCGCATCCGAGATGGATATCGACCTGACACAGTCCAAGTAGTCCTCAGACAGCAAAGTAGTCCTTGGATATATCCACAACGAAACTAGGCGATTCTATGTTTATGTCAACAACAGAGTGCTACGAATTAGGAGATCAGTTCATCCAAAAAAGTGGCATTACATACCCACGGACCAAAATCCTGCAGATCACGCAACTAGAGCAGTTGACGCAAGTCGACTAGGAAGCACAACATAGATCTCAGGACCAAAACTATTGTACACTGAGGAACGTTTCCCAGACACCTTTGAACTAGTAGGGGAGGACTCAGATGCTAAAATCCACCCTCAGGTGTCTACACTTCATACAACGACCTCTGCTATCCAGCTTGGATCTCACAGATTTGACAAATTTTCAAGTTGGAAGTCACTTATCCATGCTATTACCTGCCTGACTCATGTAGCTCGATCGTTCAGTACCACCAGAGCTTGTGACACAGAAAAATGTAAAGGTTGGCATCTTTGTAAAAATACCTGTTACCTCAGACTTGGAATTCTCCAGAAACCACATCATCTTCATTGTTCAAAGCGAAACCTACCCTGTAGAAATCCAATGTCTCATTAACAAAGCTCCAATACCAGAGAGCAGCGTATTGAGGAAACTCGACCCATTCATCGACAACAATGGCCTGCTAAGAGTAGGAGGCCAACTCAAGGAAGCTAAAATGGAGTTTGAGGAGAAATTCCCTCTTATCCTCTCCCGAAAATGTCATGTTGCCTACTTAATTGTACAACACTATCACAATCTGGTCAAGCACCAAGGAAAACTATATACAGAAGTAGCCATCAGAACTGATGGCCTGTGGATCGTCGGTGCAAAGAGACTCATCAGTAGTGTCATCTACAAATGCATTACCTGCCGTAAGCTTCGTGGTTCGACTCAAGCCCTAAAGATGGCTGACCTACCAGCAGATAGACTCAGCCCAGACCCTTCTTTTACCAGTGTTGGTCTCGATGTGTTTGGGCCTTGGTCAGTTGTCACACGCCATACGAGAGGCAGACAAGCCAATAGTAAACGTTGGGCTGTCATGTTTACCTATATGTCAATCAGAGCTGTCCACATAGAACTCATTGAGTCCATTGACACTTCAAGCTTCATCAATGCTTTAAGACATTTTATTGCCATCCGTGGTCCTATCAAGCACATACGTTCAGACAGAGGTACTAATTTCATTGGTGCAGCAAAAGAATTAGGAATGCCTTCAAATCTAGACTACAAGACTCTTGAGAGGTTCCTCAGCTACCAAAGTTGCACATGGTCATTCAACCCACCTCACTCTTCACACATGGGTGGATCATGGGAACAAATGATTGGTCTAGTACGGAGAATTCTTGACTCCACTCTTCTTCAAGAAGGAGCAGCGAGGCTTACCCACGAAAGCCTGATCACCTTCATGGCAGAAGTCGCAGCTATAATCAATGCAAGACCCTTGGTTCCAGTCCCTAATGACCCCGAGGAGCCTTTGTTATTGACTCCAGCTATTCTCCTTACCCAGAAAACAGGACTATCCGGTGCCCCTCCAGGAGGATTCGATACCAAGGACCTCTACAAGCGCTAAAGGAGACAGGTACTAAGTCTTGCAAATACTTTTTGGGACAGGTGGCGCAAACAGTATTTGTCCACCCTGCAGCCACAGGTGAAGTGGCAAACCACTAGGCCTAATCTAAGCATTGGTGACTTTGTTCTTGTGAAAGACTGCCAAGTTCACCGGAACCAGTGGCCACTTGGTTTAGTGACTGCAACATTCCCGAGTAAGGATGGCAATGTTCGCAAAGTTGAACTGAGGATGGCCAAAGGGAATGAACCTAAGACATTCTCCAGACCAGTATCCGAATTGGTCTTATTGTTGCCTTCAGAAGAAAAGGATAGTGACATTCGTTGATGCCAGATGGGGAGTGTTCTATCTCTGACATCTAATTGTTTGTTTGATTTGCATTGTTTATATAGGAGTTTAACAATCTGCTTGTTTGGCTCCCTCTAGTGACCAGTGTCATGTTCGCAGTTGTTTTCTTTACTGTCAGTAAAATCTTTTTCCCTCCCTTTGCAATGCATGATGGTAGCTTAGCAATGCATGATGGTAGCCTGAAAAGCATTCTGGTAGCTTTCCCTCCATTTTCCTTCAGCCTGCATCCAGGAAGCATCATCTTTTCCTCTCTCCTTGTGATAGCATCGTCGGTATGTACTCATGTTCCTCTAGCTAATTCCTGTCCTATATTAGCCTGGTTTAATCAGTCCTGCTCCTGGTCAGCTATTAGTGTGCAATGTTTATGCACAGTGTATTATGTATATGTATTTCTACTATGCCCCTGTACAGAAATGGCCGGAGCAAAGCCTCCCCCCCCTCCTCCAGGAGGCGTGGGCGGAAGCCAACATGACGGGGGGGGTTGGAAGGGTTAGGTGTGGGGAGGAGTATTTAGATTAGGGGTCTATATAGGGAAGTGGAGTAGGCTTCAGGTCAGTTCCAGCTTTAGCAAAAAACAGTTACCATGTCCGATGTGGAGAGAGCTCTGGAGCTGCTGAGGGAGACGGCTTTATCGCAGCCTTCAGGGTGGTTAGAGGCCCAGGTCGCAGGTATTGCTCCTGGTACCTCCAGGCAGTCAGCCCCATCTCCGGTTAGGGAGCGGCGGTCGAGAAGGGTGAGTCCCCCTGAGCGGCTGTCTCCAGATGCGGCTCCCAGGGCCTCGCGTCGGCGTAGGAGCCCCTCTGGAGACCCTCCAGGCTGGGCGCCACAATGTTCCCGGGCTAGCAGGCCTCGGCCTGGGAGGAATCCGGTTGCTCGGCGGGGCCCTGCGGCGGTGTCTAGGCCTCCGCATCGCGCTAGTGGGGGGGCGGAGCCAGCACGCGCTAGATGGCACAGGCGTACAGGATCTGCGGGGGGCCGCGGCAGTGGTACCGCCGCTGTGCGGCCTGCCTCTCCCTGCAGTACAGAGACGATCGCTGGTGGCGCAGCGGCCTGCTTTCCGGCAGGGCCAGTGACTTCATCCCCCACTGACAGTGGGGTAGCAGGTCTGTCGGCAGGCTGTGGTAGCGGGAGGCCGGTGGTGCGGCCTGGCTCATCACGCAGGTCACGACTAATTAATGACAGGGCAGCGGCCTGCTTGGCGGCAGGGCCGGGGCAGTTTTCCCTCACAGGCAGTGAGGCGCCAGGTTTTTCGGGGGGTCGCCTGAGTGGGTGGCCTGCTCTCACCGCCAGTAGTACGACGATTAACCCAGTAATTGGCGTGACAGCGGCCTGCAGCGCGGCAGGGCCGGGACCATTGACCCTGCTACAGGGTGGCGGGGGAAGTCATCTGGGTATTAATGAGGGATCAAGGGGGGCCATCGCTGTGCAGGCCCTTAGTGCGACGGGTGCTAGGGACGTGGCGACCCAGGTAGTGGAGACATTTGGGACTCAGCGGTCGGGATCCTCTCTGGAGTTTGGGCCCTCTACGCCAGTCGTTTTCGAGGGGAGTCCTAGTCATCAACAGCAGGCCACTGGAGTCGCCGTCGTTGGCCAGGACGGAGTGGAGGCATCCGAGGATCCAGGTTTTTCGGCTGGAGGGCTCATAGCTCCCTCGCAGCCCGGTGAGTACACCTCTTTGTCTGGCGTTCGTCACCCAAATTTGTCTTCTACACAGTGTTGGGGTGGTCAGGTGGGCAATTATCAGGGCAGTGGGGGTTCTGCGTCCAGTGGGGAAGTGACTGGGGGCGTTAGGGACATGTTGGTGGGCGTGCGGGACTTGTTGTCTCGTTTGGAACAGGGTTTGAGTGGTTCATCTCCGTTGGCTGCATGGGTTGGGTCGCATGCTGGAGGGCATACCGGGCCGAGTGGGTCAGAGTTGGCGGGACCTGTCGGCGAGCCAGTGTCGGTATCAGTACAAACTGAGAAGGAGAAGGTGTGTCGTGTGCATTTGGATGATAGGGTGCACTGGGAGGTATACGTATGTTTTGAAGGCCCATTGGGGGCACATTTGAAGAAGGAAGTTAGAGAGCGCATTTGGAAGGATGAATATGTGGAGATTTTCTCGTTGTTGCCTCTTGGGAAATTTAACTTAGATAAGAGTAAAAAAGAGGACAGTAAAAAAGAGGAGGAGGAGAAACGCAGGTGGCGCCTGATTCCCCAGACGTTTGTTAATTGGCAACAAGCTTTCGCCATTTTGGCAAGTGTCATTGGGGAAAAGGCTCCGGATAATTTTTCGGCCCTATTTTGCTATTTGGATGCCATAGGTGAAGTTTATAGGGTGTATGGCGGGCAAGCTTGGCTCAGGTATGATGAACAATTCCGGCAGAGGAAGGCAGTTTGTCCTGCTATTCGTTGGGATCAAAAAGATATTGGTCTGTGGATGCGGGTCATAGCGCAAAACAAATTTAGCCATTCCTTTCATGGGGGGCTGGGAGCACCAGCCAGAGTAATAAACCTCCGGCACAGCCGGGGGCAGCGGGCAAGGACAGGCAGGAGTGGATAAGTCGGGGGTATGCTGGCAATTTAACGACGGCCAGTGCAAGTTTGGGGCGAATTGTAAATTCAAACATCTCTGCTCCACTTGCAATGGCGCCTCTCACGGAGCATCCAAGTGTTTTAGGAAAGGAAAAGGAAAATTTGGAAGCGGTAATTCGCAAGGGGGAGACTCCAGTGAAACTGGAAAGGATGGTCCCCTATCTAAATAGGTATGGGGACCGGGAAAAAGCGGCATTATTGTACTCTGGTTTTAAGGACAGTTTTGTTATTCCACATCCCCCATTTGATATTCCGCGAGTACTGAAAAACCTGCAGTCGGCGTTGTTACATCCCAGAGTTGTTTCGGATAAGCTGGAAAAGGAAGTTTCATTGGGTAGAATGGCTGGCCCCTTTTAGTTCCCCCCCTTTTCCGATTTGGTTGTCTCCCCTTTGGGAGTCGTTCCAAAAAAGGAGCCGAATAAGTTTCGACTTATCCATCACTTGTCATACCCGCGGGGCAGGTCAGTGAATGATGGCATTGATCCTGAGATTTGTTCTGTTGTTTACTCCTCATTTGATGATGCGGCGCGGTGGGTGAGAAAGTGTGGTCGTGGGGCCCTTTTGGCCAAGACAGACATCGAGTTTGCGTTTCGCTTGTTGCCGGTGCACCCTGATAGCATAAAGTTACTGGGTTGCTATTGGGATGGTGTGTTTTTTGTTGACAGGTGCTTACCCATGGGGTGTTCCTTATCCTGTGCGTATTTTGAAGCTTTCAGTTCTTTTCTTGAATGGGTGGTACGAGACGTTTCGGGTTTTGATTCGGTTATTCATTATTTGAATGACTTCTTGTGTGTTGGTCCAGCGGATTCATGGTGGTGTTCTAGGATTTTAAAAGCTGTTCAGTGGGTGGCTGAGCGGTTTGGTGTCCCGTTGGCACCTGACAAGACGGAGGGTCCAAGTACGTGTTTGTGTTTTCTAGGGATCGTTATTGACACCATTGCATGGGAGTTCAGGCTTCCTGAGGACAAGCTATAGGCGTTGAGAGTGGAGGTGGTCAGAGCGCGTCGGATGAAAAAAACTGTCTTTGCGTGATCTTCAGTCGTTGTTAGGGAAGCTGAACTTTGCTTGTCGGGTGATGCCGATGGGGCAAGTTTTTTCACGTAGGCTGGCAAGCGCTACTTCAGGTGTTCGAGCCCCTCATCATTTTATCAGGTTGTCCGCGGAGCTTAGGGCGGACTTGTCAGTTTGGGAATCTTTTTTGGAGGGGTACAATGGCCGTTCCTTGGTAATGGCTGAGGTTGTTGACAATGATGCTTTGGACTTGTTTACTGATGCGGTCGGCGGGATTGGTTTTGGGGCTTATTTCAAGGGACAGTGGTGCGCATCTCATTGGCCCAGAGAATGGGTAGAGGGGGGCTTGGTGCGTAACATAATGTTATTGGAGATCTTCCCGATCCTCGTGGCTGTTCATTTGTGGGGGCACATTTTTCGTAATCATCGAGTGCGCTTTAATTGCGATAATATGGGAGTGGTATGCGCGATTAATGGTCTCACCGCATCGTCCCCCCTGGTGGTTCGGGTGTTGCAGGAATTGGTGTTTGTATGTTTGTCCTTGAATGCTCATGTTACAGCGACTCATGTTCCTGGTGTGAAGAACGAAATTGCTGATTCTCTTTCTCGTTCACAGTGGGATCGTTTCCGGTCATTGGCGCCAGAAGCAGAGGTAGTGGGTCTAACGTGTCCGGAGGAGTTATGGAAGGTGGCTTTTGGGCCACAGGGTCGTTGATCAGGTCTTCGCTAGCCCCCAAAACTTGGGAGGCGTATCAGGCTGTTTGGCGGATGTGGGAAGGGGTTTTCGCAGCCGGTTCAAACATTGGCATCGGACACGATTGGGAGCGAATTTTGTTGTCCTGGTTGGGACAGGGTGCGACGGAGGGTTGGACTTGCGCGAAGGTATCACGGGTTTTGGCCGCTTTATCTTTCGGTTTTCGTTTACGGGGGATTCAGGATTTTACAAAAACGTTTTTGGTTAAGCAGGCAGCGAAAGGATTTCTTCGTGTAAAAGTCGGGGTGATACTAGGCGCCCGATTTCATTTGGTATATTAGAGCAGTTGGGCCTTGCGTTAGAGTCGACGTGTTCCTCGAATTTTGAAGTGGCGTTGATTCGCTTAGCTTTTTCGTTCGCATTTTTTGGGGCTTTGCGGGTGGGTGAGCTGGTTTCGCCGAACAAACTTGTTGTAGGCGGGTTATTGGCGAGGGATGTCGCGTTGACTTCGCGGGGTGTTGAGTTTTGGCTGCGGAGGTCTAAGACAGATCAGGCTGGTAAAGGTCGACGGGTGGTTTTGTGTGGTGTGCAGGGCTCTTTAATGTGTCCGGTACAATGTTTACAGTGCTTTCGGGAGTTTCGGCCTAGCCTGGTCGGTTCTTTGTTGTGTCATGCGGATGGGGGTAGTTTGTCTCGGTATCAGTTTGGTGCCATTTTTAAGAAGTCTATTCGGGTATTGGGCATGGATGACTCTCGTTTTGCTCCTCATTCTTTTCGAATCGGGGCAGCGACGGAGGCAGCGGCAGGGGGTTTGAGTCCGGCGTCTATTCAATGTATTGGCGGTTGGAAGTCAGGTCGGTATCGGAGTTACATCAGGCCTTTGTTCGTTAAGTGGCAGGAGGGAGATGCCTTGCAGGGTAGTGTTCTGTCTCCGGGTACTCTGGTATTTGGTATTTTAGCCTTGTTTTCTCTTTTCAGGTATCGTGCCTTTGCTTGTGTGGATTTTTGGCCATTCCTTCGTTTACTGGGGAGCGTTGCGAGCTGACGTCAGGAACGAAGGTCGACAGCTGGGTTTTCACAGGAGCATGACTGTGGTGCGGTGGATTGGCTTGAGAGGAATGGAATGGAGAAGGGTTCTCCAGGAAATACATGGTTGTGTTTTGATGGACCGTGCTCCTGACATTTTAGTTCTCCATGTTGGGGGCAACGATCTGGCAATTCGACCTTTCCGGGAATTGGTAAAGGACATTAAGCAGGATTGTTTGCGTTTGTGGTTATTATATTACTATTGTTTGGTCTGAAATTGTTCCACACAGGCGATGGCGTACGATGAGGTCCTTGGTAAAGGTCAACAAGGCCAGGATGAAAGTGAATAGGGCAGTTTCTTCATTTATTGTTAGGAATGGAGGAGTGTCAGTGCGGCATTTTGATCTGGAGAAGGGCGAGGGTGATTTTTGGTTGGCGGACGGGGTCCACCTAAATGGGGTGGGTTCTGATATTTGGGCGCTCAAGAGGGGATAGAAAAGGCCATGGCATTGCGGTTTGGGGGGGTCTCGGGCCATTGAGGTGTTCAAGGGCCCTTGTTGTGGCGGTCCGGGTAGGGGGGGGAGTCCTTGAAGTCGGTTGGAAATTGGTTTTGTGGGACTCTGGATAGGGTCTCCTCCGTCTGAAGTTACGTTGATGGTGATCTGGTGAGATGTGGACGGTGTAAGGTTCTATGTATATATTCCTGAAACTCAGTTTGTTCGTCAGCCATTTTACTTTCTGTCTTGCTGCAGCTATCTTGCCCTCAGTCAAAATGGAGTTTCCAGCTTGCATGTTCCCGCCCTGATTCTCTCCTTTGCTTCTTAAGCAGCCACAGCTGAGCAATCAGTGCTTCAGAATCTAGCCTGCAGTGAACCTGTGACTTGACTCCTGTAAGCCTTGGATCTTGTACTCCAGCTATTCCTACTGAGGAACTCTGAAGCACTTGTGGACTCTGAACCCTGCTCTTTGAAAGACCCACGTTTGCATGGACTTACGGTAACAGAGAAGAAGATCCTGAATCTGTATTGGAGAGTGATTGCTGAGCTTGGATTACTCTGGCCTGCTGTGTCTCCTGTTTCTGTGTCTGCAAACTGTGTGACTATTTCTGCCAACTTGTATGAAGTAATACAGGACTTTTCTATATCAAACCTGTGTCTCATGTATGTTCATCGCACCCAAGCACAAGACGCTATATGAACTGTACTACATACATTACAAGATTCTGAAGCCAAAACGTTAGTGTCTGCTGTGTCTGGAAGGCTGTGTCTGCTGTACTGTGGATATCAGACGTCCGGTTGTACTTTCTGTGATGACAGTGGTTGTGACTTCTCACAACCATTCCAGGTGAGCAATTCCCTAAGTTTTTTCTTTTTGCAGTGTTACCACAGGTAAACACTATTGTTTTTTTTATTTTTTCCTTTCTTTTCTCTTTTTTGTCTGCTGTAACTCTGGATATCAGATGTCTGGTTGAAACTTTCTGTGATGATAGTGGTTGTGACTTCTCACAACCATTCCAGGTGAGCAGTTCCCTTAATTTTTTTTTTCTCTCTGCAGTGTTGCCACAGGTGAACACTATTGTTTTTTTTTTTCTCTCCTCTTCTTCCAGTAATCCTGTCTTAAAAGATCTGGAAAATGGAGGCCCGCATAAAGGAACTTTGCGGAGTGACTGATAATATCCTTGCAGATTTGCAGAATATAAAGACCCGTTTTACAAATCTACAGGACCTCAATAATCACAATTTGCAAGTGGTTGGACAGACTACCCAGGATTTGCGAGCCAGGATTGAGGTTCTAGAGGGGCGAGTCCAGGCTCCTGCCGTAGCCCCGAGTGCTGGGATTCCCAAGTTGCCCCCTTTTCGTTTTGGCGGTGAACGTGAGAAATTCAGGGGATTTATTAATCAATGCAATCTTTTTTTTTCTGCACATGCTTCACAATTTCCCACTGAACGATCTAAGGTGCTTACTATAATTATGTTGCTTACCAACAAGGCTTTAATGTGGGCAAACCCTCTGATTGAGACTGAGGATGATTGTTTGAATCACCTTGATGATTTTATTTCAGCCATGGGGCAGGTGTTTGATGACCCCAATCGAGGTGCAACAGCTGAAGCAGCCATGTTAGCTTTGCGCCAAGGTAAGCACTCGGTAGCTGAATATGCCTTGGATTTCAGGAGATGGGCCCTTGATACCACCTGGGACAGTTCCGCCAAAAAATCTATTTTTCGAAAGGGGTTATCTCCACTGATTAAGGATGAACTTGCTCGTGCCGACCCTCCCACTGCGTTAGGTGACTTTATTAACTACTGCATCCGTATTGATACTCGTCTGACTGAACGCAGGCAAGAGAGATGGTTCGAAAGCAATCGTACTAACCTTTTCCTGCCTTCCTCTCCAGCTAAGGAACCTTTGAGTAGGATTACACGGGAACCTGAACCTGAACCCATGCAGGTAGACTCTTTACAACGACGGGTTAGTGATGCACGCAAGGAACATCGTTTTAAGGAGAATCTATGTTTCTATTGTGGTAAGTCAGGGCACTTCATTATAAACTGCCCCAGCCGTTCTCGTAAGACTACTGCAGCACTCATTCATTGTGAGTGTTGCGAGAGGGGATCTGTCAGGTCCGAGCCTCAGGCTCCAGAGAGATCTGCAGCAACAGATCTTGATTTCTCGGACTTAAACTCCGTTACCTCTGAGGACGTTGACTGTGTAAACGCTGCCATTTTTCAAGTTTCCTCAGCGGTGTCCCAGCTGAGTTGTAAGAAAAACAATTCTCATTGCTTTCTTTCCATCAAACTCTGGGTTGACTCAGCTTGGGTGTCTAGCTCTGCTATGATCGACTCAGGGGCAAGTGGAAATTTTATGGATGTCTCCTTTGCTCTGAAACAGGGAATACGTTCAGTGAAGAAGGCTACTCCAGTACAGATGGAAACTGTGGATGGCTCCCTGCTGACCTCTGGACCAGTGGATCAGGAAACAGAGCCTTTGAGGGTTCTTATGGGTAAAGATCATCAAGAGAAACTGTCCTTTATGCTTATCTCTTCTCCCCACTTTCCCATTATTCTAGGGCTACCATGGCTGCAGGCTCAGAATCCTACCATTAACTGGGAGACCAAGGAATTACACTTTCCAGAGAAACAGATGAGTCCAAAAGTTTCAGCTTGCTCTGTTCCTAAAGGAATCATGTCAGTCCCTGAACTACCAGCTGTATACCAGGACTATGTGGATTTATGTGACAAGAAGAACGCTGACCAGCTTCCTCCTCACCGTCCATATGATTGTCCAATTGAATTATTGCCTGGAGCAGAGATACCTTTTGGTAAGATCTACCCCCTGGCGGGGCCCGAGCTAAAGGCTTTAAAGGATTACATAGATGAAAATATAGCCAAGGGCTTCATACGCCCCTCTTCATCTCCTGCAGGTGCACCCATCTTCTTTGTAAAGAAGAAAGATGGATCTCTGAGACCATGCGTAGACTATAGGGAACTCAATAAGGTTACTATTAGAAACCGTTATACATTGCCTTTAATCCCTGAGTTATTGGAGAGAGTGCGACATGCCAAAATTTTTTCTAAACTAGATCTTCGTGGGGCCTATAACTTAGTCCGTATTAGACCTGGGGATGAATGGAAGACTGCATTCAGGTCACGCTATGGACACTTTGAATATCTAGTTATGCCTTTTGGTCTGAGTACCGCCCCAGCCACTTTCCAACACTTGGTGAATGACATCTTCAGGGATCTCCTAGATACATTCGTGGTAATTTATTTGGATGATATTCTAATTTTTTCTAACTCCACAGAGGAACATCATGGACATGTGAGAATGGTCTTGGAACGTCTAAGACAAAATCATCTTTACATCAAACTTGAAAAGTGTGAATTCCATAGGACCGAAATTCAATTTCTGGGGTATGTACTGTCTACACAAGGAATTAGTATGGATGGAAGCAAAACACAAGCCATCAAGGATTGGCCAAGTCCTAGAAATGTGAAGGAGGTACAGCGCTTCATCGGGTTTGCCAACTTCTATAGACGTTTCATTAGAAATTTCTCTGAGGTAGTGTCACCTATCACTCAACTTACCCGGAAAGAGTCTAGGTTTTCCTGGACTCCCCAAGCCCAGGAAGCATTTTCCCGTCTAAAAGATAAATTTACCACTGCACCTATCCTAGTACATCCCAACCCCGAGCTTGCCTTCATAATAGAGGTGGATGCTTCAGACTGTGCCGTTGGAGCTATACTCTCTCAGAGAACAGGTGAGAAGAATGTCTTGCATCCCTGTGCCTTCTTTTCCCAGCAGTTGTCTTCGGCTGAGAGGAACTACGATGTGGGCAATAGAGAGTTGTTGGCCATTATTGCCGCCTTCAAAGAATGGAGACACCTTCTTCAGGGAGCTGCACAGCAAATAGTCGTTCTAACAGACCATCGTAACCTTCGTTTATCAGGTCGGCTAAGTGCCTGACTCCTCGCCAGGCTCGCTGGAATCTTTTCTTAAACCAATTTAATTTTATCATCTCTTATAGACCAGGATCGCACAATGGAAAGGCTGATGCACTCTCTAGGATTTACTCAGCAGAGACACGTCCAATTACTCCTCCTAAGACTATTCTTCCTGACTCTAGATTCCTAGGAGTAATTCATAATCAAGACCTACTTAAGGACATCAAGGAAGCATACCATGCGGATTCCTTTTTGGCACAACCCCAAGGGACGTAAGTCTTGTCTTTAAGAATGGTGTGTGGATTCAGGGACAACGCCTGTATATTCCTGAAACAGTCAGATTGAGAGTATTGCAACTCATTCACGATTCCAAGATAGCTGGGCATAGAGGAATTCTAAAGACACAGGAATTTCTTTCTCATTTCTTTTGGTGGCCCACTTGCAGGAAGGATGTTTTGAATTATGTCACTTCATGTGAGGTCTGTGCAAGATGCAAAACACCTCGCTCCTCACCAACTGGTCTGTTACAGCCTCTTCCCACCCGTCCCGCCCGTGGGGATCCATTTCTATGGACTTCATTGTGGAGTTACCAACCTCTCAGGGGAAGAACACCATTCTAGTGGTGGTTGACCGTCTAACAAAGGCAGCTCATTTTATCCCTTGTGTCGGCTTACCCACTGCAAAACAGACATCAGATTTGATGATTAAAGATGTGTTTTGCTTACATGGAGTACCGGATGAGGTTATTTCGGATCGAGGGGTGCAATTCACTTCTAGGTTTTGGCAAAATTTCTGTGCAGCATTGGACATTAAAGTAAACCTTTCTTCTGCTTTTCATCCCCAGACTAATGGACAGACCGAACGAACCAATCAAACCCTGGAGCAGTATCTCCGCTGCTTTATCTGCCACCTACAGGATGATTGGGTGCATCTACTTCCATTAGCTGAGTTCTCGTATAACAACTCTCAGAGTGCCTCCACTAAACAGTCTCCTTTTTACTCTAATCTAGGTTATCATCCTAACATTCTACCACGATTTCCCATAGAAACGCCTTTACCAGCAGTGGCTGAAAGAATCACGTCTTTACAGAAGAATATGGATCTTCTAAAGGAAAATCTGGAATCGGCTCAAGAAAGGTACAAGAAAGCAGCAGATAAATTTTGTAAACCTGCACCAGCTTTCAAGGTAGGAGACTTGGTCTGGCTGTCAACCAGAAATCTTAAGTTAAGGATTCCATCGTCTAAGTTGGGACATAAGTACATTGGACCCTATAAAATCAGTAAAATTATAAGTGCCGTTGCTTGTCGTCTTCAACTGCCCAGAACTATGAGAATCCACCCTGTCTTTCATGTATCCCTACTAAAGGCTGCGACACCCAATACGTTTCCTGGACGTTCCTCTCCTTGCCCTGACCCAGTGCTAGTCGATGGTCAGGAAGAATTTGTGGTGGAAAGGATTTTAGATTCCAGGTTGTATAGAAATCAGTTACAATATCTGATTAAATGGCAGGGCTACCCAGTGGAGGACAACTCATGGGAACCGGTCAATAACGTTAATGCTCCTCGCTTGCTCCGTCAGTTTCATCAGAGGTACCCACACAAGCCTGGTCTGAGGTCATCCGGAGGTTGTCCTTAAGGGGGGAGTAATGTAAGGTTCTATGTATATATTCCTGAAACTCAGTTTGTTCGTCAGCCATTTTACTTTCTGTCTTGCTGCAGCTATCTTGCCCTCAGTCAAAATGGAGTTTCCAGCTTGCATGTTCCCGCCCTGATTCTCTCCTTTGCTTCTTAAGCAGCCACAGCTGAGCAATCAGTGCTTCAGAATCTAGCCTGCAGTGAACCTGTGACTTGACTCCTGTAAGCCTTGGACCTTGTACTCCAGCTATTCCTACTGAGGAACTCTGAAGCACTTGTGGACTCTGAACCCTGCTCTTTGAAAGACCCACGTTTGCATGGACTTACGGTAACAGAGAAGAAGATCCTGAATCTGTATTGGAGAGTGATTGCTGAGCTTGGATTACTCTGGCCTGCTGTGTCTCCTGTTTCTGTGTCTGCAAACTGTGTGACTATTTCTGCCAACTTGTATGAAGTAATACAGGACTTTTCTATATCAAACCTGTGTCTCATGTATGTTCATCGCACCCAAGCATAAGACGCTATATGAACTGTACTACATACATTACAGACGGGGAGTTCCACAGGAGTGGGCGGATCCCCGAGGAGCTGGGTGAGCAACATATCATGGTGTGCGTTGGTGCTCCTGAGCCTGTGGGGTAACGGCTGGGAGTAAGATGATGGATGTTGTTCACAGCAATTTCGGGTTAATTCACCAAGATCTTGTGGCTTCAAGGACTCCTCCTCAACGTTCAAGTATTATAAAGCTATGTTATCATTTTGTATTTTGTTAATGTTTGTGTATTTAATAAAAGGCTGCTGTGGCCATTAGAATTCCAAATATTTTGGGTTC
This sequence comes from Oophaga sylvatica, assembly GCA_033576555.1. NCBI lineage: Eukaryota > Metazoa > Chordata > Amphibia > Anura > Dendrobatidae > Oophaga > Oophaga sylvatica. The sequence goes on along the minus strand of JARQOD010000004.1, from coordinate 194,535,676 downwards.
TGTGTGTTTGTGAGCAGCATATGGGGGTGGGTTATGTTACTGGTTGGGTGGTACAGGTGATAGGTTACATTAGACTCCCCGCAGGTAAGCGACTTGACAATACCAACGTCAAGAAATGGCCGGAGCAAAGCCTCCCCCCCTCCTCCAGGAGGCGTGGGCGGAGGCCAACATGACGGGGGGGTTGGAAGGGTTAGTTGTGGGGAGGAGTATTTAGATTAGGGGTCTATATAGGGAAGTGGAGTAGGCTTCAGATCAGTTGCAGCTTTAGCAAAAACAGTCCCGCCCTCCCTCCCTGTATTTATTTATAGTTAATTTTATAAAATTTTGGATCATGGCGGTCCGGGGTGGGGGGGTGGGGAGTCCTTGAAGTCGGTTGGAAATTGGTTTTGGGGGACTCTGGATAGGGTCTCCTCCGTCTGAAGTTACGTTGATGGTGATCTGGTGAGATATGGACGGGGAGTTCCGCAGGAGTGGGCGGATCCCCGAGGAGTTGGGTGAGCAACATATCATGGTGTGCGTTGGTGCTCCTAAGCCTGTGGGGTAACGGCTAGGAGTAAGATGATGGGTGTTGTTCACAGCAATTTCGGGTTAATTCACCAAGATCTTGTGGCTTCAAGGACTCCTCAACGTTCAAGTATTATAAAGCTATGTTATCATTTGGTATTTTGTTAATGTTTGTGTATTTAATAAAAGGCTGCTGTGGCCATTAGAATTCCAAATATTTTGGGCTCTGTGTATTTGTGAGCGGCATATGGGGGTGGGTTATGTTACTGGTTGGGTGGTACAGGTGATAGGTTACATTAGACTCCCTGCATGTAAGCGACTTGACAATACCAACGTCATGATTGTATGCATATATGTTTGTATAATAGTTTCACCGCGCCAATATATCAAGTTCAATGACAGCACAGACCCCATTACAGTCTCCTTATTGGACCCCGGTATAGCGGTTTAGCTATCTGTATAAGCTGCAATACGTCTGCTTCATTCAGTGTCATGGTTTGCTGAGTTTGAGGGAAAAGGTACGTTAAGGGTTAATTTGGATGGCCTCACTCTGGGATTCTGTCAGGCTTCTTATAGCCTCATTGTGGAGCCATTCCCAGTCGCTTATACTTTGACACTTGGCCGAGTGTGTGTGACCCTGTGCTCTGTGCTTGTGATTCTCTATGCTTGCTTGGTTTTGACTTGGTTCTGTTCCTGTTACGAGTTCTGCCTGCCCCTCCTGTACTACATTGCTATCTCGTGTATGACCCTGGCCTTTGTCCTGACAATTCTCTGTTTACCCCTCCTGTACTGCGTTGCTATCTCCGTGTATGACTCCTGGCTTATGTTCTGACTATTCTCTGCTCGTCCCTTCTGTACTTCGCCGTCCACTCCATGTATGACCCCCGTTTGTCTGACCTGAGTTTCCCTCTTTACTAATCCAGGATCCCTGGAGAGTCCTGCACTCTGCTTCAGCAGCAGGACTCTAAGCCCCGCCCACTGTGGTCACATGATCGCAGGTCCTTTTGCTTACTGCTACCTTCAGTGTCTCCTCTCACCACGCTGTTCAGATCCCGTCTGCCTGAGCTTCCCATACGGCATCTGACCCCGGGCCCTTCCTCCGCAGTGTGGGTGAGTCACCCTGCTCAGCCGTGGCAATTCGCTGGAGCTGACAGGGTCGTTACATTATAAGCGACCTTTTGTTATTCTGTGTTGGGGAAGCTAAGTATCTTTCCTAAGGGAAAAAAAAAAGTGTCTGGTATCATGGATGGATCCCATGCAAGCTTTGGCAGATCAGGTTAAACACCTGACACTAATGTTTCAGAAACTTAATGTGGAACAGCGCACAATGGCTGAGACCCAACAACAGTTGGTGGACACTGTGAAGGGGGCTATTGCTGCAGGGTCTCCTAGCTCGGGTGGTAGAGATGTTTCGCTGTTGTCCCCTGAGTCTCCGGTCAAACTGCCAGACTTCTTCTCTGGGGACAAAAAGGAGTTCATGGCCTTTAAGGAGGGGTGCAAGCTTTTTTTTTCTCTGAGGCCTCATTCCTCCGGGGATGAATTTCAGAAAGTGGGGGTAGTTATTTCTCTACTTCGGGGTGCATCACAAGCGTGGGCTTTTCTCTGTCTCCCTCTGCCCCTGAAAGGATAACTGTCGATGCCTTTTTTGAAGCGCTGGGTCGTATATATAATGAACCCGACAGGGTTCGCTTGGCTGAAGACATGGTGATGAATGTGCGCCAGGGTAAATGCTCGGCTGAGTGGTTTTGTGCAGAGTTCCGGCGCTGGGCAGCAGAAATCTCATGGGATGATGCGGCCCTTCGGGCTTATTCTGCAGAGGCTTATCTGAACGCCTCCAAGATGCCCTGGCCCTTCACCCTCCACCTGACACCTTGGAGGACGCCATTACCCAAGCCGTACGTATGGACCGCAGGCTACGGGCTAGGGGTGTCATGCAGTCCGAGGCATCCCTATTCTCCGTAGCAAAGAGACTGGTGTCGCTCCCGAACCCATGGAGATTGGCGCTACTTTGCTCAAAGAAAAGGAGAGGAAACGCCGCCGTGAGAAACAGCTCTGTTTTTATTGTGGAGAGTCCGGTCATTGGAAAAAAGATTGTCCCTCGTGTCCATCATCCTCCAAGGCGGCGGGAAACGATTAGGTCTGGGTAGTAATCGAGGAGGCTGCCCAGACCTTCAGGTACTCTTTTCCTCATGCCCTAAGGTTTTGCTAAAGGTTGAACTGTTGGTAGACAAGTATCGATTTTTCTCCATAGCACTGGTGGACAGTGGTTCATCACTCAACTTGATCAGCTCTGATGTCGTTTCTCAGCACCAGATAGGGACAGTCAGGCTTCATACCCCACTAAAAGTCGTGGCCATTGACTCTTCTCCTCTGACCCGAACGGGGATTCTTTCAGTTTCTGAAAAATTTATGTTGAAAGTTGGTTCTTCCCACATGGAGGAGATTGAGTGTTTCGTTATGGACAAGTTGCCCACCGGGTTGGTTTTGGGCATGCCATGGCTTCTACGCCACAATCCAGTGATTGACAGGGAATTTGGGGAGATTATCAAGTGGGGTCCAAATGTGTCGACTGTTACCATAAAGCTGTTTTTTGTGTGAAAATTGCAAAACCTGTTTCTGTGTCTTCTATCAGTCTGGAGGGTATTCCGGAGTACCTGAAAGACTGAGGACTTTTTTTCGGAAAGTGAGGCAGAGGCGTTACCCCCTCATAGGCCATTTGACTGTGCCATCGACCTAATTTCTGGAGCCAAATTGCCCAAAGCTTGTTTGTTTAACCTATCAGGTCCCGAGGCCTAGCTATGAAACAATATATTGCTGAGAGTCTCCTCAAGGGGCACATAAGACCTTCAGTTTCCCCGGTAGCAGCGGGGTTTTTTCTTTGTTAAGAAAAAAGATGGCGGCCTACGCCCCTGCCTCGACTTTCGAGAACTAAATAAAATCACTGTCAGGAATACATATCCACTACCGTTGATTCCTGATCTCTGTAATCAGTTTTCTGGGGCCATGTGGTTTTCAAAACTTGATTTTAGGGGGGCTTATAATTTAATCAGGATGTGGGAGGGGGATGAATGGAAGACGGCTTTCCTCACCTCTGAAGGGTTATTTGAGAACTTGGTAATGCCATTTGGTCTCACCAACGCACCTGCAGTTTTTCAAAATTTTATTAATGTTGTGTTCTCGGACCTCATTGTCCGCTTTGTAGTTGTGTACCTAGATGATATTCTCATATATTCTGCTGACAAACATTCTCATTTGTTACATGTAAGTACTGTACTCCAAAGGCTCAGAGAAAATCAATTGTTCGTCAAGCTCGAAAAATGTTCATTTTTTGTTCAAGAGTTGTCATTTTTAGGGCTGATAATCTCACCACTGGGGTTTCGCATGGATCCCAAGAAGGTGCAGGCTGTTGTTGAATGGGTCCAACCTCGAGACCTTAAGGGACTTCAGCGCTTCTTGGGATTTGCGAATTATTACCGTAAGTTTATTAAAGGTTTCTCATAGGTAACTAAACCCCTTACTGATCTCACTCGTAAAGGGGCAGATGTCAGGAACTGGTCCCCGTTAGCCAAACAGTCTTTTCTAACGCTAAAAAACTGTTTTACATCTGCTCCTATCCTGGTTCAAACCGACCCTTCCAAACTGTTTGTGGTCGAGGTTGATGCTTCTGAGGTGGCGGTGGGAGCAGTGTTATCTCAGGGGCAGGCTTCTCTGACAAATCTCAGGCCTTGTGCCTATTTTTCTAAAAAATTTTCTCTCGCTGAAAAAAATTATGATGTAGGCAATAGGGAGCTATTGGCTATCAAATTGGCATTCAAAGAATGGAGACATTTTTTGGAGGGGGTGGCTTACCCTATTATGGTTATCATGGACCATAAAAATCTGGAATATATTAAATTTGCTAAAAGACTGACCCCCAGGCAAGCCCGTTGGTCACTTTTTTTCCAGATTTCAGTTTTCTATTACTTTTCGACCTGGATCTAAAAACGTCAAGGCTGACGCTCTGTCACGTAGTTTTAAGCCATTGTCCGCCCCCGATCCACCGTCCCCCATTCTTCAACCCACTGTTGTTATTGCCGAAGTGTCGTCGGAATTGGAGCGGGAGATTGTGGAGGCACAATCTTTTGCGCCAAGATCCAAACCTGAAAATAAGCTGTTTGTGCCTCAGCATTTGCGCACTAAACTCCTGTGGGAGTTCCATGATTTGAAATTGAGTGCCCACCCTGGTATAGCGGCCACTGAGAAGCAGTGACAAGACTTTTTTGGTGGCCTTTAATGGCTTCGGATATTAAGATGCATGTTGATGCATGTGGGATATGTGCCCGTTCTAAGAGCTCTCATTGCCGGCCGGCCAGGGAATTGGCGCCTTTACCAATTCCAGGAAGACTATGGTTTCATTTGTCCATGGACTTCATTACCAATCTGCCATCCTCCCATGGAAATACTGTAATTTGGGTAATTGTGGACAGATTTTTAAAACTAGCACATTTTGTACCCATGGCAAGTTTACCGTCAGCAGAGACTCTCTCCAGACATTTCCTTTCTCAGGTGGTACGTTTACACGGGGTGCCTACTAATATTGTGTCAGATAGAGGGACGCAATTTGTATCTGAGTTTTGGCGGGCTTTTTGCAAAAAATTGGGGATATCGTTGTCTTTTTCCTCAGCGTACCATCCAGAGACCAACGGGCAAACTGAACGTACCAACCAGTCGCTTGAACAAATTCTTTGGTGCCTGACTTCTACACTGCAAAGTGACTGGTTTGAGGCCATACCATTAGCGGAGTTCGCCTTCAATAATCGGGTAAACCAATCTACTGGTAGGTCACCATTTTTTATTAATTATGGGTTAAATCCTCATTTTGGCGAGTTCTCGCGAATTGATTCTGGTTGCCCGGGGACTGAGGACGGGATCAGTCGTCTCAGGAATCTCTGGTCGAAAGTTCGACAAAATATTTCCAGGGCTCAGGAAAAGTATAAACATTTTGCGGATAAAAATGGGACTCTGTTCAGATTTTGCGATGTGGAGATAAGTTTTGGCTTTCCACTAAAACTTCCGCTAAACTAGGGCCTAAATTTATTGGCCCTTACGAAGTCATCGAGGTGGTTAACCCGGTAGACTATCGCCTTCACCTCCTACCCTCTTTGAAACTCCATAATGTTTTTCATAGGTCCTTACTTAAACCCCTGGGATCAGTGAGGGAAGATACAGACGCAGTTCCTTTGCCCGTTATGGTTGATGGACATATGGAGTTCGAAGTACAACACATTGTGGACTTCAGGCGGGTTCAGGGATCTTTGCAGTATCTGGTACATTGGAAGGGGTATGGTCCTGAGGATCAGTCTTGGGTGCCAGCCACATCGGTTCACGCTAATCGTTTGGTTGGTGCATTCCATGCCCGGCATCCTGATAAGCCAGGGGGTCCAGAGGCCCCCCGTTGAAAGGGGGGTACTGTCATGGTTTGCTGAGTTTTTGGGAAAAGGTAGGTTAAGGGTTAATTTGGATGGCCTCATTCTGGGAGGCTTCTTATAGCCTCATTGTGGAGCCATTCCCTGTCGCTTATACTTTGATCCTTGGCCGAGTGTGTGTGACCCTGTGCTTTGTGCTTGTGATTCTCTATGCTTGCTTGGTTTTGACTTGGTTCTGTTCCTGTTACGAGTTCTGCCTGCCCCTCCTGTACTACGTTGCTATCTCGTGTATGACCCCTGGCCTTTGTCCTGACAATTCTCTGTTTACCCCTCCTGTACTGCGTTGCTATCTCCGTGTATGACTCCTGGCTTATGTTCTGACTATTCTCTGCTCGCCCCTTCTGTACTTCGCCGTCCTCTCCGTGTATGACCCCCGTTTGTCTGACCTGAGTTTCCCTCTTTACTAATCCAGGATCCCTGGATAGTCCTGCACTCTGCTTCAGCAACAGGACGCTAAGCCCCGCCCACTGTGGTCACATGATCGCAGGTGCTTTTGCTTACTGCTACCTTCAGTGTCTCCTCTCACCACGCTGTTCAGATCCCGTCTGCCTGAGCCTCCCTACGGCATCTGACCCCGGGCCCTTCCTCCGCAGTGTGGGTGAGTCACCCTGCTCAGCGTGGCAATTCGCTGGCGCTGACAGGGTCGTTACATTCAGTAAGGACAGAACAATGGCTTTCTTCTGGCAACTCGACGATGAAGCCCATGTTTCTTCTAGAACCTCCTTATTGTGCATGGAGGCATATTTAGCTACTGAATGGTGCTAGTATTCAGTTTAAAATTTAGTTTATGTGACTACATCATTGATACAACATATTAGAATTTTGTGCTCCACTTTAGATAATACTTGCCAATTCTCCTACGATGTCTGGTGCGCTCCTGGAAGAGGCAACACATTTAACTGTAATTGTGTAATTCAAGTGCATGAAGCAGAGAGCATTATAATGACCAGAATCTTTTCATTTGTGATATTTCCTCCTCTTTCTTCATTAGCTTAGTGTCTTGGGAAGAACTGTCAATGATATTGCTAACAATGCACTTGCAAGGTGTATTCTCTAGATTTGTGGCCACGTTTAACTGTAATCCCTGTATGCCTTAGCATTAGAGTTGAGCGATACTTTCCGATATCCAAAAGTATCTGAATCGGAATGGTATCGCCGATACCCAAAAAATATCGGCGATACCCGATACCGATACCAGAAATACAATGTAAGTCTATGGGAACAAAATATCGGAATTAAAAAAACCCCATTCTTGCCTTGTTGGTTAATTGTACATGAAGGAAAACAACAAAGAGTAATGTAGAATTTATTGGGGGAGGTTGAGGAGACATTGAAGCATAGATGTTTAACACAATGCAATGGAATAGCATTAATATTTCTTTTTTTGAAATACGTTTGGATTGACGAAGAAATTGACAATGTTGTTAACCTTTTTTCTATTTTGTCAAATATGTCTGTTTCACAACTTCCATGCTCTTCACCTTTTTAACTTTTCACACACTTTCTCCTTCATAATCTTCAGCAGCATCATCTTTCTCATCAAATTATTCTTCATCTTCACCTTCTTAATCTTCTAAAACTTCTTGCTATTCATCTTTTTGTTAACATTACTTATATTGTTCTTATTAAACAGTTTTATTCTTCATATTCTACTTCTTCATCTTCTTCCTATTCATCCTTTTCATCATATTCTTATTTGTGACAGACATTCCTGTACTTGTAATCTGTAAAACTCTGAATTTTCATCCTTCCGTTCTTGCTGTCACGAAAGATTTTAATTACAACAGTATTTGTCCGCGTTCAGTTTAGCCTGCAGCAGCATCAGGCATTTTCCAGGGCACCACGAGGAGGAACGGACTCACCCCCATACACTGCTTAGTCTTCTTCTGCTTAGAATTTAGAGCATATATTTTGCTCTTCATTTTGGTCTTATACTTAATGTTCTTCTGCTTTTGATCTTCTGCTTATTGTTCTTCTGTCTTTGTTCTGTATCTTGTAGTTTGTCTTAACCTTCTTTGTCCTGTTGGTGATGGTACAAAAGCAATGGAAGTAACGAGGACCAGCTGACTGTGCTGAACCGGAGGGTCAGCAGAAGGAAAAGAGCCAATGGCACAACCGAGGACCAGCTGACGTTACTGGGACAGGTTACTAAGCAGAGAGGTACTGTGCTCAAAGCACTACCAAGGGCAGCAGCCTGAACGGATCCATAGGACTAGGCAAGACTGCGGAGACGCTGACGGTACGAACCGATGGTAGCAGAGTACAAAGCATGAAGTAGAGGACCGTACTGTGCTGGAACGGTGGTCAGCAGAAGGAAAAGAGCATGAAACGTAGACATGACGTTATGGGACCGGTTACTAGCAGAGGTCCTGTGCATGATACTAGGCAGCTACTGTTCTGGATCTGGATCCGCATGGAGGACTAGGCCAATGCATCGGACCATGAGTTACGGATGGGTACAAGTAAGCCAATGAAGTACGAGGACAGCTGACTGTGCTGGAACCCGGAGGGTCAGCAGAAGGAAAGAGCCAATGGCACAACCGAGGACCAGCTGACGTTACTGGGACACGGTTACTAAGCAGGAGGTACCTGTGCTCCAAAGCACTACCAAGGACAGCAGACGTTGCTGGAACTCGGATACCGACATGGAGGCACCTAGGCCAAAGGCACTGCGGAGAACCAGCTGACGGTACTGGAACCCGGATGGGTAGCAGAAGGTACAAGAGCCAATGAAAGTAACGAGGACCAGCTGACTGTGCTGGAACCCGGAGGGTCAGCAGAAGGAAAAGAGCCAATGGCACAACCGAGGGCCAGCTGACGTTACTGGGACACGGTTACTAAGCAGGAGGTACCTGTGCTCCAAAGCACTACCAAGGACCAGCAGACGTTGCTGGAACTCGGATACCGACATGGAGGCACCTAGGCCAAAGGCACTGCGGAGAACCAGCTGACGGTACTGGAACCCGGATGGGTAGCAGAAGGTACAAGAGCCAATGAAAGTAACGAGGACCAGCTGACTGTGCTGGAACCCGGAGGGTCAGCAGAAGGAAAAGAGCCAATGGCACAACCGAGGACCAGCTGACGTTACTGGGACACGGTTACTAAGCAGGAGGTACCTGTGCTCCAAAGCACTACCAAGGACAGCAGACGTTGCTGGAACTCGGATACCGACATGGAGGCACCTAGGCCAAAGGCACTGCGGAGAACCAGCTGACGGTACTGGAACCCGGATGGGTAGCAGAAGGTACAAGAGCCAATGAAAGTAACGAGGACCAGCTGACTGTGCTGGAACCGGAGGGTCAGCAGAAGGAAAAGAGCCAATGGCACAACGAGGACCAGCTGACGTTACTGGGACACGGTTACTAAGCAGGAGGTACCTGTGCTCCAAAGCACTACCAAGGACAGCAGAGTTGCTGGAACTCGGATACCGACATGGAGGCACCTAGGCCAAAGGCACTGCGAGAAACAGCTGACGGTACTGGAACCCGGATGGGTAGCAGAAGGTACAAGAGCAATGAAAGTCGAGGCAGCAGTGACTGTGCTTGGAACCGGAGACAGCAGAGGAAAGGCAATGGAAACCAGACACAGTGAAGTGTAGACTGGTACACAGCGTTCGGAAGCAACTGGGGTACCTGTGGAAAGCATACCAGGAGCCAGCAGACTTTTGGCAACTCGGATACGACTGACATAGACCCATAACACGTGCAGTGTAGACGTGCAACAGCTTCGAGTAACTGGCGGTGGGTAGCCAAGGACATGGAAAAAAGTGAGGCAGCAGGACTTTTTGCCGTTCACACAGCAGGGGAACAGCTGACATTACTGAACCCAGTAACACAGGAGCAAGTGTAGACTGTGCTAACAGCACTTCCGAGAAACAACTGGCGGTGTTGTAGCCCAGGGATGAGAAGAGAACAGGGTGGAGGCAGCAGGACTGTTTGCCGTTCACACAGCAGGGGAACAGCTGACATTACTGAACCCCAGTAACACAGGAGCAAGTGTAGACTGTGCTAACAGCACTTCCGAGAAACAACTGGCGGTGTTGTAGCCCAGGGATGAGAAGAGAACATGGGTGGAGGCAGCAGGACTTTTTGCCGTTCACACAGCAGGGGAACAGCTGACATTACTGAACCCCAGTAACACAGGAGCAAGTGTAGACTGTGCTAACAGCACTTCCGAGAAACAACTGGCGGTGTTGTAGCCCAGGGATGAGAAGAGAACATGGTGGAGGCAGCAGGACTTTTTGCCGTTCACACAGCAGGGGAACAGCTGACATTACTGAACCCCAGTAACACAGGAGCAAGTGTAGACTGTGCTAACAGCACTTCCGAGAAACAACTGGCGGTGTTGTAGCCCAGGGATGAGAAGAGAACATGGTGGAGGCAGCAGGACTTTTTGCCGTTCACACAGCAGGGGAACAGCTGACATTACTGAACCCCAGTAACACAGGAGCAAGTGTAGACTGTGCTAACAGCACTTCCGAGAAACAACTGGCGGTGTTGTAGCCCAGGGATGAGAAGAGAACAGGTGGAGGCAGCAGGACTTTTTGCCGTTCACACAGCAGGGGAACAGCTGACATTACTGAACCCCAGTAACACAGGAGCAAGTGTTAACTGTGCTAACAGCACTTCCGAGAAACAACTGGCGGTGTTGTAACCCAGGGATGAGAAGAGAACAGGGTGGAGGCAGCAGGACTGTTTGCCGTTCACACAGCAGGGGAACAGCTGACATTACTGAACCCCAGTAACACAGGAGCAAGTGTAGACTGTGCTAACAGCACTTCCGAGAAACAACTGGCGGTGTTGTAGCCCAGGGATGAGAAGAGAACATGGTGGAGGCAGCAGGACTTTTTGCCGTTCACACAGCAGGGGAACAGCTGACATTACTGAACCCCAGTAACACAGGAGCAAGTGTAGACTGTGCTAACAGCACTTCCGAGAAACAACTGGCGGTGTTGTACCCAGGGATGAGAAGAGAACATGGTGGAGGCAGCAGGACTTTTTGCCGTTCACACAGCAGGGGAACAGCTGACATTACTGAACCCCAGTAACACAGGAGCAAGTGTAGACTGTGCTAACAGCACTTCCGAGAAACAACTGGCGGTGTTGTAACCCAGGGATGAGAAGAGAACAGGGTGGAGGCAGCAGGACTTTTGCCGTTCACACAGCAGGGGAACAGCTGACATTACTGAACCCCAGTAACACAGGAGCAAGTGTAGACTGTGCTAACAGCACTTCCGAGAAACAACTGGCGGTGTTGTACCCAGGGATGAGAAGAGAACATGGTGGAGGCAGCAGGACTTTTGCCGTTCACACAGCAGGGGAACAGCTGACATTACTGAACCCCAGTAACACAGGAGCAAGTGTAGACTGTGCTAACAGCACTTCCGAGAAACAACTGGCGGTGTTGTAGCCCAGGGATGAGAAGAGAACATGGTGGAGGCAGCAGGACTTTTTGCCGTTCACACAGCAGGGGAACAGCTGACATTACTGAACCCCAGTAACACAGGAGCAAGTGTAGACTGTGCTAACAGCACTTCCGAGAAACAACTGGCGGTGTTGTAGCCCAGGGATGAGAAGAGAACATGGTGGAGGCAGCAGGACTTTTTGCCGTTCACACAGCAGGGGAACAGCTGACATTACTGAACCCCAGTAACACAGGAGCAAGTGTAGACTGTGCTAACAGCACTTCCGAGAAACAACTGGCGGTGTTGTAACCCAGGGATGAGAAGAGAACATGGTGGAGGCAGCAGGACTGTTTGCCGTTCACACAGCAGGGGAACAGCTGACATTACTGAACCCCAGTAACACAGGAGCAAGTGTAGACTGTGCTAACAGCACTTCCGAGAAAACAACTGGCGGTGTTGTAACCCAGGGATGAGAAGAGAACAGGGTGGAGGCAGCAGGACTGTTTGCCGTTCACACAGCAGGGGAACAGCTGACATTACTGAACCCCAGTAACACAGGAGCAAGTGTAGACTGTGCTAACAGCACTTCCGAGAAACAACTGGCGGTGTTGTAGCCCAGGGATGAGAAGAGAACATGGTGGAGGCAGCAGGACTTTTTGCCGTTCACACAGCAGGGGAACAGCTGACATTACTGAACCCCAGTAACACAGGAGCAAGTGTAGACTGTGCTAACAGCACTTCCGAGAAACAACTGGCGGTGTTGTAACCCAGGGATGAGAAGAGAACAGGTGGAGGCAGCAGGACTTTTTGCCGTTCACACAGCAGGGGAACAGCTGACATTACTGAACCCCAGTAACACAGGAGCAAGTGTTAACTGTGCTAACAGCACTTCCGAGAAACAACTGGCGGTGTTGTAACCCAGGGATGAGAAGAGAACATGGTGGAGGCAGCAGGACTTTTTGCCGTTCACACAGCAGGGGAACAGCTGACATTACTGAACCCCAGTAACACAGGAGCAAGTGTTAGACTGTGCTAACAGCACTTCCGAGAAACAACTGGCGGTGTTGTAACCCAGGGATGAGAAGAGAACATGGTGGAGGCAGCAGGACTTTTGCCGTTCACACAGCAGGGGAACAGCTGACATTACTGAACCCCAGTAACACAGGAGCAAGTGTTAGACTGTGCTAACAGCACTTCCGAGAAACAACTGGCGGTGTTGTAGCCAGGGATGAGAAGAGAACATGGTGGAGGCAGCAGGACTTTTTGCCGTTCACACAGCAGGGGAACAGCTGACATTACTGAACCCCAGTAACACAGGAGCAAGTGTAGACTGTGCTAACAGCACTTCCGAGAAACAACTGGCGTGTTGAAGCCCAGGGTCAAGGAGGGTGTAGGCAGAGGCCTAGTATGAGACGTTTGAAGTAGAAGTTGTAGTTAGCAGCAGTAATTTTTGCCAGACACACAGCAGGGGAACAGCAGGCGTTACTGAACCCCAGAAACACATCAGCGATTGTTTTCATCTGTGCATCTAACACTTCTGAGCAGCAACTGGCGCTGTTGAAGCCCAGGGTCAAGGAGGGTGTAGGCATAAAATATTGAGTTATTGCCTTGTTACGTGGCCATTGCAAATGTATGTACTTCAAACAAGAATAAATGAAGTTTTACTACGACAATAAAATGATGAATTTCAATTACAAGAATAGAAAAATATTTATACTTGACAGTCCTCTGTGGTTGATAACGTTTAATGGCTAACTGAAAATATGGTAACAAATTCAAAGCTTTCGAGACTACTCAGGTGTCTTCATCAGGCTAAGAGTAAAGCCAAAAATGAAGAATCACATATTTCTACACACAACAGGACACAGGAATAGCTAAGACAAGTGAGGGAGGGACAAGTGAGGGGAGACCGGCAACAAAAAGGAGAACAAGGATGAATTATCAGCGCCACACAATCACAGATAAATTAATGAATTTACCTGTGGCAAAAGACTTTTGTATGCCCGGTCATAGCATGATGGATATGGAATTACTGGTATTAAAATATAACTTCAAATATGAGAAACGTACAAAGGTTTCAGAATATAAGCTCATCATGACCTTTGACACTGTTAGTGATGGAATGAATAGATCACATGGATTTATGTCATTCTATATCAATTAAGGAATCTGCGTCTATGCCCTTCCAGGGTCATGAAAACCCAAAAAAAGACGCCAATGAGAGGGCAATCAAACTTTCTATCCTTATCTAGGAACTGTTCCAATATTTATGTTCATCCCTGTGAGATAATGACAGTTCTGATACACGTCACTTACTTGTCTTACCTATTGCACTATTCCTGTGTCCTGTTGTGTATAGAAATATGTGATGCTTAATTTTTTTATTTAGTCTTTGCCTGATGAAGAGACGTGAGTAGCCTTGAAAGCTTGCAATTTGTTTCCATCTTTTCAGTTATCCATTAAAAGGTATCAACCACTGCTGACTCTGAAGTCTAAATATTTTTCTATCTACTGGCTAACACGGTACAAAGATACACATGTTTTCTAATTTCAAGAAGGAAAAATAAAGAAAATACAAATATAAACGCATATATGCACATGCCAAAAATAAATGGAACAACACAACACCCAAAAAATTGGTAACAAAATATAGTGTTGTAAATTTAAGAATAAAAGTCCATTTTTTTTTTTATGAATAATGCTTAAGGAACGCTATGTTAAACCATAACATAGTGAAGACAATGGATTTTGTAATAGTCACTCAATCATCATCATCGCAAATTTTATGTGACAGTCACAGACATTTCAATTATTTAAGTTCATAAAATCGTAACTTTCTATAGCATGTATGACATGTCCAGCATGGACTCATCAATGTGATGATTGATGACACAATAATGTACGATAAAAAATAACCATTTAAAAAAACATTAGGCATTGTTTGTCACAATTTAAGTGTGTGCCTGCAAGTGTAGGTGAAACAAAGGCTACGGATAGCAAAGGTATATTCTATGTCTGTATCAGACAGTGGACAGCCTCTGATGGGTAATGCCGATGTTATACTGTACGTCAATAAAGTCTGCGGCTGAAATCATGCATTTTTTGCTTGTAGAGTGTTGAAGAGGGTAAAAGAATGTCTGGTTGCGCAAAGCTTTATCCGTCAACACTACCTTCCTACTGTCACGCGTAGGGTAGGGTAGCGTGTGGCAATTAGCTGACTATAAAATGTGAGGTTAGGCTGCGTTATTGCGCACTAGGGACGCAAAAAAAAATACAGCAGTAATAATTTAATGTGTAATACTCCACCTATGACAAACAAAAAAATTACGTTCCCTCTTTAACAATGTACAAGACTAACAAGCCTAATGGTTGACGCTGACTTAATTGAGATACAGTATTACATCAACATTGTCCATGAGTAACTATGCACTGTGATACCTATATACCAGTATTAATTTATATCTCTTGTGGTTGTTTCAACAGCACTTGCAGGTATAACTACCTATTGTCAGTATGCATGATGCACTTTCTAGATGTAATAATTTATTATTGGACATTATTACCATGTTTACATGCTGGCCATTTCATATATGGTGTTTGAAGTTACAGTTGGCATCAGTATGTGTATTTTATAATGTCTGTCATAAATAAAACTCGTGATGATGATGATGAGGATTTAATGATTCGTACATCCATTGACTGCATTATCTTACAGGTACAGATAAAGTTCCTTAAAAAGCATTAATTCATAAGTATGAAATGTACTTTTATGCATTAATTTCAAAATGTGAAGAGTAGACTATGTTTTATTTTTTGTTACCATTTCTAATAGACATGTGCAGATATGCGCTGTGATGACAAATTATTATTTGTCCATATTTGTCATAAAAATTTATCATTCTAGGCCTGCAAAACTTCACAATTTCATGTTTTCAGCATAACAAGCAGGGTGACGGCTCTTCCCTATTTGGAGCATGTTGGTCATGTGTTTTTCTGTCCATGTGTCGGGAACAGGAGACTTCTTGCCGTTCACACAGCAGGGGAACAGCTGGCGTTACTGAACCCCACTAACAGTAGAGCTTGTGTTTTGTTCTGTGGACACGACACTTCTGAGCAGCAACTGGCAGTGTTGGAGCCCAGGGAGTAGAGTTCAGGTGGTAGAAAGATGAACATAACAGGAGACATGGATAACGTTGCGAACCAGTTATTTAATCTGAAAACGGACAGACAAATTCTGGCGAGATCCATGCCTTGTTCATTTTCAGAAAAGTAAGCCGGTCTACATTATCGGAGGATAGTCGCATGCGACGGTCTGTTAGTACACCACCTGCAGCACTAAAGACGCGCTCCGATAATACACTGGCAGCAGGGCAAGCCAGCACCTCCAATGCATACTGGCTAAGCTCTGGCCATGTATCCAGCTTAGAGACCCAAAACTTGAATGGGGAAGAGCCATCTGGGAGTACACTGAGAGGCAAAGCCAAGTAGTCTGTCACCATCTGACGGATACGTTGCCTCCCGCTGACTGGAGCCCTCTCGGATGGTGTAGACATTTGTGGCGCTGCCACAAAACTTTGCCACATTTTTAACATACTGGTCTTTCCCTGTGCAGAGGCACTGCGTGTGCTCCCTCTTGTTGCAGAGCTCTCTACACTGCCTCGACGCACAGAGCTGCTTTGTAAAGCAGTAGCAGCAGCAGTGCTCTCGGCAGTAAGGTAGAACATTAGGGATTGCACCAGT
The DNA here is from genome assembly GCA_033576555.1 of Oophaga sylvatica. Taxonomy (NCBI): domain Eukaryota; kingdom Metazoa; phylum Chordata; class Amphibia; order Anura; family Dendrobatidae; genus Oophaga; species Oophaga sylvatica. The sequence continues at coordinate 194,519,563 of JARQOD010000004.1, read as the reverse complement.
GTGTCTTGGTACTCCCGCATTTTACGCTCCCGGTTCAACGGTGTGATGAGGCTTTTGACGTTGTCCCGTAGCGAGGGTCTAGGAGGGTGTACACCCAATAATCAGACGTCGTGAGAATGTGGGCGATGCGGCGGTCGTTTCTTAGGCACTGCAGCATGAAATCAACCATGTGCTGCAGACTCCCAACTGGCAAAGAAACGCTGTCCTCTGCAAGAGGCGTCATCTCTGCCTGCTCTGCATCACCCCACCCTCGCTCTACATACTGACTAGAGCGTTGTGTACCTCCCTCTGGAGCGATGTCTTCCTCCTCCATTGACTCCTCCTCCTCATCCTCCTCACAAAGTGAGCCTGCCCAGCCCTTTGTGAGGAACCACGTTGCGCTGACTTTCCAGAAGGTGATGGAATTTGTGACTCCTCATCCTCCACCTCTTCCAAAACCTCATCCCTTATTGCTTGCAGTGTTTTTTGAAGCAGGCAGATAAGGGGGACAGTCAGGCTGACTAGTGCATCATCTGCACTCGCCATCCGCGTTGACTCATCAAACGCACGCAAAACGTGGCACATGTCCTTCATATGGCCCACTCATTAATGGTGAAGTGTGGACGGCGCAAATTGCGTGTTGATTGCGCCTGATGCAGCTGATACTCCATTACTGCTGGCTGCTGCTCACACAACCGCTCCAACATATGTAACGTTGAATTCCACCTGGTGGATACGTCACATATGATGCGATGTTCAGGAAGGCGCAATCTGCGTTGCAGAGCTGCAATGCGCGATCTGGCCATGCTGGAACGTCGCAAGTGAGCGCACTCTAGGCGGACCTTGTGCAGCAGTGCATCAAGATCCGGATAGTCCCTCAAAAAACTCTGCACGACCAAGTTGAGCACATGTGCCAGACATGGTATGTGAGTGAGTTTGCCAAGGCCCAGAGCTGCCACCAGATTTCGGCCATTGTCACACACTACCAAGCCTGGCTGGAGATTCGCTGGCAAAAACCACACGTCGCTCTCCTGCTTGATGGCATTCCAGACCTCCTGCGCTGTGTGGCTTCGATTCCCCATGGGAATTAATTTCAGAACGGCCTGTTGCCGTTTGGCCACGGCTGTGCTCATATCGGTCGCATCAGGTAAGCGTCCACGGGTCCATGTGGAGGTAGACCGTGACGGCTCCTGCAGCGATGATTCTGAGGAACTGGAGTAGGAGGAGGAGTCAATGTGGACAGACTTGATTCCGGCAATCCTTGGAGTTGGCAGAACACGTACAGCGCCACTCGCAAGATCTGTACCCGGCTCCACAACATTCACCCAATGGGCAGTGAGTGAAAGGTATCGTCCCTGGCCATGGGTACTGGTCCACGCATCGGTGGTCAGGTGGACCTTGCTACTGACGGCGTTTAGTAGCGCATGTTTAATTTTTGCCTCAACATGCTTTTGCAGACCAGGGACGGCTTGCCTGCTGAAATAAAATCGGCTGGGCACATTGTATTGTGGGACTGCCAATGCCATTAATTCACGGAAACTGTCAGTCTCCACCAGCCTGAATGACAGCATTTCAAGGGACAGGAGTTTTGCAATGCCAGCATTCAGAGCCTGTGCTCGTGGATGGTTTGCCGAGTATGGCCGTCTTTTATCCCATGCCTGTGCTACCGATGGCTGTTTTGTGGCCTGGGTGTGTGAGGATGACAGGGAACTTGCAGCTGTGGGTGGAATAACACTGTGTCTCTGGACAACAGTGACAGAGGTTCTTCCATGGCGATCCTGTGAGGAAGCCGAACCAGCTGTGTGTGAACTGGAGGAAGAGGCTCCAACACGAGCTGAAGATGTAGGTGCTGCTGTAGGTTGGCCTACATCTCCAGTGTGTCTTTGTAACTCAACAAAGTGCTTTGACCGCACATGTTTCCACATATTTGTTGTATTAAGGTTACTGACACTTTTACCTCTTTTAATTTTTTGATTACACAGCTTGCATTTGACATAGCAAATATCATCTGCAACTGTATCAAAAAAGCACCACGCAGAGCAAGTCCTGGGAGCGCCCGGTTTGGCTGTTGGAAGAGAACTGCTCCGAACGGGTGCCAAACTGGAGGCTACAGGCAAGCGAGTCTGCAGCCTACCTCTCCCTACTGTTTGGACCGTTGGGGCAATCTCTTCCTCAGAGATGCTCCCACCACCTTCCTGTTCCTCACGCCATGTTGGGTCTTGGACCTCATCATCTCCACCACTACCCTCTTCCAACACCTGCTGTTGTTGGGTGGTCTGGCCAGCACCATGCTCAACAGAAACTGGCAACTGAGTCTCATCATCATCAGATGCGTTCTGCGGTGTGCTGACCATCGGCACTGGCTCACCCGCCTCTTCAGATTCAGAGAGACACAGCTGTTGCGCATCACTGCATACTGCCTCTTCTTCACATTCCAGAATGCTGCTTGGCTGGGCCCCTGTTTGCAAGCCAACAGATTCTGAGAACAGAAGCAGAGACTCAGCTGGCTCCTGTACAGAGCTCTCTGACTGCCTGGGCAATTTGGCAGGCGGTGAAGAGACTGATGGTTGTTCAACAGTGCTGTGGTCCTGAGAGGAGGTGGAAGCTATTGAAGTCGATGCATTGGCTGCCATCCAACCAACAACGGCTTCAATTTGTTCTTCACGCAGCAGGGGGGTACGCTGAGCTCCTACAAAAGTGCGCATAAAGGAACGCTCACGGGGAAAACTGGTGGATGCTGTGTCACTGGGTGCGGCAGCAGCCACAGAATCCCCACATCCTCTCCCTGCTGCAAATCCACGGCCACGACCACGACCACGTGCCTTACTCACTGACTTCTTCATCTTGGTAGATTGATAAAGAAAGTCAGAAAAGTTATAAGGCCTAAGTGTGGTTATTCCTCACAGACTACAGTGAACCCTGCAGACAACTGTTCAGTATCTGTGAAAGGCCCCTTTGTGTACTTCTATAGTGTTTGCAACCAATGTATTGTATACGGATGGAAGCGCGTCACACTAATAGATTAGATTTTTTTCCACTAAAATGGAGCAGCACCAATTAGAGAAAAATGTGAAGGATGAGGCAGTGACACACGCTCAGCAGACTACAACCGGCAGTGGTTGAAGAACAAACTGGAGCGTAATCTGCACTCAAAAAATGAAAAGCTCACAGACTACAGTGAACACTGAAACACAACTGTTCAGTAGCTGTTAAAGGCCCCTTTGTCTACTTCTATAGTGTTTGCAACCAATGTATTGTATACGGATGGAAGCGCGTCACACTAATAGATTAGATTTTTTTCCACTAAAATGGAGCAGCACCAATTAGAGAAAAATGTGAAGGATGAGGCAGTGACACACGCTCAGCAGACTACAACCGGCAGTGGTTGAAGAACAAACTGGAGCGTAATCTGCACTCAAAAAATGAAAAGCTCACAGACTACAGTGAACACTGAAACACAACTGTTCAGTAGCTGTTAAAGGCCCCTTTGTCTACTTCTATAGTGTTTGCAACCAATGTATTGTATACGGATGGAAGCGCGTCACACTAATAGATTAGATTTTTTTCCACTAAAATGGAGCAGCACCAATTAGAGAAAAATGTGAAGGATGAGGCAGTGACACACGCTCAGCAGACTACAACCGGCAGTGGTTGAAGAACAAACTGGAGCGTAATCTGCACTCAAAAAATGAAAAGCTCACAGACTACAGTGAACACTGAAACACAACTGTTCAGTAGCTGTTAAAGGCCCCTTTGTCTACTTCTATAGTGTTTGCAACCAATGTATTGTATACGGATGGAAGCGCGTCACACTAATAGATTAGATTTTTTTCCACTAAAATGGAGCAGCACCAATTAGAGAAAAATGTGAAGGATGAGGCAGTGACACACGCTCAGCAGACTACAACCGGCAGTGGTTGAAGAACAAACTGGAGCGTAATCTGCACTCACAAAATGAAAAGCTCACAGACTACAGTGAACACTGAAACACAACTGTTCAGTAGCTGTTAAAGGCCCCTTTGTCTACTTCTATAGTGTTTGCAACCAATGTATTGTATACGGATGGAAGCGCGTCACACTAATAGATTAGATTTTTTTCCACTAAAATGGAGCAGCACCAATTAGAGAAAAATGTGAAGGATGAGGCAGTGACACACGCTCAGCAGACTACAACCGGCAGTGGTTGAAGAACAAACTGGAGCGTAATCTGCACTCAAAAAATGAAAAGCTCACAGACTACAGTGAACACTGAAACACAACTGTTCAGTAGCTGTTAAAGGCCCCTTTGTCTACTTCTATAGTGTTTGCAACCAATGTATTGTATACGGATGGAAGCGCGTCACACTAATAGATTAGATTTTTTTCCACTAAAATGGAGCAGCACCAATTAGAGAAAAATGTGAAGGATGAGGCAGTGACACACGCTCAGCAGACTACAACCGGCAGTGGTTGAAGAACAAACTGGAGCGTAATCTGCACTCAAAAAATGAAAAGCTCACAGACTACAGTGAACACTGAAACACAACTGTTCAGTAGCTGTTAAAGGCCCCTTTGTCTACTTCTATAGTGTTTGCAACCAATGTATTGTATACGGATGGAAGCGCGTCACACTAATAGATTAGATTTTTTTCCACTAAAATGGAGCAGCACCAATTAGAGAAAAATGTGAAGGATGAGGCAGTGACACACGCTCAGCAGACTACAACCGGCAGTGGTTGAAGAACAAACTGGAGCGTAATCTGCACTCAAAAAATGAAAAGCTCACAGACTACAGTGAACACTGAAACACAACTGTTCAGTAGCTGTTAAAGGCCCTTTGTCTACTTCTATAGTGTTTGCAACCAATGTATTGTATACGGATGGAAGCGCGTCACACTAATAGATTAGATTTTTTTCCACTAAAATGGGCACACACAATTAGAGAAAAATGGAAGGATGAGCAGTGACACACGCTCAGCAGACCTACAACGCAGTGGTTGACAAATGAGCGTACTGCACTGTCCACAACTTACAGTGAACACTGAAAAAACTGTTACAAGCTGTAAAGCCTGCATCATGCACAGTATACATCAAAATGATTTCTTCCCTCAAGGAGCAGATAGCAGTGCCAACTACGTCAGCAGCACAGACGCTATAAGTGCTGCGCGCTTATATCATTGACAAGTCAGCAATCAACCATGCAGAAATACGCAGTAAGCGACTGTCACATTCATATAGATGTTTCAAATGTCACCAATTGCTCTAAAGAAGATGGAATCCGTTCACGGCTATAGATATTGAAAAATATACGGAGCATGTACGACATTCCACGATAGACGAATGCCGTACACAACAGCGGTGGATAAGCCAACATGCAGCGTCATGACTGTAACAATACCTTGCACAGACTGTAAACAACACTGGCAAAATGAACTTACACAGCGGTGTCAAACTAGCCTGCTCAGAGCACAGTAGTACACAAAATCGCAATATCTAACGTCCTCAGAGTGAGCAGAGTAGCGTTCTGTCCTAACTGAGTTCACAGCACAGTGACGCTAAAATGGCTGCGGCGCCTTTTATAGTGCATTCTGACATCATTCAGCAGCCAATCACAGCCATGCCATTAGTTAAGATGACCGCAGCATTACAGGATGTGCCCACACTTCATAAGATTCATCATTGGCTGACTAACATCACATTGCCTCTCAAAGAATTATGGGAACTTCCGATTCCGGTATACGATATTGAAAAAGTATCGGAATTAAGTATCGGAATTCCGATAACGCGAATATCGGCCGATACCCGATACTTGCGGTATCGGAATGCTCAACACTACTTAGCATTAATCTGTATGCAGATATAGCTTAATGACCTGTGTCCTACTGAAGACTGGGGCTACATGGAGACCATTCCAGCCCAATATGGGTGTCATGCTGCAGTAATATCATCACGTGCCTGAGTTGAAAAGGTTAAATGGGTGCCATTCTGCTCAATAATAGAATACATTTTTTTTTAGGAAAATAATTTGATCAGAAAGGGAAAACAGGGGCACTAATACAGTTTGAGGCTTTTATAACTTTGTGGCGGGCACAAAGGTAACACTTCAATTGTGGGGGTCAGTAACATTTTTTATTGCTTCTCAACCCTATAACTTTGTGGGGTGGAAAAGATGGGCACAAAAACTTTGTGGAGGAACAGGGTGGGCATCGTAGCTTTATAGAGGCACAGGGGGAGCACCATGACTTTCTAACAGTAAGAGAGAGGACTGTTTAACTTTGTTGGAGCACAAGGAAGAAATAACACTATGAGGAAATATCAGGGAAATATTACTTTACAAAGGGCATACAGTGGTTATCACTATTGTGCGTAGACACAAAACAGGGGACTGTTACTATGCTGTCTTCACATTCCCCATGTAAAAGTGATATCTGAATGATACAATATTATGTAATACTTTTAGTTAAATTGTCATCATCTATTTTAATCATTGGTATGGTAACAAATTAGCTGCTCTAGGGCACCTAAAATATTATAAAAATTCTCTTCCACTTTTAATGATAATAAAGATATACAAAGAAATGATCTCACTGTTTTCCATCAAATTATCATTTATCACTTGCCTCTGAATACATATTTTATTGAGCATGAAAATGCTATTAGGGGCCTTTGATTTGTGCCATTTGTATTTGCATTTTTATGCATTGTTCATTACAATGTTAGCACATGCATAAAAGTGAATAAAAATATCACAGTAAAACTAAAACAATAACACTTTGAAATTTATAGCACTGGTCTCTACCTTCCCTCATCTTTGTGGCTCATTAGTAGAGCAAGACATTTACCTGTTAACTGGGTTTAATAATTCAGAATTGTAGGTGATGGGATGTGACAGCTTTGCAGCCTTTATTTTGACCTTTCTGTGTTAAATTGCACTCGATTTATCCTGGACTTTGTTTCTGTAATAATAAGCAAAGGAAGGTATTGTCTTCTGCATTATCTATTAGTGAAGAAGATTTAACATAGAAACATATCAAAACTTCATCATTTGTAATTGCTCCTTTAGCTGAAAAAGTTTGTACTGTTTTATTTTTTAATGCATTGCTTCTTAGGTGAACATACTGAACATTAATCCATGGGCGTGTGTCAGTAACTTACTGTTTTAATCAGAACTGACCACTGGTGTTATGAGGCAAATTAGCGGCAGTTCCAACAACAAAGCCAGTCTGCTATACAAAAGCAAAATTATTTTTAGTTATTGTCTGAACTGAAACTAAGAGTCACATCTCCTCCGGGATCAGCTCTTGTAACATCTGTTCCTTTCACTAGGCACCACCTTAATCAATCTCAGGGCAAAAGTGGTGATGGAGGAGATTGTTGGGGCCAAAAGCTCTGGGAGGTGCAGGTTTTGTCCAGCTACTGATATTAGGCTGGCTGGGATCTTCAGCGTTGATGAGTCTGGCAGTATGGGTGTGTTCTGCCTAGCTAGAGTAATCAGCTCCCTTCATGGGCCAATTTGAAATAACCACAACCACAATAACCTACTAAAGCTTTACTGCCGGCAGCTGCCAGATATCGTTAGTTCTTCCTCTGGTTTTGTATATTTGGAAAATAAAGGATCATACACAATGAAATTCAAAAGCCCAATTGTTCTCAACTCAAATGGTAAAATCCGGGTTCTGTAAGGTAGCCCCATGAAAAATGGATTTTCTGATGATTAAGCCAAAATGTATAGGTTTTATCCAAATATATACAGTATAGGCCATTTTAAGTTTGTGCGCAAAAGACAACAGACCCACCTACTTCCTGAATTTGTATTGTTGAAGTGTATTCCACTAATAAAATTTCTAGTGGCGGCTGTCATGATTGGGATCTTATGCCAAATTAAGCCAGGCATATTTTATTTTTTAAAAACAAGTACAAAAAAAGTTTGTTAAATAATGACTCTGCTCACATTAGTGAATAAAAAATTCCTCCGATGTTGTTCCTGAAAAGTTAGACGAGTAGAATTCATATGGTTCAACTTATGTCATGCAAGTTCTATCTTATATACAGTTATAGATAGATAGATAGTTACATAGATAGATCGATAGAATAGATAAGTATAATAGATAGAATAGGCAACTAGAATACGGTAGATAGAATAGAATATATAGATATCCTGTAGACATATAATTTAATAAGCCCCTGACATATATTGAACATTCATCTTTTAGTGCCTTTCATGTGGCACTAAAGGGTGTTTAACTTTATTTTATGTATTAAATACATAAATTAAATGACTTGGGGTCCCCCTATTTTTGATAACCAGACAAAGTAAAGAAAACAGCTGCGGGCTAATAATATCAGGCTGATTATTGAGCACTTCTCAGCCTAAAAATATAAGCCTGCACATGAGATGAGACAATATTGGTGCTTGGCCAGACTTTTCCAGATTGCCCTGATGCGGTGGCTATCAGGGTATTGGTTAATAGGGTTGATGTCAGCTGTGTAATGTCAGCTGGCATCAAGCAATTTTGTTAGTATTGGAGAGGTCTCTTTCAGACACCCCTATTACTAACCCAGTAAGTTAAAAGTTATACACACACATACAGTACAGACCAAAAGTTTGGACACACCATCTCATTCCACGATTTTTCTGTATTTTCATGACTATGAAAATTGTAGATTCACACTGAATGCATCAAAACTATGAAGTAACACATGTGGAATTATACATTACACTTTACAAAAAAGTGTGAAACAACTGAAAATATGTCTTATATTCTACGTTCTTCAAAGAAGCCACCTTTTGCTTTGATTACTGCTTTGCATGCAGAAAAGGTGAACGGATGGACTCTACATGCCTGGTTCCCACCGTGAAGCATGGAGGAGGTGGTATGATGGTGTGGAGGTGCTTTGCTGGTGACACTGTTGGGAATTTATTCAAAATTGAAGGCATACTGAACCAGCATGGCTACCACAGCAACGTGCAGCAGCATGCTATTCCATTTGGTTTGCGTTTAGTTGGACCATCATTTATTTTTCAACAGGACAATGACCCCAAACACACCTCCAGGCTGTATAAGGGCTATTTGACCAAGAGGGAGACCTGAACTCTAGCAAAATGGTTTGGGGTGAGCTGGACCGCTCACCGCTTCAATTTTGAATAAATCCCCAACAGTGTCACCAGCAAAGCACCCCCACACCATCACACCACCTCATCCATGCTTCACGGTGGGAACCAGACATGTAGAGTCCATCCGTTCACCTCTTCTGCGTGCAAAGCAGTAATCAAAGCAAAAGGTGGCTGCTTTGAAGAACCTAGAATATAAAACATATTTTCAGTTGTTTCACACTTTTTTGTAAAGTGTAATGTTTAATTCCACATGTGTTAATTCATAGTTTTGATGCCTTCAGTGTGATTCTACAATTTTCATAGTCATGAAAATACAGAAAAATCTTTGAATGAGAAGATGTGTCCAAACTTTTGGTCTGTACTGTTCATTTTATTTTTACCCCTCCGACTACAGCCCTGTTTCAACATTATACAGCCAACATCAACCCTATAAACCATTAACCCAACTGTTACCACACCAGAGCAATCGGAAAGAACCAGGGCAAGCTCCAGAATTGGAACCGTTCATATAATGCTCCAATTCGGTGACTGCTGCAAGCTTTTAATTTTTTGGCTGGGAAGGGCCCAATAACCAGGGACCTTCTCAGCCTAATAATATAAGCCCTTGGTACGTTATCAAATATAGGGGGACCCCATGTCATTTTTTTAACTGTGTTTTAATTTAACCCCTTTCTGACATCTGACATAATAATCCATCCCTGCGCCCTTTGCCTTATTGACCAGGAACGAATTATTACATCATTGCGATCGTCCACTACAGCCTGCTAGGTGCTAGTTGATTCTGACAGCTGACACCCGGCACTAAAGTGCCAGGACCGGTCCCGCACCTCTTCCGGTGTTTTAACCTCATAAATGCTGCAATCCAACACAGCATTCCAGGAGCCGGCTGATGGATGGCAGCCCTCTGCCTTTGGATCGGAGACCCTGCAGCATTAAGTTTTGTCCTGATCGTTGCCTTGGTGACCCGGGTCACCAGAGCTAGGAAAGTTGCTGATCATGCTCAGTGCATGCTCAGCAACTTTCTCTGTCAGTGCAGAGCTGACAGTATGTACAGCATGGGCATGCTGTTGTATCCCCATGCTCTACAAGCGATCAGCCTGCAAAAAATGATAGTCCCATAGTGGGACAAAGTAAAAAAGTTAAAAAAAGGAAACTTTTTTTTAATAATTGTAAAAATATTTTTTTAAAATAAAAGATAGTAATAAAAAAGATAAAAAATATTGTATCTATAAATAAATATTAGTATGAAAAAAATATTAACAGTAAAAGTACACATATTTGATATCATCGCGTCCACAACAACCCAACCTATAAAACAGTCTCACTAATTAAGCCCTTTAGTGAACACCATAAAAAAATAAATAAAAAGCAAGGCAAAAAAACAATGCTTTATCATTATACTGCCGAACAAAAAGTGGAATAAAACATGATCAAAAAGACGGATATAAATAAAAATGTTATAGCTGGAAACGTCATCTTGTCTCGCATAAAGCAGGCCACAATACAGCTCCATCAGCAGAAAAATTAAAGTTATAGCTCTCAGAATAAAGCGATGCAAAAATAATTATTTTTTTCTATAAAATAATATTTATTGTGTAAAACCACCAAAACATAAAAAACTATATAAATGAAGTATCGCTGTAATCGCACTAGGCCGAAGAATAAAACTGCTTTATCAATTTTACCACCCACGGAATGACATAACCTCGCTGCCCCCAAAAAAAACTGAATTGCAGGTTTTTGTTCATTTTACCTTCAAAAAATCAGAATAGAAAGCGATCAAAAAATGTCATGTGCCCAAAAATGGTACCAATAAAATTGTCAACTCATCAAACAAAAATCAAGCCCTCACATGACTCTGTGGGCCAAAATATGGAAAAAAATGTAGCTCTCAAAATATTATGCCAAAACATAAAAAACTATATAAATGAGATATCACTGTTATCGTACTGATGGGAACAATAAAGCTGCCTTACCAATTGTACCACACGCGGAACAGTATAAAAAAATAAAAAAAGGGATTCCTGAATTGCTGGTTTTTGTTCATTCTGTCTCCCAAAAATCAGAATAGAAAGTGATCAAAAAAATGTCATGTGCTTGAAAATGGTGCCAATAGAAACGTCAGCTCGTCCCACAAAAATCCAGCTCTCATATGACTCTATCAGCCAAAAAATGAAAAAATTATAGCTCTCAAAATATGGTGATGCAAAAACTATTTTTTGCAAAAAAATGCGTCTTTTAGTGTGTGACTGCAGCCAAACATAAAAACCCGATAAAATCTAGTATCGCTGTAATCGCACCGACCCGAGGAATAAAGTCGCAAAACCAGTTATATCGCACGAGGAACTGCGTAAAAAATAAATAAAACTACTTCTTCACCTGCTGATTTTTTTATTTTGCCTCCCAAAGATCGCAGTAAAGCTTGACGCACATTTATCCTGCGTTCTGTGCTGAGCATTTGCCTCTGGGTTTCCATGTAAATCTCTAAAATACGTGATTCAGATGGAACCTAAAGCAGAAGATTCCCTATAATGAGGCAGATGGAGGCATTGTGGATGTTGTCTGATCTGTAATCCGTCGGTGTTCGTCTTTTTAGGATTGCATAAAAATGTCGGCAGCCACAGTTTTGTGCATTTCTGAAAAGAAGGACTGCTGAACAGAGGCCAGATGGAGTCCAGAGTAATTCTGCTGCCTCATTATAGTGAATGGATCCCTCAGGGGTTTCATCTGAATCACGTCACTCAGAGATTTAGATGGAAACCCCAAAGTAAGTGGTCAGCATAGAGCGCTGGATAAATGTGATCCCAAACATTATGTAAAATGTTCCCAATAAAAGCTTCAACTCAATCCACAAAAATAGCAAACCCTCACTCAGGTCTGTCATCTGTTAATGGAAATATAGGGGTCTTCCACATTACTGGTAGCATAAAGGCTTTGGAAAAGCAAAATGGCTCCTCACTAGTGTTGAGCGATACTTTCCGATATCCAAAAATATCGGATCGGAATGGTATCGCCGATATCACTAAAATATCGGCGATACCCGATACCGATACCGGAAGTCCCATGTAAGTCTATGGGAACAAAATATCGCAACTAAAAAAACCCTTTCTTTCGTTGTAAACACAAAATATACACACATAGAATACATATATATATATATATATATATATATATACATGTCATTGTGACATATATATATACATATATGTATAGTTTATACACTTCTACATAGTAAAATAGCCTCTGATTCAATTGCCGGGTAAAGCCGGCTTCTGTGAAAAGACAGAAGCACCCGACATGAAATGACACTTGGTGTACATAGGGTTAACCATGTCTTTTCATGTCGTTTGCTATCTGATTTGCACAAACAATTACATCAGTCTATGTGTGCAAAATTTCACACCTGTAGGGGTTAATTAAAGTTGTAAATTCGTTGTAAAAAAACAGACTTTTTTGCTACGAATTTACACCTTTAATTAACCCCTACAGGTGTGAAATTTTGCACACATAGACTGATGTAATTGTTTGTGCAAATCAGATAGCAAAGGACATGGTTAACCCTATGTACACCAAGTGTCATTTCATGTCGGGTTCTGCATTTTCACAAAAGCCGTCAATTGAATTAGCGGCTATTATACTATGTAGAAGTGTATGAACTATAAATATAAATATATATATATATATGTGTCACAAATTCAATGACATGTTATATATATATATATAAGGTGTAAAATTGTTTAAAAAAAATGCGTGGGCTCCCGCCCTATTTTCGCAACCAGACAGACAAAGCCAGCGAATGGGGGCAGATAATAATAGCCCAGAGAGGGACCATTATTTTTGGCCCCCCCCTGGCTACTAACATCTGCCCCCAGACACCCCAGAAAAGACAAATCTATAATTAGATTCGCCCTTTCTGGCACTTTGCCCGTCTATTCCCATTGCCCTGTAGCGGTGGCGAATGGGTTAATATGGGGTTAAAGCCACCTTGCAATTGAAAGGTGACCTTAAGCCAGGTTAATAATTGAGAGCTGTCAATTAGACAACTATCAATTATTAATCCTGTTGCATGAAATAAAAATAAAACACACACACTTTAGTTAAAAATCATTTTAATGAAATAAAGACACATGTTTTTGACCATCTTTTATTTGACTGCAAAAACCATTTCCTGTAATAAAAATAAAATAAAAAAGCAAAATTATTCTTACCTATCCCATGCACAGTCAGGTCCCACGTTGTAATCCTTCAGAAAGGGTTAATGTTTACTGCAGGGACCGCAGCTAATGCTGCAGCCTCACAGTAAACCCCCAAATGAATGAGTTCCTCTCCTGGCTGACAGGAGAGGAAGTGGAAAGCTTAATTGATTGCTTTCCACTTTCACTTCAGGTCAGCCAGGGACACAATCAGTGACGTCAGAGGGAACTGATTAACAAAAATAGGGGTTCCCTTCGAAAAAAAAATGGCGTCGGGTCCCCCCTATTTTTGTTAACCAGCCTGATGAAGCAGACTGCTGAGCAGTGGCGTACCGTGAATGAAGCAGACCAAGCAGCTGCTATGGGGCCCGGACAGGTGAGGGGGCCCTCGAAGGTCGGGTAGCTGTGCTGACACAGTACTACCAGGGGGTCGGCGGGGGAGGGGAGCGCAGCTCTTCTATATACTCACCCCTCCTGGTGCGGTCTCTGCAGCCCCTGCTCTTCTACCACGGTCTCCGACGCCTGTGTTCAGCGGTCAGGTGGTACCGCTCATTACAGTCATGAATACGCACATATTCATGACTTTAATGAGCTGTCCCGCGTGACCGCTGAACACTGGCGGCGGAGACCGTGGGAGAAGAGCAGGGGCTGCACAGACCGCGCCGGCGGAAGGGTGAGTATAAGGGATATTTACCTGTCTCGTTCCACCGTTGCTCGCGTCCTCTTGCTGCAATGTTCAGGTCAGAGGGCGCGATGACGTCGTTAGTGCGCGCCGCGCCCTCTGCCTGATCATTCACTGCTGGAGGACCCCGAAGACAGCGGCACTCAGCAGTGGAGAGAGGACAGGTAAATATCTCAGGTGCCGGGGCCCTGAGCGAGCGATGACATCGGCACCTGGTGTCACCCCCTGCTCAGGACACCGGCACCTGGCCCCAGCGACGAAAGGTGAGTATGTCTTTTTTTTTTTGGGTTGCAGCAGCTGCGGCAGCATAAGGGCCTATACTATGGAGCATCTATGGGGGCACAATCTATGGAGGCATAATACATTTTTTTGTTTAATGTGTCCCCTCACTGTGCTGGCACTTTACATTTACAATGGCTCTGGGTTTTTTTTTGGGGGGGGGCCCATTCAGACTTTTGCTATGGGGCCCCATGATTTCTATGTACGCCCCTGCTGCTGAGGCATGGTATTTAAGGCTGTTAAGGAGCCAATATCCATGGACCTTGCCAGCAGCGTCGGACTGGAGTACCTTGGGCCCACCAGAGAAAAAATATTCTTGGGGCCCACCATCATACTTCCCAACCTTTGAAGAAGGGAAAGAGGGACAAAGGCTGTGGCACGCTGTGCCTGCTGCAGCAAATTTTAGGCCATGCCACGTTGCACCACAGATTGTCCAGGAGTTGGTGGATGCTTTAGTCCAGGTGTGGGAGGAGAATCCCTCAGGAGACCATCCGTCGCGCTCATCAGGAGCATGGCCAGAAGTTGTAGTGAGGTCATACAGCATACCTCCCAAATTTTGAAGACAGGAAAGAGGGTTAAAGGATGCGGCGCGCGTAGGGCGTCGCTGCAAATTTTAGGCCACGCCCCGACCACACCCATTTAACAGCTAATCACACCCATATCCTGGCCCCAAGCGTACCTATTTAGCACTGCTGATCACACTGACTGGTAATGAGGGCACAGTGGCTGGTACTGAGGAAAAGAAAGAAAGAGCAGCGAGAGAGAAAGAACAAACAGAGAAAGAAAGAGAGGAAAGAAAGAAAAGAGAGAGAGAAAGAAAGAACAGAGAGAAAAAAGAACAGAGAGCGAGAAAGAAAGAACAGAGAGCGAGAAAGACTAGAGAGAGAAAGAAAGACTAGAGAGAGAGCCAGAGGCGTAGCTAGGGTTTTGGTTTAGTGGGGGCGAAACTTCTGAGTGGGCCCCTAATCAGAGAACCTCAGCAAATGACCGCGCTGTTGCCAAAAATAATCTATATATAAAAAGACCAATATTGATATTACCGCCATATGGTCTGTGGTAAATAATACCAGTCCTACAGAACATATAATAGATTACAGCACAGGTACAGATAATGACTTACCGCTGATGTTCTTTCTAATGGAATTGTTCACTTTTCATTTCTTTTCCATCTGGCCCAGACCGACATGACGACTTCTCCAGCCAGGACTCAACTGCAGAGATTACAACAAAGACACATTTCACTTCTCATATTTTTAGCACTGTCTTGGTCACCAATTGGACTATTCTCAACCTGCACAAACTCCTCATCCTGCTGATACCCCAATACTGAGCCGCTGCTGCCATATGTGTCCCTATTTCTGCACCTGATACCCCAATACTGAGCCGCTGCTGCCATGTGTCCCTATTACTGCACCTGATACCCCAATACTGAGCCGCTGCTGCCGTATGTGTCCCTATTACTGCACCTGATACCCCAATACTGAGCCGCTGCTGCCGTATGTGTCCCTATTACTGCACGTGATACCCCAATACTGAGCTGCTGCTGCTGCCGTATGTGTCCCTATTACTGCACCTGCTGTGTGGTTCTGTGTGACCTCTAAATTTTAAAGCACCCCTCTAGAATATAGTAATGCCGGGTGCAAGTGCCCTAGAAAACAATGACCACATTTTGTCCCCTAGACTGTAATAATGCCCTGTGTGCCCCTTTGACAGTCACAGTAACCCGAGTTCCCCTATAACAATAAGTGTCCACTTTACATTTAATAATGTCCCAAGTCTCCCCTGTACATCTCCCCTATACACAGAATAATGCCCCTCACTGGATATATACTGACCCCTTAATGTCCCCAAACTATTTAATGGGTCCAACACTGTATGATGGCCCCTAGATAGCATCCATACAGCATAATACACCAGATAGTCCTCAATATAGTATAATGCACCCCCATAGGCAGCCTCTATATTATAATAAACCCCCATAGGCAGAGTCTATAATATAATGCACCACCATAGGCAGCCGCTATATTATAATGCACCCCCATAGGCAGCCTCTGTAGTATAATGCATCCCCATAGAGAGTCTCTGTAGTATAATGCACCCCAATATGGAGTCTCTGTAGTATAATGCAGCCCCCATATGCAGCCTCTGTAGTATAATGCACCCCCCTGTCATGTGTGCATCGCCACGAAGATCGTCGCGGTTGCACATTCTGACTTCTCACAGCTGAGTTGCTGTTTCTTTGTGTTTGGCAGTTAGGGAGTTAATTCTGTCTGTGCTCAGTTCTGGGACTGGGTGCAGTTTTCTCCCGGCTGCAATTAATTATTTGTTGATTGGTTTCCTTTAAATCTCTGGTTGTCTGTGTTGGGAGTTGCCAGTGAAATTCTTCATGCAGACCACAGATAGGATTGTATCTGTATAGACTTAAGTTAAAGAGCTCCTTAGTTGTTTTAAGCTCACCTTGCTTAGAGTTTAATATCCCAGATCATTTATGTTCCTTCTGTGTTTGAGTGTGTATGCAAGTCTGTGTTTTCTCCAGTCTGTCTTATATGTCTAATCTGTGTATTTAGCAGAGATCAGCCCATATCCCTTTGGTGGTAATCAGAATCCTTCTTAGGACTGATTACAGGGTTCAGGGACTGATAGGAGACAGGGTTAGGCTGGAGACTTGGACCTCTGAACCATTATCAGTACCTCCAAGGTGAGGGATTAGTTAGGACCCCAGTTTAGGGTCAGGTTAGACCCCCGGTCCTCCTCTTTCCTGTGACAGTGTATCAAGTCATCAAGATTAACCCTGAGTTCAACGGATATCGTGTCAGGTAAATCTATTCTATATTTACATGCTGATGTTGCTAATCTATATGTTGTATAGAGTGTTGTTCTTTTAAGAATAGTTTACTGACATCGTACACATATCATAAGACCGCGTGACATTTTCACTGGCCCATAAAATTATTCCCAGTTGCCATGGATCCAGTAGCCCAGCTGGCTCTGCAGTTGCAGGGATTATCCATGGAGCTGACGGACATTAAGTCCAAAGTTTTGTCTCCCTCGGAGCAAACCAGATTTGAACCTAAAGTAGCTCTCCCGGACAGGTTCACTGGTGGGCGAGACAAATTTTTCACCTTCCGGGAAGCATGTAAATTGTATTTTCGGCTTCGGCCTCGATCATCAGGGAGTGAAGAGCAGAGAGTGGGAATTGTTATCTCGCTCCTACAAGGGGACCCTCAATCCTGGGCCTTCTCCCTTCCTCCGGGATCCCGGCTCTACAGTCAGTAGATCAATTTTTTACTGCCCTGGGTTTGGTATATGATGACCCAGATCGGGTCTCTCTTGCTGAGACAAAATTACGTAAGATACAGCAGGGAGATCGTCCGGCGGAGGAATTTGCTTCTGAGTTCCGTAGATGGGCCACAGATACTCAGTGGAATGACCCAGCTCTTAGGAGCCAGTTTTGTCATGGGCTTTCTGACAAATTAAAGGATGTTTTGGCTCAGTATGATTCTCCTCCATCACTGGAGGCTGCTATGGCCCTAGCTATCCGTACTGATAGACGGCTCCGGGAGAGGTGCGAGGTAACTCCGCCCCCTGTTGTTACTCCACCTACTACTAAAGTCCCTTATGTTGAGGTTCCCCTTGTCTGTTCGGAGGAGCCTATGCAGTTGGGAGGGACATCATTTCGTAGGAGGGGATTGGCGGTACGCCGCAGGACTAGAAGGTGTTTCTTCTGCGGGAAAGAGGGACATTTTGTTGGGGGATGTCCATCCCGTGCCTTGTTGAGCAAAAAGTCGCCGGAAAACTGTTAATCCCAGGTTGTGTGGTGGACGACAACCTGGGAGTATGTATTTCGTCCGCTAGTTCTTCTCAGTACCTTGTACCAGTGGAGGTGGTGGTTGGTACGAGAGTGGAGAGATTTTCTGTTCTTCTTGATAGTGGGTCCGGGGCTAATCTGGTTGACGCTCAGTTTGCTCAAGCTCAAGGTATGCATCTGAGTGTATTGGTCAAACCGATCCCTATATTCTCCATTGACGCCAGGCCTCTCGGCCAAAGTAGCTTTGTTCATGAGGTTCATAACATTGACCTTCGGGTAGGGGCAATACATAGGGAACTATTATCTTGTTATGTGTTGGAGGGTCTACCTACTCCTATTGTGTTGGGACTTCCTTGGTTGGTTAAACATAACCCTGTGATTAATTGGCAGTCCAGAGATATAAGCCAATGGGGGGAGTTTTGCAAAAGTAACTGCATGAACACAGTCATCAGTGCGGTCGTGCCTAGTACTTTGCCTCCTTTTTTGGAGGACTTTGGGGATGTGTTCTCTGAGGAGGGGTGTCAGGAGTTGCCTCCTCATCGCGTGTATGACTGCTCTATTAATTTACTTCCTGATGCTAAGTTACCTAAAGCTAGGTTATATAACCTTTCTGGTCCTGAGAGGCAGGCTATGAAAGATTATATTTCGGAAAGTCTGGCCAAAGGGCATATTAGACCTTCATCTTCCCAGTGGCCGCGGGGTTCTTCTTTGTGAAGAAAAAAGATGGAGGCCTACGCCCTTGCTTGGATTTCCGCGAACTTAATCGGATTACTGTTCGAGATCCGTATCCACTCCCTCTGATTCCTGATCTCTTCAATCAAATTGTTGGCGCCAAATGGTTCTCTAAATTGGATCTCAGGGGGGCGTATAATCTGATTAGGATAAAAGAGGGGGATGAGTGGAAAACTGCGTTTAACACGCCGGAGGGACATTATGAGAACCTTGTCATGCCTTTTGGTCTGACTACTGCACCAGCAGTATTCCAACATTTTGTTAATGACATTTTTCGTCATCTGGTGGGGCTGTTTGTGGTCGTATATTTGGATGACATTTTAATTTACTCACCTGATCTTGTGTCTCACCAGGAGCATGTGAGACAGGTGTTGCAGATCTTGCGAGACAATAAACTATACGCCAAACTGGAAAAGTGTGTATTCGCCGTACAGGAACTTCAGTTTTTGGGTTTCTTGGTGTCAGCCTCCGGTTTCCGTATGGACCCTGAAAAGGTGAGAGCAGTGCTTGAATGGGATCAGCCAGAGGATCTTAAGGCTCTGCAGCGTTTTCTGGGGTTTGCTAACTACTACCGGAAATTTATTTGTAATTTCTCATCTGTTGTCAAACCTCTCACTGACATGACAAGAAAAGGGACAGATTTTTCTAAATGGTCGGACAAAGCTTGCCAAGCTTTTTCCTCTTTGAAAAAATGTTTTGCTTCGGCACCCGTTCTCATCCAACCAGATGCATCACAGCCGTTCGTTGTGGAGGTGGACGCGTCTGACGTAGGGGTGGGTGCAATATTGTCCCAGGGTCCGTCCCCTGGTAAATGGCATCCGTGCGCTTTCTTTTCTAAAAAAATTGTCGTCCGCCGAAAGGAATTATGATATCGGCAATAGGGAACTTTTGGCCATTAAGTTGGCTTTTGAAGAATGGCGTCACTTTTTGGAGGGGGCAGTCCACCCGGTCACCGTCATTACTGATCACAAGAACCTGCTGTATTTGGAATCTGCTAAGCGTCTGAATTCCAGACAAGCTCGATGGTCGTTGTTTTTTACCAGGTTTAATTTTGTTGTCACTTATCGCCCTGGATCTAAGAATGTTAAGGCGGATGCCTTGTCTCGCAGTTTCCCAGGGGCCGGGAAAATGGATGACCCGATTCCTATCCTTCGGGAGGGGGTGGTAGTGTCGGCTGTATGTTTTGAGCTTGAGGAGGAGGTGTTAGAGGCTCAGGGGGACGCCCCTGCAGGACCTCCAGGGAGACTGTTTGTCCCAAATCAGTTGAGACAAAAGGTTATTGAGGCACATCATAATTCTGCTTTAGCAGAACATCCAGGGAGTAAGGCTACTTTAGATCTCCTTTCTCGCCGGTTTTGGTGGCCTAACGTTAATAAAGATGTTTTAACTTTTGTCGCGTCCTGTGGGGTTTGTGCTCGCTCTAAGACCCCTCATACCCGTCCGTCTGGGACCCTCTTACCCTTGAAACTTCCGGAGCGTCCATGGACTCATTTGTCTATGGACTTCATCACGGACCTTCCTCAGTCATCAGGGAAGACTGTCATACTGGTGGTTGTTGACAGGTTCAGTAAGATGGCACATTTCATTGCTCTTCCTGCCCTCCCTAATGCTAAAACTCTGGCGCAGGTGTTCATTGGGAAGATTGTGAGACTTCATGGGTTGCCTTCTGATGTGGTGTCAGATAGGGGGTCTCAGTTTGTGTCCAAGTTTTGGAGGGCATTTTGTTTACGTCGGGGGATGCAATTGTCATTTTCCTCGGCTTTTCATCCGCAGACCAATGGTCAGACAGAGCGTCTGAATCAAAGCCTAGAGACTTATCTTCGGTGTTTTGTCTCAGAGAACCAGGAGGACTGGTCTTCTTTCTTGCCTCTGGCAGAGTTCGCTCTTAACAACAGGCGGAGCGAGTCCACTGGTAAGTCCCCGTTTTTTGGGGCATATGGTTTTCATCCCCAGTTTTGTACATTCAATGGGGGGGGCCCTTCTGGTGTTTCTCGTCGTCACTTGCTTCAGTGTGGAGAGGTGTATTGAATAATCTGAGTGCTGTGGGGAACCGTTATAAACGTATGGCTGATAGGAGGAGAGTTTCTGGTCCAGATCTTAATGTGAACGATCTGGTATGGTTGTCTACCAGGAATATAAAACTTAAAGTTCCCTCCTGGAAGCTGGGCCCCAGATTCATCGGGCCGTACAGGATCAGTTCCATAATTAATCCTGTGGCATTTCGTCTGGACCTCCCTCCTACGTTTAAAATCCACAATGTGTTCCACAAGTCATTACTTAAGAGGTACGTGGCACCAGTCATTCCATCACCTCTACCTCCTCCTCCAGTGGTGGTCAATGGTAACTTGGAGTTTCAAGTGTCAAAGATCATTGACTCACGTCTGAATCGCCGGTCCCTTCAGTACTTGGTGCATTGGAAGGGGTATGGTCCAGAGGAGAGGACGTGGGTTCCTGCGTCTGACATTAACGCAGATCGTTTGGTGCGGACCTTCCACAGAACTCACCCGGGCAAACCTGGCCCTGAGGGTCCGGAGGCCCCTCGTAGAAGGGGGGGTACTGTCATGTGTGCATCGCCACGAAGATCGTCGCGGTTGCACATTCTGACTTCTCACAGCTGAGTTGCTGTTTCTTTGTGTTTGGCAGTTAGGGAGTTAATTCTGTCTGTGCTCAGTTCTGGGACTGGGGTGCAGTTTTCTCCCGGCTGCAATTAATTATTTGTTGATTGGTTTCCTTTAAATCTCTGGTTGTCTGTGTTGGGAGTTGCCAGTGAAATTCTTCATGCAGACCACAGATAGGATTGTATCTGTATAGACTTAAGTTAAAGAGCTCCTTAGTTGTTTTAAGCTCACCTTGCTTAGAGTTTAATATCCCAGATCATTTATGTTCCTTCTGTGTTTGAGTGTGTATGCAAGTCTGTGTTTTCTCCAGTCTGTCTTATATGTCTAATCTGTGTATTTAGCAGAGATCAGCCCATATCCCTTTGGTGGTAATCAGAATCCTTCTTAGGACTGATTACAGGGTTCAGGGACTGATAGGAGACAGGGTTAGGCTGGAGACTTGGACCTCTGAACCATTATCAGTACCTCCAAGGTGAGGGATTAGTTAGGACCCCAGTTTAGGGTCAGGTTAGACCCCCGGTCCTCCTCTTTCCTGTGACAGTGTATCAAGTCCTCAAGATTAACCCTGAGTTCAACGGATATCGTGTCAGGTAAATCTATTCTATATTTACATGCTGATGTTGCTAATCTATATGTTGTATAGAGTGTTGTTCTTTTAAGAATAGTTTACTGACATCGTACACATATCATAAGACCGCGTGACACCCCCATATACAGCCTCTGTAGTATAATGCACCCCCATTAAAAAAAATAAAAACAATACTCACCTCCCGGCTCCTGTGCTGCTCACTGTTCTCCCTCTCAGCGTCTGACAGTGGGCGCCGGCAGGTGATGTCATCGCGCCCGCTGTCAGACGCTGAGAGGGGGATTATGGGAGAGAAGGAGCGCTCGCTCCTTCTCTCTCTATGCGGTCAGCTGTATCGGCTGGATGCCGATACAGCTGACCCTCCGATGACGGGTGGGGGGCCCACTGCTGGCACCGGGCCCCCCCAACGCCTGTTCAGGCCCCATAGCTTCTGGGCGGCAGAGCAGGAAGATCGATTCTCCCTGCTCTGCCGCAGAATGTAACTATCGGCGTGCTGTGCACGCCGATACAGTTACTGTAGCGTAGCTCCAGGTGGGCCCCCTCAGAGCGCGGGGCCCGGGGCCACCGCCCCCTCTGCCCCGCGACCTATCCTTTCAAATCAGGGCCCACCACGCAGGAGCTGGGGCCCACCGGAGGTTTCTCCGGTGGCTCAGTCCGACCCTGCTTGCCAGCCTGATAATACCAGGCCACAGCAGTCTGCTTATCTTTGCTGGTTAACAAAAATAGGGGATCCCGTCGAAAAAATTTGGCGTGGGGTCCCCCCTATTTTTGTTAACCAGCCAGATGAAGCAGACTGCTGAGGCCTGGTTTTTCAGGCTGGTAAGGAGCCAAGATCCATGGACCTTGCCAGCCTGATAATACCAGGCCACAGCAGTCTGCATATCTTGGCTGGTTAACAAAATAGGGGATCCCCTCGAAAAAAAATTGGCGTGGGGTCCCCCTATTTTTGTTAACCAGCCAGATGAAGCAGACTGCTGAGGCCTGGTTTTTCAGGCTGGTAAGGATCCAATATCCATGGACCTTGCAAGCCTGATAATACCAGGCCACAGCAGTCTGCTTAGCTTGTCTGGTTAACAAAAATAGGGGATCCCCTCGAAAAAAAAACAGTGTAGGGGTCCACCTAACCCCCTTGTTAACCAGTAAAATGCAGACTGCTGCGGCCTGGTATTAAAAGACTGTCAAGGCCCATGGATTTTGGCCCTCAACAGCCTGATAATACCAGGCTACAGCAGCCCCACATTTGGCGCATCAAAAGATGTGCCAATTGTGGCACTTTACCCGGCTCTTCCCACTGCCCTGTAGCGGTGGCAAGTGGGGTAATAAGGGGTTAATGTCACCGTTGATTGCACGGTGACAATAAGCCCGGTTAATAATGGATAGGCGTCAATAAGACACCGATCCATTATTAATCCCAAAGTTTTTAAATGTATAAAAAAAAGACAAAGCAAGAAAAAAGTCTTTTAATGAAATAAAAGAGACAACACAGTTTTCATTTCTTTTATTATACTCTCATTCCTGCGATGCCATCGATCTCCTGTAAAAAAAGGAAAAAAACAAACCAACAGTATACCACCTGTCCGACGCAGTCCATAGTAACGAGTGTCCCACGACGATCCAGCTCTGCTACATCACAATGACAGGCAGAGCCTGTCATCGCGATGCAGCACAGCTGATTACCTGCTTCCCCGGCGGTGACGTCATCGGACTGACTGCTTTACGGCCGGGATTACCCAGCAGTCACTGCAGTTATTGCGAGAAACTGCATGTGACCGCCGGGGAAAGATGATGGCGGCCATCAAGCAGTCCAGGCCGTGACCGCCGGAGATCTTCTGCCAGGTAACTGCCGCTGACTCCCGACAGACCCGACCGACGGACACTGACAGTGACAGTGACAATTCCGATTCCGGTATCTGATAAGACGACAATATCGGAACTCGGAATCGAAAGTCCGATACAGCTAATATCGGCCGATACCCGATATTTGCAGTATCGTATCGCTCAACACTACTCCTCACCCACCAAAAGAAATTCAGCAAATTCTGTGCTCCCAAATCCAAATGCCCCCTCCCTTCTGAGCCCCACAGTGTACCTAAACCACATATTGCATCCACATTTGGCATTTATGAAGCGATGAGATCCCTCCTAACTTACGGGTGCATGTCTCCAGAAGCACGAGCTGGGCATAACGTTCTTCTGACTGCAATGTACTGGTCACTACAGAATACTACTCACTACAACGGCAGTTTACAATTTTCACTCGTCAACATTCATTGCTGCTTGTTTCTGGAAAATACCCATGGAGTCAAATTCGTCACTACACCTGTATATAAATTCCTTAACGGGTATAGTTTCCCCCCTCACTTGAGGGGGGATTCTGCTCTTCTAGCAATTAGGAGCTCTGTATATGGAGTCTGCAAACTATTCTAGGAACATCGACGTTCAAGGAGGCAAAAACAAGAAACTAAATTTTGGTGTTAAAAGTGTAGTTATTTTTTCTTCACTGTCAATATGATCACTGCACCCCTAGATTAATTCATTGAGGAGTGTAATTTGTAAAATGAGTTTACATTTAGGGGGTTTCTGTTGTTCTGGCACCTTAGGGGCTCTTCCAATAAGACATGGCACCCTCATGGGTGGACAAATATCTTTTTTCAGCCTTGCTAACTATGCTAACTAATATGGCATTTCTTCCCTTCTGAGCTTTGCACTGTGACTCAAAAGTAGTATTACCCCACATATGGGGTATCAGCGTACTCAGTAGAAATTGCACAACAAATTGTATTGTCCGATTTCTCCTTTACCCTTATAAAAATGGAAAAATTGGGATCAAAATAACATTTTTGTGAAGAAAATTAGATTTTTTTTTATTTTCACGGCTCAACGTTATAAACTTCTGTGAAGCACCTGGAGTCACTTGTGTTGGGTTTCCACTGTTTAGGCACATCAAGGGCTCTCCAATTGGGACGTGATGTCTGCTAATGATTCCAGGAAATTTTACATTCAAAAAGCCAAATTACGCTCCTTCCCTTCCGAACCCTGGCATGCGCCCAAACAGTAGTTTTCTCCCTCATATGGGGTATTGACATACTCAGGAGAAATTGCACTATAAATTCTAAGTGCAATTTCTCCTGTTACCCTTACAAAAATGCAATATTTTGGGCTAAAAACATATTTGTGGTGAAATTTTTTTTTTTTTTATGGCTCAACGTAAGACTTATTTGAGGGTTCAATGTGCTCACCACACATCTAGATCAGTTCCCTGAGGGGTCTAGTTTCCAAAATTGTGTCAGTTATGGTGGATTTTTACTGTTTAGGCACATCAGTGGCTCTTCAAACCCAACATGGCATTCGCCAATTGTTCTAGCAAATTTTGAATTAAAAAAGTGAAATGGCGCTCCTTTCCTTCCGAACTCTGCCGTGCGCCCAAACAGTAGTTTTCTCCCTCATATAGGGTATCAGCATGCTCAGGAGAAATTACACAATACATTTAGAGGTCCATTTTTTCCTGTTACCCTTGTCAAAATAAAAATTTTGGATCTGAAGGAAATTTTTTGTGAAAAAAGTTAAATGTTCATTTTTTTTCCATATTCCAAGAATTCCTGTGAAGCACCTGAAAGGTTAATAAACTTCTTGAATGTGGTTTTGAGCACCTTGAGGAGTGCAGTTTTTAGAATGATTTAAAAAATCAAAGAGGGGAAGGCGCAAGTGTGTTGGGGAAAAGGTATAAGCTGCAAACAGGGCAGCACCACAAAGCTGTCAAGAAATAATCAATATAAATTATAAATGTTGTGCTGAAATTGTACCTAATTCACCCAGTTTAAAGAAATCCAATAATGAAGTTAGTCAAATAATAAGGTAGGAAGATAGTTTGCCTAGAGTCCAATATGTAATGTGCCAAAGTTGAAATCACACCACTCAATGCGATCAGACAATAGTATACCTCAAGTCCAGAGAGAGGAGAGGATCAGTAGCGAGTGGGGACGGCGTGGCAGAGGGTCTTCTTTAATGCAGTGAAGCGGCAGCTCTGGAGGATCTTCAGAAGCGATGCCCCGGCCGGTGGCACACACTCCCTATTGCAAGAAGGAGCATGTGTCACTTTTGGGTATTTTCTGCCGCATAGACCCCTCAAAGTGACTTCAAATGTGATGTGGTCCCTAAAAAACATTTTTTTGTAAATTTTGTTGGAAAAATGAAAAAATCGTCGGACAACTTTTAACCCTTATAACTTCCTAAAAAGAAAAGATGTTTCCAAAATTGCGCTCATTTAAAGTAGACATATGGAAAATGTTACTTATTAACTATTTTGTGTGACATAGCTCTGTGATTTAAGCGCATTAAAAAAATTGGAAAATTGCAAAATTTTCAAAATTTTCGCCAAATATCCATTTTTTTTCACAAATAATTGCAAGTCATACCAAATTTTTTTTTACCAATATCATGAAGTACAATATGTCATGAAAAAACATTGTCAGAATCACTGAGATGCGTTGAAGTGTTCCAGAATTATGAGTTCATAATGTGACAATGGTCAGAATGGTAAAAATTGGCCTGGTCATTAATGTTTAAAACACCTTTGGGGGTAAAGGGGTTAAGAGATTTAATAAGGCTACAGACCCTTTAGTGCAACATGAAAGGAACTAAAGGGTGCTAGTTTGTTATATGCAAGGGGCTTGTGAATTTAAATATCTACATGATATCTTTTTTATCTATTCTATTCTGACGGTTCTGGCTGCAAATTTACTGTACTTGGCTGATGAAATGATGGGTTTCCTTTGAGATGTGTATGTAAAAATCTGTCAGCACACGCATGGTCTGTGAGTAGTCCAATTTTTTTCTCACACCTATTGACTTGCATTGGCGATTGTGATCCAATTCTCGAATCCAATGCCAGAATGCTTCAATTATTTCTTCAGTCCGATTAGAACTGAGGAAAAAAAATCGCAGTTGAGCACTAACTCATTTAATATAATTGGTTACAGTGCAATGCTTTGTCACCTCACATTACGCTCTTCCTTATTATACGCCAATGTGTGAGCGAGTCCTTAAAATAAAAAAGGCAAAAAGTGTATTTTGCCTGTGGTATTACCCTTACAAGTTTAGTGAGTCCAAGCTTTTTAGTATGTAATATTATTGGCCTAATACATAGGGATAGCTGGTTTTGGGCTACAGAGTAGGCTGCTGGCCAGTGGTGCAACTTGGCAGGAGTGGTCCAGTTGGTTAGTTTATGGGCTAAGGTCAAAGCAAGAAACTTGTAGATAAAACAGAAGCTGAGAACCTGGAGCAGCCACTGCCAGAGGTGTATGTAGCTTTATCTCCTCTCCCCATGGAAAAGTATTAAAATAAACTTAGAGTGCAATATGTAATACTTTGTAATATGTATCACTCACTTTAAGGGAGCTCTCAAATATAGAGTCGTAGAATTGGACCGTTCATATTCATAAATTTATGCAGTATCAGCAAAGTAATTACTTTGCATGTGAACAGATTATGCAGTTACAGTCAATGTTAAAGTTAAATAGCAAAAAAAGGTCTATTTTTTCCATGTCAATTTAAATGTGAGAATTACAAAGTGGAACACTTTATTTTACTGAATTTATATAAGCTACATTTATTTGAAAATGCCCACACCATTATTCTCACACAAAACTATTTTTGTTCACCTTTCTGATTTTCTGGAAAAGTAGGAAATTGTGTGATTATAATTTTACAAATACATTTAACTCTAAATTATTGAGTCTCTGCAGAGTATAAATGTGAAAACTTCATGACTAGTGATGAGCGAATATATTCGGCACTATTCGTTACACGCACGAATAGTACTGTATTCGGACTATTCGTTACTCAGCGAGTAATTTGCTATTCACCTTGGTATATTCGAGTGACTCGCTCAGCATGTTTGGTGCTTTATTTGCTTGCCAATCACAGTCATGCCGCACCATCTTTGGTGATTGTGATTGGCAAATTTTTGTGTGCTAGTGTTCCTGCAAATTTATTTTAGTAAGAGAAA
This sequence comes from Oophaga sylvatica, assembly GCA_033576555.1. Taxonomy (NCBI): domain Eukaryota; kingdom Metazoa; phylum Chordata; class Amphibia; order Anura; family Dendrobatidae; genus Oophaga; species Oophaga sylvatica. The sequence continues at coordinate 194,491,585 of JARQOD010000004.1, read as the reverse complement.
TATAATACGGCATTTACACTGCGAAAGTTGAGCATCAAAATAAAAAAAACAGACTTGCTTTATAGAAATAGCATCACTATATTGCTCCGGCACTGTAACAAGTCCATCTGAGGTGGGCAAATTTTCCTGCGATACTAATTCTGCAAATGTTTTTTAGCAGGAAAATATATTATATGCCATTTCTACTGCGGCACTTGAGCATTGAGATTACAAGGTCAGACTTGGGTGGTTAGAAATAACATCACTATATTACTCTGGCACTATAACAAATTCATCTGAGGTGGGCAAATTTTCTTGTGCTAATTTTGCTGCATTTTTTTTTAGTAGAGAAATATAATACGGCATTTATACAGCGGCAGTTGTGCATCAAAATTAAAAAAACAGACTTGGTTGTATAGAAATAGCATCACTATATTGCTCCAGAACTGTAACAAATCCATCTGAGGTGGGCAAATTTTTCTGTGATACTAATCCTGCAAATTTTTTTTAGCAGGGAAATATTATATTCTGCATCACTTGAGTATCAAAATAAAAAAGCGAGCATTGATTGGTTAGAAATAGAATCACTATATTATTCTGGCACAGTAACAAGACCATATGAGGTGGTAAAATTTTCGTGTGCTAGTATTTCTGCAATTTTTTTTCAGCAAAGTAATGTAATACAGCATTTATACTGCTCCATTTGAGCATCAAAATAAAAAAGTCAGACTTTGCTGGTGAGAAATAGATCGCTATATTGCTACAGCACTGTAACAAGTGGATATGAGGAGGGCACATTTTCCTGCTATACTAATCCTGCAAATTTTTTTTAGTAGGGAAATATTATAAGCCATTCATACTGCGGGACTTCAGCATTAAAATAAAATGTCCATCCGAGGTGGGCAAATTTTCGTGTGCTAGTATTCCTGGAAATTTTATTAAGCATGGTAATATTACATGCCATTTATACTGTGGCAGTTGTGCATCAAAATAAAAAAGCAAGGCTTGGTTGGTTAGAAATAGCATCGCTATGTTACTCTGGCACTGTAAGAAGTCAATTTGAGGTGGGCACATTTTGCTGCGATACTAATCCTGCAAATTTTTCTCAACTATCATATGCAATTTAACCCCTTTGCGACATATGCCATACTAGTACTGCTCTGCAAGAGGTGCATTCACGCAAACCGCTGTACTAGTATGGTGCACTGATTGCACAGTCTCACGCTGAGTGCCACAGCGTTCAGGTGCGGGTGTCAGCTATATGTGACAGCTGACACCCCACTGCAATGCCCACGATCAGAGGTAGCACTGATTGTGGGCATTTAACCCCTCTGATGCTGCTGTCAGTAGTGACAGTGACATAGAGAAGCATCGTGCAGGGAGGGGGCTCCCTGCGCGCTTCCATCAGGACATTGTGATGCAAATGCCTTGTCCTGATGGTCTCCATGGAGACCCCAAGCTCCAAAATGTCCATGGGGTCCAGCAAGTAAGGTGGTTTGTGAGCGCCTGTCGAGAGCAGGCGCCGACATGCCTCCTTCCCTGTCAGATCCTGATCTGATACTCTGTGCAGTGCAGATCAGCGACAACGTTAACTAATGTAAAAAAGTTGGGATCACGGACTGGTCTGATATAAGGGAGGTTCCCTCCCATGATGGTGGCCGGTGATACTGTTGTGTTTTGGTAGCTGAGGAGAAAAAGCAAATATGGCAATACACCAGAGAGGCTGGAACCTATTGAATTGCAGTAACCTGAACTAGCCACACAACTAGAGGTAGCCGTGGAGCGTTCCTACGTTGATCCTAGACGCCTCATCACAACCTGAGAGATAACTACACCTAAAGGCAGAAAGAGGAAAGCTATCTGCCCCGGAGCAGATCCCCAAAGAAAATAGGAAGCCCCCAAACATGTAATGGCGGTTAGACAAGAAAAAGCACGGACACAGACAGAAAATAGAATGAGCAAACGCTGGGGCCCAATCTGTCTAGACAGAAAAGTACAGGAAAGGATTCTCACTGCAATCCAAAAAAACCCTAAAAAATACCAACTCTTCTGATTGCAAAAACACCTGAGATCACATGATCTCTACCACCTAAATCAGATCTCTGGTGTAACAAAACTAAGGCCTCTTTCACACATCCGTTGTGCGCCTGACGGCGCCCTCCGGCATTTTTTTGTCCAACCGCATCCGGCGAAATGTAATGCCGGATGCGTTTTTTTTTTGCATTGACTTTCATTAGCACCGGATGGCGCCTGATGTCAGTGCGTTGTATCCGTTTTTGTCCGGATCCGGCGGAAATGTACATTCCGGCGGCCGGACAAAACGGAGCATGTAACGTTTTTTTTTTTTTTGCCGGAGCCACCGGATCCGTGCATTCCTTGACCATGAAAGTACAAAAACACTAGTGCATGCCCTCATCATCTCCAGCCTCGACTACTGCAACCTCCTACTCTCTGGCCTTCCCTCTAGCACTCTGGCACCACTCCAATCCATCCTGCACTCTGCTGCACGACTAATAGACTTGTCTCCCCGCTACTCCCCAGCCCCTCCTCTCTGCCAAGCCCTTCATTGGCTTCCTATCGTTCAGAGGCTCCAGTTCAAAACCCTAACCATGACCTACAAAGCCATCCACAATCTGTCTCCTCCATACATCTGTGACATGGTCTCCCGGTACATACCCACACGCAACCTTCAATCCTCTCAAGATCTCCTCCTCTACTCCCCTCTTATCTCTTCTTCCCACAACCGCATACAAAGCTTCTCCCGTGCCTCTCCCATACTCTGGAACTCTCTACCCCAACACATCAGACTCGCGCCTACCATGGAAACCTTCAAAAGAACTTGAAGACCCACCTCTTCCGACAAGCCTACAACCTGCAGTGATCATCAGTCTACTGAACCACCGCACGATCAGCTCTTCCCTCTCCTAGTGTATCCTCACCCATCCCTGTAGACTGTGAGCCCTTGCGGGCAGGGTCCTCTCTCCTTCTGTACTTGTGTGTGCCTTGTATTGCTCATGTTTACTGTACTTGTCTATATTTGCCCCTCTTCACATGTAAAGCGCCATGGAATAAATGGCGCTATAAAAATCTATAATAATAATAATAATAATAATGTGCCTGAAGCGGCGCATCAGGCGGCCGGAAACAATAGAATTCAATGGAACCGAATCAGACTTGTGCAATCCGGTAAAAGTCTGATCCGGATTCTGGAAATCGAGGACTACTACTACTACTACTACTACTTTTTCCAGTGTCTCCGGGCATCAGAAACCCTCTTTTTATGGGTTCAAAAGTTCAGGTCGGATCCAGCAAAAAACCGGATCCGTTGCATCAGTTTTTTTGTTTCAGTGCCGGATCCGTCCCTTCAGGCATAGGACAGATCATGCCTGATACAAAAAGACGGATGTGTGAAAGAGGCCTAAGCCGCAGCCACTGAAAAAACAGGAAAAAGCAAATGAACAAATAACAGTGGCTTCAGATAAACTGAGAGGAGCACAAACCACTGGAGGGGACCTGGCTGACCTCCACAGAAGTGCAGGGAACTATGCAAAAAGCAAGCACAAAAATAAAAGCAGAAAATATCTTATCTGATAGCAGAAAATGCAGGCAAGACTCAGCAAACTTCTAAATGAACCAGGAACCACAGCAGCGTCGGACTGGAGTACCTTGGGCCCACCAGAGAAAAAATATTCTTGGGGCCCACCATCATACTTCCCAACCTTTGAAGAAGGGAAAGAGGGACAAAGGCTGTGGCACGCTGTGCCTGCTGCAGCAAATTTTAGGCCATGCCACGTTGCACCACAGATTGTCCAGGAGTTGGTGGATGCTTTAGTCCAGGTGTGGGAGGAGATCCCTCAGGAGACCATCCGTCGCGCTCATCAGGAGCATGGCCAGAAGTTGTAGTGAGGTCATACAGCATACCTCCCAAATTTTGAAGACAGGAAAGAGGGTTAAAGGATGCGGCGCGCGTAGGGCGTCGCTGCAAATTTTAGGCCACGCCCCAACCACACCCATTTAACAGCTAATCACACCCATATCCTGGCCCCAAGCGTACCTATTTAGCACTGCTGATCACACTGAATGGTAATGAGGGCACAGTGGCTGGTACTGAGGAAAAGAAAGAAAGAGCAGCGAGAGAGAAAGAACAAACAGAGAAAGAAAGAGAGGAAAGAAAGAAAAGAGAGAGAGAAAGAAAGAACAGAGAGAAAAAAGAACAGAGAGCGAGAAAGAAAGAACAGAGAGCGAGAAAGACTAGAGAGAGAAAGAAAGACTAGAGAGAGAGCCAGAGGCGTAGCTAGGGTTTTGGTTTAGTGGGGGCGAAACTTCTGAGTGGGCCCCTAATCAGAGAACCTCAGCAAATGACCGCGCTGTTGCCAAAAATAATCTATATATAAAAAGACCAATATTGATATTACCGCCATATGGTCTGTGGTAAATAATACCAGTCCTACAGAACATATAATAGATTACAGCACAGGTACAGATAATGACTTACCGCTGATGTTCTTTCTAATGGAATTGTTCACTTTTCATTTCTTTTCCATCTGGCCCAGACCGACATGACGACTTCTCCAGCCAGGACTCAACTGCAGAGATTACAACAAAGACACATTTCACTTCTCATATTTTTAGCACTGTCTTGGTCACCAATTGGACTATTCTCAACCTGCACAAACTCCTCATCCTGCTGATACCCCAATACTGAGCCGCTGCTGCCATATGTGTCCCTATTTCTGCACCTGATACCCCAATACTGAGCCGCTGCTGCCATATGTGTCCCTATTACTGCACCTGATACCCCAATACTGAGCCGCTGCTGCCGTATGTGTCCCTATTACTGCACCTGATACCCCAATACTGAGCCGCTGCTGCCGTATGTGTCCCTATTACTGCACGTGATACCCCAATACTGAGCTGCTGCTGCTGCTGCCGTATGTGTCCCTATTACTGCACCTGCTGTGTGGTTCTGTGTGACCTCTAAATTTTAAAGCACCCCTCTAGAATATAGTAATGCCGGGTGCAAGTGCCCTAGAAAACAGTGACCACATTTTGTCCCCTAGACTGTAATAATGCCCTGTGTGCCCCTTTGTCAGTCACAGTAACCCGAGTTCCCCTATAACAATAAGTGTCCACTTTACATTTAATAATGTCCCAAGTCTCCCCCTGTACATCTCCCCTATACACAGAATAATGCCCCTCACTGGATATATACTGACCCCTTAATGTCCCCAAACTATTTAATGGGTCCAACACTGTATGATGGCCCCTAGATAGCATCCATACAGCATAATACACCAGATAGTCCTCAATATAGTATAATGCACCCCCATAGGCAGCCTCTATATTATAATAAACCCCCATAGGCAGAGTCTATAATATAATGCACCACCATAGGCAGCCGCTATATTATAATGCACCCCCATAGGCAGCCTCTGTAGTATAATGCATCCCCATAGAGAGTCTCTGTAGTATAATGCACCCCAATATGGAGCCTCTGTAGTATAATGCAGCCCCCATATGCAGCCTCTGTAGTATAATGCACCCCCCATATACAGCCTCTGTAGTATAATGCACCCCCATTAAAAAAAAAAAAAAAAAATACTCACCTCCCGGCTCCTGTGCTGCTCACTGTTCTCCCTCTCAGCGTCTGACAGTGGGCGCCGGCAGGTGATGTCATCGCGCCCGCTGTCAGACGCTGAGAGGGGGATTATGGGAGAGAAGGAGCGCTCGCTCCTTCTCTCTCTATGCGGTCAGCTGTATCGGCTGGATGCCGATACAGCTGACCCTCCGATGACGGGTGGGGGGCCCACTGCTGGCACCGGGCCCCCCCAACGCCTGTTCAGGCCCCATAGCTTCTGGGCGGCAGAGCAGGAAGATCGATTCTCCCTGCTCTGCCGCAGAATGTAACTATCGGCGTGCTGTGCACGCCGATACAGTTACTGTAGCGTAGCTCCAGGTGGGCCCCCTCAGAGCGCGGGGCCCGGGGCCACCGCCCCCTCTGCCCCGCGACCTATCCTTTCAAATCAGGGCCCACCACGCAGGAGCTGGGGCCCACCGGAGGTTTCTCCGGTGGCTCAGTCCGACCCTGCTTGCCAGCCTGATAATACCAGGCCACAGCAGTCTGCTTATCTTTGCTGGTTAACAAAAATAGGGGATCCCGTCGAAAAAATTTGGCGTGGGGTCCCCCCTATTTTTGTTAACCAGCCAGATGAAGCAGACTGCTGAGGCCTGGTTTTTCAGGCTGGTAAGGAGCCAAGATCCATGGACCTTGCCAGCCTGATAATACCAGGCCACAGCAGTCTGCATATCTTGGCTGGTTAACAAAAATAGGGGATCCCCTCGAAAAAAAATTGCCGTGGGGTCCCCCCTATTTTTGTTAACCAGCCAGATGAAGCAGACTGCTGAGGCCTGGTTTTTCAGGCTGGTAAGGAGCCAAGATCCATGGACCTTGCCAGCCTGATAATACCAGGCCACAGCAGTCTGCATATCTTGGCTGGTTAACAAAATAGGGGATCCCCTCGAAAAAAAATTGGCGTGGGGTCCCCCCTATTTTTGTTAACCAGCCAGATGAAGCAGACTGCTGAGGCCTGGTTTTTCAGGCTGGTAAGGATCCAATATCCATGGACCTTGCAAGCCTGATAATACCAGGCCACAGCAGTCTGCTTAGCTTGGCTGGTTAACAAAAATAGGGGATCCCTCGAAAAAAAAACAGTGTAGGGGTCCACCTAACCCCCTTGTTAACCAGTAAAATGCAGACTGCTGCGGCCTGGTATTAAAAGACTGTCAAGGCCCATGGATTTTGGCCCTCAACAGCCTGATAATACCAGGCTACAGCAGCCCCACATTTGGCGCCTCAAAAGATGTGCCAATTGTGGCACTTTACCCGGCTCTTCCCACTGCCCTGTAGCAGTGGCAAGTGGGGTAATAAGGGGTTAATGTCACCGTTGATTGCACGGTGACAATAAGCCCGGTTAATAATGGATAGGCGTCAATAAGACACCGATCCATTATTAATCCCAAAGTTTTTAAATGTATAAAAAAAAGACAAAGCAAGAAAAAAGTCTTTTAATGAAATAAAAGAGACAACACAGTTTTCATTTCTTTTATTATACTCTCATTCCTGCGATGCCATCGATCTCCTGTAAAAAAAGGAAAAAAACAAACCAACAGTATACCACCTGTCCGACGCAGTCCATAGTAACGAGTGTCCCACGACGATCCAGCTCTGCTACATCACAATGACAGGCAGAGCCTGTCATCGCGACGCAGCACAGCTGATTACCTGCTTCCCCGGCGGTGACGTCATCGGACTGACTGCTTTACGGCCGGGATTACCCAGCAGTCACTGCAGTTATCGCGAGAAACTGCATGTGACCGCCGGGGAAAGATGATGGCGGCCATCAAGCAGTCCAGGCCGTGACCGCCGGAGATCTTCTGCCAGGTAAGTGCCGCTGACTCCTGACAGACCCGACCGACGGACACTGACAGTGACAGTGACAATTCCGATTCCGGTATCTGATAAGACGACAATATCGGAACTCGGAATCGAAAGTCCGATACAGCTAATATCGGCCGATACCCGATATTTGCAGTATCGTATCGCTCAACACTACTCCTCACCCACCAAAAGAAATTCAGCAAATTCTGTGCTCCCAAATCCAAATGCCCCCTCCCTTCTGAGCCCCACAGTGTACCTAAACCACATATTGCATCCACATTTGGCATTTATGAAGCGATGAGATCCCTCCTAACTTACGGGTGCATGTCTCCAGAAGCACGAGCTGGGCATAACGTTCTTCTGACTGCGATGTACTGGTCACTACAGAATACTACTCACTACAACGGCAGTTTACAATTTTCACTCGTCAACATTCATTGCTGCTTGTTTCTGGAAAATACCCATGGAGTCAAATTCGTCACTACACCTGTATATAAATTCCTTAACGGGTATAGTTTCCCCCCTCACTTGAGGGGGGATTCTGCTCTTCTAGCAATTAGGAGCTCTGTATATGGAGTCTGCAAACTATTCTAGGAACATCGACGTTCAAGGAGGCAAAAACAAGAAACTAAATTTTGGTGTTAAAAGTGTAGTTATTTTTTCTTCACTGTCAATATGATCACTGCACCCCTAGATTAATTCATTGAGGAGTGTAATTTGTAAAATGAGTTTACATTTAGGGGGTTTCTGTTGTTCTGGCACCTTAGGGGCTCTTCCAATAAGACATGGCACCCTCATGGGTGGACAAATATCTTTTTTCAGCCTTGCTAACTATGCTAACTAATATGGCATTTCTTCCCTTCTGAGCTTTGCACTGTGACTCAAAAGTAGTATTACCCCACATATGGGGTATCAGCGTACTCAGTAGAAATTGCACAACAAATTGTATTGTCCGATTTCTCCTGTTACCCTTATAAAAATGGAAAAATTGGGATCAAAATAACATTTTTGTGAGGAAAATTAGATTTTTTTTTATTTTCACGGCTCAACGTTATAAACTTCTGTGAAGCACCTGGAGTCACTTGTGTGGGGTTTCCACTGTTTAGGCACATCAAGGGCTCTCCAATTGGGACGTGATGTCTGCTAATGATTCCAGGAAATTTTACATTCAAAAAGCCAAATTACGCTCCTTCCCTTCCGAACCCTGGCATGCGCCCAAACAGTAGTTTTCTCCCTCATATGGGGTATTGACATACTCAGGAGAAATTGCACTATAAATTCTAAGTGCAATTTCTCCTGTTACCCTTACAAAAATGCAATATTTTGGGCTAAAAACATATTTGTGGTGAAATTTTTTTTTTTTTATGGCTCAACGTAAGACTTATTTGAGGGTTCAATGTGCTCACCACACATCTAGATCAGTTCCCTGAGGGGTCTAGTTTCCAAAATTGTGTCAGTTATGGTGGATTTTTACTGTTTAGGCACATCAGTGGCTCTTCAAACCCAACATGGCATTCGCCAATTGTTCTAGCAAATTTTGAATTAAAAAAGTGAAATGGCGCTCCTTTCCTTCCGAACTCTGCCGTGCGCCCAAACAGTAGTTTTCTCCCTCATATAGGGTATCAGCATGCTCAGGAGAAATTACACAATACATTTAGAGGTCCATTTTTTCCTGTTACCCTTGTCAAAATAAAAATTTTGGATCTGAAGGAAATTTTTTGTGAAAAAAGTTAAATGTTCATTTTTTTCCACATTCCAAGAATTCCTGTGAAGCACCTGAAGGGTTAATAAACTTCTTGAATGTGGTTTTGAGCACCTTGAGGAGTGCAGTTTTTAGAATGATTTAAAAAATCAAAGAGGGGAAGGCGCAAGTGTGTTGGGGAAAAGGTATAAGCTGCAAACAGGGCAGCACCACAAAGCTGTCAAGAAATAATCAATATAAATTATAAATGTTGTGCTGAAATTGTACCTAATTCACCCAGTTTAAAGAAATCCAATAATGAAGTTAGTCAAATAATAAGGTAGGAAGATAGTTTGCCTAGAGTCCAATATGTAATGTGCCAAAGTTGAAATCACACCACTCAATGCGATCAGACAATAGTATACCTCAAGTCCAGAGAGAGGAGAGGATCAGTAGCGAGTGGGGACGGCGTGGCAGAGGGTCTTCTTTAATGCAGTGAAGCGGCAGCTCTGGAGGATCTTCAGAAGCGATGCCCCGGCCGGTGGCACACACTCCCTATTGCAAGAAGGAGCTTGTGTCACTTTTGGGTATTTTCTGCCGCATAGACCCCTCAAAGTGACTTCAAATGTGATGTGGTCCCTAAAAAACATTTTTTTGTAAATTTTGTTGGAAAAATGAAAAAATCGTCGGACAACTTTTAACCCTTATAACTTCCTAAAAAGAAAAGATGTTTCCAAAATTGCGCTCATTTAAAGTAGACATATGGAAAATGTTACTTATTAACTATTTTGTGTGACATAGCTCTGTGATTTAAGCGCATGAAAAAAATTGGAAAATTGCAAAATTTTCAAAATTTTCGCCAAATATCCATTTTTTTTCACAAATAATTGCAAGTCATACCAAATTTTTTTTTACCAATATCATGAAGTACAATATGTCATGAAAAAACATTGTCAGAATCACTGAGATGCGTTGAAGTGTTCCAGAATTATGAGTTCATAATGTGACAATGGTCAGAATGGTAAAAATTGGCCTGGTCATTAATGTTTAAAACACCTTTGGGGGTAAAGGGGTTAAGAGATTTAATAAGGCTACAGACCCTTTAGTGCAACATGAAAGGAACTAAAGGGTGCTAGTTTGTTATATGCAAGGGGCTTGTGAATTTAAATATCTACATGATATCTTTTTTATCTATTCTATTCTGACGGTTCTGGCTGCAAATTTACTGTACTTGGCTGATGAAATGATGGGTTTCCTTTGAGATGTGTATGTAAAAATCTGTCAGCACACGCATGGTCTGTGAGTAGTCCAATTTTTTTCTCACACCTATTGACTTGCATTGGCGATTGTGATCCAATTCTCGAATCCAATGCCAGAATGCTTCAATTATTTCTTCAGTCCGATTAGAACTGAGGAAAAAAAATCGCAGTTGAGCACTAACTCATTTAATATAATTGGTTACAGTGCAATGCTTTGTCACCTCACATTACGCTCTTCCTTATTATACGCCAATGTGTGAGCGAGTCCTTAAAATAAAAAAGGCAAAAAGTGTATTTTGCCTGTGGTATTACCCTTACAAGTTTAGTGAGTCCAAGCTTTTTAGTATGTAATATTATTGGCCTAATACATAGGGATAGCTGGTTTTGGGCTACAGAGTAGGCTGCTGGCCAGTGGTGCAACTTGGCAGGAGTGGTCCAGTTGGTTAGTTTATGGGCTAAGGTCAAAGCAAGAAACTTGTAGATAAAACAGAAGCTGAGAACCTGGAGCAGCCACTGCCAGAGGTGTATGTAGCTTTATCTCCTCTCCCCATGGAAAAGTATTAAAATAAACTTAGAGTGCAATATGTAATACTTTGTAATATGTATCACTCACTTTAAGGGAGCTCTCAAATATAGAGTCGTAGAATTGGACCGTTCATATTCATAAATTTATGCAGTATCAGCAAAGTAATTACTTTGCATGTGAACAGATTATGCAGTTACAGTCAATGTTAAAGTTAAATAGCAAAAAAAGGTCTATTTTTTCCATGTCAATTTAAATGTGAGAATTACAAAGTGGAACACTTTATTTTACTGAATTTATATAAGCTACATTTATTTGAAAATGCCCACACCATTATTCTCACACAAAACTATTTTTGTTCACCTTTCTGATTTTCTGGAAAAGTAGGAAATTGTGTGATTATAATTTTACAAATACATTTAACTCTAAATTATTGAGTCTCTGCAGAGTATAAATGTGAAAACTTCATGACTAGTGATGAGCGAATATATTCGGCACTATTCGTTACACGCACGAATAGTACTGTATTCGGACTATTCGTTACTCAGCGAGTAATTTGCTATTCACCTTGGTATATTCGAGTGACTCGCTCAGCATGTTTGGTGCTTTATTTGCTTGCCAATCACAGTCATGCCGCACCATCTTTGGTGATTGTGATTGGCAAATTTTTGTGTGCTAGTGTTCCTGCAAATTTATTTTAGTAAGAGAAATATAATACGGCATTTACACTGCGAAAGTTGAGCATCAAAATAAAAAAAACAGACTTGCTTTATAGAAATAGCATCACTATATTGCTCCGGCACTGTAACAAGTCCATCTGAGGTGGGCAAATTTTCCTGCGATACTAATTCTGCAAATGTTTTTTAGCAGGAAAATATATTATATGCCATTTCTACTGCGGCACTTGAGCATTGAGATTACAAGGTCAGACTTGGGTGGTTAGAAATAACATCACTATATTACTCTGGCACTATAACAAATTCATCTGAGGTGGGCAAATTTTCTTGTGCTAATTTTGCTGCATTTTTTTTTAGTAGAGAAATATAATACGGCATTTATACAGCGGCAGTTGTGCATCAAAATTAAAAAAACAGACTTGGTTGTATAGAAATAGCATCACTATATTGCTCCAGAACTGTAACAAATCCATCTGAGGTGGGCAAATTTTTCTGTGATACTAATCCTGCAAATTTTTTTTAGCAGGGAAATATTATATTCTGCATCACTTGAGTATCAAAATAAAAAAGCGAGCATTGATTGGTTAGAAATAGAATCACTATATTATTCTGGCACAGTAACAAGACCATATGAGGTGGTAAAATTTTCGTGTGCTAGTATTTCTGCAATTTTTTTTCAGCAAAGTAATGTAATACAGCATTTATACTGCTCCATTTGAGCATCAAAATAAAAAAGTCAGACTTTGCTGGTGAGAAATAGATCGCTATATTGCTACAGCACTGTAACAAGTGGATATGAGGAGGGCACATTTTCCTGCTATACTAATCCTGCAAATTTTTTTTAGTAGGGAAATATTATAAGCCATTCATACTGCGGGACTTCAGCATTAAAATAAAATGTCCATCCGAGGTGGGCAAATTTTCGTGTGCTAGTATTCCTGGAAATTTTATTAAGCATGGTAATATTACATGCCATTTATACTGTGGCAGTTGTGCATCAAAATAAAAAAGCAAGGCTTGGTTGGTTAGAAATAGCATCGCTATGTTACTCTGGCACTGTAAGAAGTCAATTTGAGGTGGGCACATTTTGCTGCGATACTAATCCTGCAAATTTTTCTCAACTATCATATGCAATTTAACCCCTTTGCGACATATGCCATACTAGTACTGCTCTGCAAGAGGTGCATTCACGCAAACCGCTGTACTAGTATGGTGCACTGATTGCACAGTCTCACGCTGAGTGCCACAGCGTTCAGGTGCGGGTGTCAGCTATATGTGACAGCTGACACCCCACTGCAATGCCCACGATCAGAGGTAGCACTGATTGTGGGCATTTAACCCCTCTGATGCTGCTGTCAGTAGTGACAGTGACATAGAGAAGCATCGTGCAGGGAGGGGGCTCCCTGCGCGCTTCCATCAGGACATTGTGATGCAAATGCCTTGTCCTGATGGTCTCCATGGAGACCCCAAGCTCCAAAATGTCCATGGGGTCCAGCAAGTAAGGTGGTTTGTGAGCGCCTGTCGAGAGCAGGCGCCGACATGCCTCCTTCCCTGTCAGATCCTGATCTGATACTCTGTGCAGTGCAGATCAGCGACAACGTTAACTAATGTAAAAAAGTTGGGATCACGGACTGGTCTGATATAAGGGAGGTTCCCTCCCATGATGGTGGCCGGTGATACTGTTGTGTTTTGGTAGCTGAGGAGAAAAAGCAAATATGGCAATACACCAGAGAGGCTGGAACCTATTGAATTGCAGTAACCTGAACTAGCCACACAACTAGAGGTAGCCGTGGAGCGTTCCTACGTTGATCCTAGACGCCTCATCACAACCTGAGAGATAACTACACCTAAAGGCAGAAAGAGGAAAGCTATCTGCCCCGGAGCAGATCCCCAAAGAAAATAGGAAGCCCCCAAACATGTAATGGCGGTTAGACAAGAAAAAGCACGGACACAGACAGAAAATAGAATGAGCAAACGCTGGGGCCCAATCTGTCTAGACAGAAAAGTACAGGAAAGGATTCTCACTGCAATCCAAAAAAACCCTAAAAAATACCAACTCTTCTGATTGCAAAAACACCTGAGATCACATGATCTCTACCACCTAAATCAGATCTCTGGTGTAACAAAACTAAGGCCTCTTTCACACATCCGTTGTGCGCCTGACGGCGCCCTCCGGCATTTTTTTGTCCAACCGCATCCGGCGAAATGTAATGCCGGATGCGTTTTTTTTTTGCATTGACTTTCATTAGCGCCGGATGGCGCCTGATGTCAGTGCGTTGTATCCGTTTTTGTCCGGATCCGGCGGAAATGTACATTCCGGCGGCCGGACAAAACGGAGCATGTAACGTTTTTTTTTTTTTGCCGGAGCCACCGGATCCGTGCATTCCTTGACCATGAAAGTACAAAAACACTAGTGCATGCCCTCATCATCTCCAGCCTCGACTACTGCAACCTCCTACTCTCTGGCCTTCCCTCTAGCACTCTGGCACCACTCCAATCCATCCTGCACTCTGCTGCACGACTAATAGACTTGTCTCCCCGCTACTCCCAGCCTCTCCTCTCTGCCAAGCCCTTCATTGGCTTCCTATCGTTCAGAGGCTCCAGTTCAAAACCCTAACCATGACCTACAAAGCCATCCACAATCTGTCTCCTCCATACATCTGTGACATGGTCTCCCGGTACATACCCACACGCAACCTTCAATCCTCTCAAGATCTCCTCCTCTACTCCCCTCTTATCTCTTCTTCCCACAACCGCATACAAAGCTTCTCCCGTGCCTCTCCCATACTCTGGAACTCTCTACCCCAACACATCAGACTCGCGCCTACCATGGAAACCTTCAAAAAGAACCTGAAGACCCACCTCTTCCGACAAGCCTACAACCTGCAGTGATCATCAGTCTACTGAACCACCGCACGATCAGCTCTTCCCTCTCCTAATGTATCCTCACCCATCCCTGTAGACTGTGAGCCCTTGCGGGCAGGGTCCTCTCTCCTTCTGTACTTGTGTGTGCCTTGTATTGCTCATGTTTACTGTACTTGTCTATATTTGCCCCTCTTCACATGTAAAGCGCCATGGAATAAATGGCGCTATAAAAATCTATAATAATAATAATAATAATAATAATGTGCCTGAAGCGGCGCATCAGGCGGCCGGAAACAATAGAATTCAATGGAACCGAATCAGACTCTTGTGCAATCCGGCAAAAGTCTGATCCGGATTCTGGAAATCGAGGACTACTACTACTACTACTACTACTACTACTACTACTACTACTACTACTTTTTCCAGTGTCTCCGGGCATCAGAAACCCTCTTTTTATGGGTTCAAAAGTTCAGGTCGGATCCAGCAAAAAACCGGATCCGTTGCATCAGTTTTTTTGTTTCAGTGCCGGATCCGTCCCTTCAGGCATAGGACAGATCATGCCTGATACAAAAAGACGGATGTGTGAAAGAGGCCTAAGCCGCAGCCACTGAAAAAACAGGAAAAAGCAAATGAACAAATAACAGTGGCTTCAGATAAACTGAGAGGAGCACAAACCACTGGAGGGGACCTGGCTGACCTCCACAGAAGTGCAGGGAACTATGCAAAAAGCAAGCACAAAAATAAAAGCAGAAAATATCTTATCTGATAGCAGAAAATGCAGGCAAGACTCAGCAAACTTCTAAATGAACCAGGAACCACAATTGAGACAAGAACAATTGATCACCGGCAACCATCATGGAGGGAACAGTCTGTGATCCCAGATTGCCATTCCTCGCTGAAAGGTTCAGTACTGTCTGTAACCACCAGAGGAAGCCTCTGCTCAGAAACCATCTCTAGCACATTCATAACACTGTCCCATTACTTAACCCCTTCAGTGAACACCGTAAAAAATAAATAAAAAACGAACCAAAAAACAATGCTTTATCATCATACCACCGAACAAAAAATGCAATAAAGCGCAATCAAAAAGATGGATGTGAATAAAAATGGTACCACTGATAACATCATCTTGTCACGCAAAAAACAAGCCACCATACAGCTCCATTAGCAGAAAAATAAAATAGTTATATAGCTCTCAGAATAAAGCAATGCAAAATAATTATTTTTTTCTATAAAATAGTTTTTATGGTGTAAAAGTGCCAAAACATAAAAAACTATATAAATGAGATATCGCTGTTATCGTACTGATGGGAACAATAAAGCTGCCTTACCAATTGTACCACACGCGGAACAGTATAAAAAAATAAAAAAAGGGATTCCTGAATTGCTGGTTTTTGTTCATTCTGTCTCCCAAAAATCAGAATAGAAAGTGATCAAAAAAATGTCATGTGCTTGAAAATGGTGCCAATAGAAACGTCAGCTCGTCCCACAAAAATCCAGCTCTCATATGACTCTATCAGCCAAAATATGAAAAAATTATAGCTCTCAAAATATGGTGATGCAAAAACTAGTTTTCGCAATAAAAAGCGTCTTTTAGTGTGTGACAGAAGCCAAACATAAAAACCCAATATAAATCTGCTATCGCTGTAATCGCACTGACCCGAAGGGTTTCCATGTAAATCTCTTAAATACGTGATTCAGACAGAACCCCCGGCAGAAAATTCCCTATAATGAGGCAGATGGAGGCACTGTGGACGAGTCTGACCTTTGATCTGGCGTTTGTCTTTTTAGGACTGCATAAAAGTACCGTCGGCCACAGTTTTCTGCACTTCTGAAAAGAAGGACACCGAAGAACAGAGGCCAGATGGAGTCCAGAGTAATTCTGCTGCCTCACTCTAGTGAATGGATCCATAGGGGGTTTCATCTGAATCACGTCACTCAGAGATTTAGATGGAAACCTCAAAGTAAATGGTCAGCGTAGAGCGCCGGATAAATGTTATCCCAAATATTATGTAAAACTAGATGGTGGCCCGATTCTAACGCATCGGGTATTCTAGAATATGTATGTAGTTTATTTATGCAAGGCTCCGCTCCCACCCTCCCATCCTTGTATGCATGGCTCCCCCCTCCCATCCTTGTATACATGGCTCCCCTGTCCCATCCTGTATACATGGCTCCGCTACCCCCTCCCATCCTTGTATGCATGGCTCCGCTGCCCCCTCCCATCCTTGTATGCATGGCTCCGCTCCACCCTAACATCCTGTATACATGGCTCCGCTCCACCCTCCCATCCTGTGTACATGGCTCCGCTCCACTCTCTCATTCTTGTATACATTGCTCCGCTCCACCCTCCCATCCTTGTATGCATGGCTCCGCTCCACCCTCCCATTCTGTATACATGGCTCCGCTCCCACCCTCTTATCCTGTATACAGTACAGACCAAAAGTTTGGACACACCTTCTCATTCAAAGATTTTTCTGTATTTTCATGACTATGAAAATTGTACATTCACACTGAAGGCATCAAAACTATGAATTAACACATGTGGAATTATATACTTAACAAAAAAGTGTGAAACAACTGAAAATATGTCTTATATTCTAGGTTCTTCAAAGTAGCCACCTTTTGCTTTGATTACTGCTTTGCACACTCTTGGCATTCTCTTGATGAGCTTCAAGAGGTAGTCACCGGAAATGGTTTTCACTTCACAGGTGTGCTCTGTCAGGTTTAATAAGTGGGATTTCTTGCCTTATAAATGTGGCTGTGACCATCAGTTGTGTTGTGCAGAAGTCTGGTGATAGTCTTACTGAATAGACTGTTAGAATGTGTATTATGGCAAGAAAAAAGCAGCTAAGTAAAGAAAAACGACTGGCCATCATTACTTTAAGAAATGAAGGTCAGTCAGTCCGAAAAATTGGGAAAACTTTGAAAGTGTCCCCAAGTGCAGTTGCAAAAACCATCAAGCGCTACAAAGAAACTGGGTCACATAAGGATCGCTCCAGGAAAGGAAGACCAAGAGTCACCTCTGCTTCTGAGGATAAGTTGATCCGAGTTACCAACCTCAGAAATCGCAGGTTAACAGCAGCTCAGATTAGAGACCAGGTCAATGCCACACAGAGCTCTAGCAGCAGACACATCTCTACAACAACTGTTAAGAGGAGACTTTGTGCAGCAGGCCTTCATGGTAAAATAGCTGCTAGGAAACCACTGCTAAGGACAGGCAACAAGCAGAAGAGACTTGTTTGGGCTAAAGAACACAAGGAATGGACATTAGACCAGTGGAAATCTGTGCTTTGGTCTGATGAGTCGAAATTTGAGATCTTTGGTTCCAACCACCGTGTCTTTGTGCGACGCATAAAAGGTGAATGGATGGACTCTACATGCCTGGTTCCCACCGTGAAGCATGTAGGAGGAGGTGTGATGGTGTGGGGGTGCTTTTCTGGAGACACTGTTTGGGATTTATTCAAAATTGAAGGCATACTGAACCAGCATGGCTACCACAGCATCTTGCAGCGGCATGCTATTCCATCTGGTTTGCGTTTAGTTGGACCATCATTTATTTTTCAACAGGACAATGGCCCCAAACACACCTCCAGGCTGTGTAAGGGCTATTTGACCAAGAAGGAGAGTGATGGGGTGCTACGCCAGATGACCTGGCCTCCACAGTCACCAGACCTGAACCCAATCAAGATGGTTTTGGGTGAGCTGGACCGCAGAGTGAAGGCAAAAGAGCCAAAAAGTGCTAAGCATCTCTGGGAACTCCTTCAATACTGTTGGAAGACCAGTTCCAGTGACTACCTCTTGAAGCTCATCAAGAAAATGCCAAGAGTGTGCAAAGCAGTAATCAAAGCAAAAGGTGGCTACTAGGGTTGAGCGAAACAGGTCGGTCAATTTAAAAAAAAACCCGACTTTCGCCAATGTCGGGTTTCATGAAATGAAACCCGACCGTGGCGCGAGGTCGGTCACGTGTTCGGCGACCATTTTGCCAAAGTCGGTGTTCCCATACTACTTTAAGGGCCTTTTCTCGACCAATGAGCAAGGAAGCAGGCTGTGGGCAACGCGATGACATGGGCAGTGGCCAGCACCATCTTAGACAAGGGCATTGTATTATGATTTGGTAGCTGAGGGGACAGGAGCAAAAAACAGCCAAGGCAGCCGAACACCAGAGAGGTTGGAAACTGAAAGGTTGCAGACCCCTAACCGCACAACTAGAAGCAGCCGTGGGACGTACCTACGGTGACCTACACGCCTCGACACAGCCGGAGAGATTAGCTACACCTAAAGATAGAAAGAGGAAAGCTAACTGCCCCGGAGTAGAGCCCCAAAGGAATAGGCAGCACCCACACATATAATGACGGTTAGACAAGATGAAATATAAACGCAGGTAGAAAATAGAGTAAGCAAACGCCAGGCCCAAAAGCTATCTAGACAGGACCGGATAGGAAAGAATACTGTCTGCAACCCAGCAAAACCCTAGGAAAAATTCCAACACTTCTGATTCCAAAAATGCTGAGACCACACGATCTCGCCCCACTTAATCAGATCTCTGGTGTGAACACGCCACTACCCAGCAGCACTGAAACAACAGGCACAGAGCAAATGAACAGAAACAAATGAGAACCAGAGACCAGCACAGGCCCCAGTAGGGAACCCAGCTGACCTCATCAAGCAGGGCAGCAAAAACAAAGAAAATCTATCCACAGAAAAAAGCAGAAAATAACTTATCTGAATGTTAGCAGGAAAAATATTTAGACTTAAGAGTCCTCAGTGGTTGACACCTTTTAATGGCTAACTGAAAAGATGGTAACAAATTGCAAGCTTTCGAGACTACTCAGGTCTCTTCATCAGGCTAAACTAATACAAAATCTGAAGAATCACATATTTATGCACAACACAGCACAGAAAAAATGCAGTAGGTAAGACAAGTGACGTAAAGCAGAACTGTCATTATGGGAGATAGAGATGAACATAAATATTGGAACAGTTCATAGATAAGGAGTGTGAAAGTCTTATTGCCCTCTGATTGGGGTCTGGTAATGTTTTGTGATGTTCTCACAGGGTCTTTGGAGTAAATTCCTTAATTGATGTAAAACGTTCGCAGGAGACAGCAGAAAACCAGCTGACTTCCGAACTAGACCAGGAAGAGGAAACTAATCAACGGCGAGTATCATGGGAGGGCAGCTCACTTATATCAGCCCAGTCGGTCTCCCCTGATTGCCAATCCTCGCTTTCAGGTGATAAAGCCTTGTCATTCAATACAGGTTCAATACCATCAGCAACCACCAGAGGGAGCCTCAGCTCAGAAGCAATTTCCAACATGTTCACAACAGCATTGCAGTGGTTGGCTGGCTTTGTGTGGCGTCACAGTGCATATAAAATCCCTCAGCGCCGACTGCCATTTTACTTCTGCCGATCTCAGTGTAAGGACAGGTTTCTGCCGCTGCTTCTCAGCAGGGAGAGCGTTAGGCAGGGCCTTAAAAAAATTTCCTTGTGCTGATAGCGATTAGCTGTACAGTTACTGTGCAGTGACAGGGGAGGATTTTGGTGTGTGCAGCAACGCTGGTTATTAGGCTGCCTGCCAGTGACAGAGTAGAAATTGCTTGTGTGGAGCAGCAGAGCTGATTAATAGGCAGGCTGCCTGCCAGTGATAAGGAGGAAATTTCATTCAGTTACCGAGTGTTCATTTTTTCCCATACCGTATAGAGCTGTACGCTCCTCACAGTACCGTGTACCGGCTGGTATCACGGAAAAATACAGGCTGACTATCTGTGTGTGACTCCGGAAATATATACGGAGATTTAAATTTCCCCCAACACTGTCTACAGCTGTACGCTACAGATAGAGTACACTTTTCCTGATATTCATATTGTGGTGTTAGCCAGACTGGGCCTGTGACCGTGTTTCTTACTGCTGAAATATTTACGTAGATTTACAATCCCCCCAACAATGTATACAGCTGTACGCTACTGAGACAGTAAACTTTTCCTGATTTTGATATTCTGGTGTTAGCCAGACTGGATCTGTGACCGTGTGTCTTACTGCTGAAATATATACGGAGATTTAAAATTCTCCCAACACTCTATACAGCTGTACGCTACAGATAAAGTACACTTTTCCTGATTTTGATATTCTGGTGTTAGCCAGACTGGGCCTGTGACTGTGTGCCTTACTGCTGAAATATATACGGAGATTTAAAATTCCCCCAACACTGTATACAGCTGTACGCTACTGAGACAGTACACTTTTCCTGATTTTGATATTCTGGTGTTAGCCAGACTGGGCCTGTGACCGTGTGTCTTACTGCTGAAATATATACGGAGATTTAAAATTCCCCCAACACTCTATACAGCTGTATGCTACAGATAGAGTACACTTTTCCTGATTTTGATATTCTGGTGTTAGCCAGACGGGGCCTGTGACCGTGTGCCTTAGTGCTGAAATATATACGGAGATTTAAAATTCCCCCAACACTGTATACAGCTGTACGCTACTGAGACAGTAAACTTTTCCTGATTTTGATATTCTGGTGTTAGCCAGACTGGATCTGTGACCGTGTGTCTTACTGCTGAAATATATACGGAGATTTAAAATTCCCCCAACACTGTATACAGCTGTACGCTACTGAGACAGTAAACTTTTCCTGATTTTGATATTCTGATGTTAGCCAGACTGGGCCTGTGCCGTGTGTCTTACTGCTGAAATATATACGGAGATTTAAAATTCCCCCAACACTGTATACAGCTGTACGCTACTGAGACAGTACACCTTTCCTGATTTTGATATTCTGGTGTTAGCCAGACTGGGCCTATGACCGTGTGTCTTACTGCTGCAATACATACGGAGAATTAAAATTCCACCAACACTGTATACAGCTGTAGGCTACTGAGACAGTACACTGTTCCTGATTTTGATATTCTGGTGTTGGCCAGACTGGGCCTGTGACCGTGTTTCTTATTGCTGAAATATATACGGAGATTTAAAATTCCCCAACACTCTATACAGCTGTACGCTACAGATAGAGCACATTTTTCCTGATTTTGATATTCTGGTGTTAGGCAGACTGGGCCTGTGACCTGTGTCTTACTGCTGAAATATATACGGAGAATTAAAATTCCTCCAACACTGTATACAGCTGTACGCTACTGATACAGTACACTTTTCCTGATTTTAATATTCTGTTAGCCAGACTGGGCCTGTGACCGTGTGTCTTACTGCTGAAATATATACGGAGATTTAAAATTACCCAACACTCTATACAGCTGTACGCTACAGATAGAGTACACTTTTCCTGATTTTGATATTCTGGTGTTAGCCAGACTGGGCCTGTGACCGTGTGTCTTACTGCTGAAACATATACGGATATTTAAAATTCCCCAACACTGTATACAGCTGTACGCTACTGAGACAGTACAATTTTCCTAATTTTCATATTCTGGTGTTAGCCAGACTGGGCCTGTCACCGTGTGTCTTACTGCTGAAATATATACGGAGATTTAAAATTCCCCCAACACTGTATACAGCTGTACGCTACTGAGACAGTACACTTTTCCTGATTTTGATATTCTGGTGTTAGCCAGACTGCGCCTGTGACCGTGTGTCTTACTGATGAAATATATACAGAGATTTAAAATTCCCCCAACACTGTATACAGCTGTATGCTACTGATACAGTAAACTTTTCTTGATTTTGATATTCTGGTGTTAGCCAGACTGGGCGTTTGACCGTTTGTCTTACTGCTGAAATATATACGGAGATTTAAAATTCCCCCAGCACTGTATACAGCTGTATGCTACTGAGACAGTACACTTTTCCTGATTTTGATATACTGGTGTTAGCCAGACTGGTCCTGTGACCGTGTATCTTACTGCTGAAATATATATAGAGATTTTAATATCCCCCAACACTGTATACAGTTGTACGCTTCTGATACTGTACACTTTTTTGGTTTTTATATTCTAGTGTAATCCATACTGAGCCTGTGAGAGTCTGTGACTGTTACTCCGCAAATATATCCGGAGATTAAAATTTTTCACCTTCACCGTATACAGCTGTACACTTCTGATACTGTACCATATATCTGCTGTTATTTTGGGTACATTGACACAAACATGAGGAAGTATGGTAGAAGAGGTCGCGGACCTGGTCGTGGGGGCCACCTGCTACTGATGGTGGTGCATCTGCTCTGTTGGTAGTGCCAAAAGCACAATAGCGCCTAAAGCAGGAGGTGTTGAGCCTGCCTCATCGTCTGGCTCCAGAAGGCCTGGAAGGTTCCCTTTTCTTGGAGTAGGTAAACAGCTTTTAAAGCGGGAGCATCAGGAACAGGTTTTGTCTTACATTGCCGAAAGAGCCTCCAACTCTATCTCCTCCTCTTCTGAAGTTTCAAAAGCTCCAAGCACTGAGTCGTCAGTGTAAGCTTCTGGTCAGGACCAACCCCTTTCCTTGTGTCCTTCACCCCCACCAAAAGTGAAGGATGCGGCAGCCCACACTTCAGATTACTCCATGGAGCTCTTCTCACATACCATGCCTGGGTTATCAAGTCAAATCCTGAATTCCCCGGTCCAAGATGAATATGACATGGAGTGCACTGATGCACAGCCACTGCTAGATGATTGTGCTGGCACATTCAACCACAGCACTACATTGCCCTCGCAGTCTACTGAGCCAGAATGTGACTCTGATGAAACTCTGGTGCCCCTTCCCGCATACTCTACCATCTTACACGGTGACACAGAAGAAGGTGCAGATGAAATTGAAGAGGAGGTGATGGATGACCCAGTTGTTGACACGGATCGGCATCCAGTGGTGGAAGATGGTGCCGCTGGCACTAGCTCAGAAGAGGAGAAGTATCCGCAGCAGGTATCGATATCGCAGCTGGGTTATCTGGCTGGCCCGCAATACTCCAAAAAGGTGTTAAAAAAAAAAGAGTTGCAGGACAAGTTGGCCAGACGGTCAAATTAGCACAGCGTGCAAGGTCTGAAAATTTATACCATAGTAGGAAGTGTCCAGTGTGGCACTTTTTTGACCAAAATCCTAGTGATGAGGCAAAGGTTATCTGTAAAAAGTGCCTAAGAACCTTTAGCCAAGGGAAAAATCTCAAAAATTTGAATACCAGTTGCATGCTTAGACATTTACTGAACATGCACATGCAAGCGTGGTCGGACTACAAAAACTCAGGTAGCACATGTGCACCGGCTCCGACTGAAGTTAGCCATCAATGCTCCATCGCTTCCCCCACTGTAAGCCCACCGGTTGGCACACCAACAGCAAGAAATGTTGAGGTGTCGTCGCAAGGCCAAAGCAGTCAGGGAATCACAATGTTTTTGCAACGAAAGACTGCATCTAGGCCATCACCATCACGACCACCATCACCATCACCAACCCCCTCTCAGTCCATCATGTCCACCGATAGTTCCACCATATGCAGCTCTTAAGTCGTCCAGCTCACCCTACCAGACACTCTGAGCAGGAAAGGAAAGTACTCATCCTTTCATCCGGTACACTGGGTTTGAATGCCTACATTGCAAAACTGATCTCATTAGAGATGATGCCCTACCGTTAGGTTGAAAGCGCAGTGTTCAGAGAGCTCATGACCTATGCTGTCCCACGCTATGACCTACCCAGTCGCCACTTCTTTTCTAGGAAAGCCATCCCTGCCCTCCACCTGCATGTGAAAGACCACATTGTCCATGCACTCAAACAATCAGTGAGTTGAAAGGTGCACCTCATAACAGATGCATGGGCCAGTAGGCATGGCCAGGGCCATTACGTGTCCATCAATGCGCACTGGGTGAATGTGGTGGATGCAGGCTCCACAGGGGACAGCGACGGTGGACAGTGCTGCCTAGCCCACGGTATAGGCCACAGTTGGCTGTAGGTGTTCGACCCTCCTCCTCCAGAAGCAAAAGCTCGTCAACAGAGCGCAGTCACACGAGCATTCCATCCGCAACTGCCAGTGTTGCACATGAGGTGTCCCACTATCGAACAGCTAGTGGTAAGCATCAGCAGGCTGTTTTACAAATGATGTGTTTGGGCGACAACAGACACACCGCGGAGGTACTGGCCCAATACTTGCAGCGAGAAACTGAGACATGGCTGGGCAGTATACATCTTGAGCCAGGCAAGGTAGTCAGTGATAACGGATGTAATTTTGTGGCGACCATAGCCCTGGCAAAACTCAGACACATACCTTGCCTGGCTCACACCTTGAACCTGGTGTTGCAGTGCTTCTTAAATAATTATCCTGAGTTAACAGCCCTGCTCCATAAAGTCGCTCGACCCGTAGACTCCAGTCGCATGCAGAAGCTGCTGCGATCGCTCAACCTCCCCAAGCACCGCCTAATCATAGACGTTGCAACAAAGTGGAACTCCACCATGCACATGGTTGAGAGGATGTGCCAACAGAGGTAGGCTGTAATGCATTTATAAGAGGATACACGGGCACGTAGTTTGAGGGCAGACATGGAGTTGGTGGGTGTGCAGTGGTCAAAGCTGAAAGACCTCTGTAAAGTCCTTCAGTGTTTTGAGGAATGCACACGGCTGGTAAGCGCAGACGACGCCATCATAAGCATGAGCATCCCTCTTATGCGTCTGCTCATGCAAACTTTGACGCACATTAAGGATCAGGTGTCTGCAGCGGAGGAGGAAGAGGAGGAAGAGGGAAGCCTTGATGACATTCAGCCATTGTTTGCTCAGGGAACTGTCCTGGACGAGGTGGAGGAAGAAGAGGAAGAAAAGGAGGAGGGGGGATGATTATTTTGAGGATAAGGATGCTTCTCAGGGGGCAAGAGAAAATGTTGGCTTGCCCAGTTCAGGTCCAGGGTTTGTGCATGACTGGAGGGATGTGATTTGGCAGAAAGTGCTCCTCCACCCACTGCTGGCAGTGCATCACTGACACCAGGAACATTGGCCCACATGTGTGATTATGCCTTGCGGATCCTAAAAAGGGACCCCCGCATTGCCAAAATGATGAAGGATGACGACTACTGGTTGGCCAACATCCTCGATCCATGCTATAAAGGCAAATTACAGACCATCATGCCACAGGAGAACCTCGAGCTAATATTGGTCAACAAACAAGCAACTCTGGTAAACCATTTGTTAGAGGCATTCCCAGCAAACAGCAGTGGTGCAGGTTCTACCCCGAGCTGTCCTGGGCCAAATGGAAGAGGTATTCGTGGTGCACACAGCTGAAGTGGCGTTGGAGACAGAGGTTTCATGACCATGTTGTGGACTGATTTCTCCCGACAGCTCACATGCCTGGTAATCAGGAATCTATAGCAACAGACAGGAGACAGCAGTTGTCAACTATGGTTACAAATTACTTTTCCCCTATCGATGTTCTCCCTCACCGGTCATTCCCCTTTGACTACTGGGCCTGTAAACTGGACACCTGGCCTGAATTGGCACAATATGCTTTACAGGAACTCGCTTGCCCTGCTGGTAGTGTGCTATCAGAAAGAGTCTTCAGTGCTGCTGGATCAATCCTGACAGAAAGAAGGACCCGTCTGTCGACACAAAATGTGGATGATCTAGCCTTTATTAAAATGAACCATGCATGGGTTTCAAAGGATTTTGTCCCACCTTCCCCTGATGACACATAGGTTGCCAGCAAAATGGCTCGCTTTGTCCTCCTCTTCCTCTGACTTCTCAATTCCACCATTTGCAGCTGCTGAACGTCCAACCTACACTCAACCTATGCCATTTTTGCCACCTCTCTATCTGGGCTGTCCCTCCCCCCCCTAGGCCGGGTCACCTCCCGGCACACCCGTGCAAGTGCCGGTGCCCTGAGCAGGTGGGCGGTCCCACTCTGGGGCGACGGCACTGGCACAGGGTCCCTCATAGTACAAAAAAGTGTCTTTGATGGTGGGATGGGCCCACTCGCCGTCAGACACATGGGCGTACTATGAGGTGCCCTGTGCCAGTGCCGTCGCCCCAGAGTGGGCCCCCCCTGCTTGCTTATGGCCCCAGCACTTGCAATACTTACCTCTCCCTGCTCCACCGCTGTGGAGTCTGGGCAGTTAAATCCTTCACAGAGACAGCCACTACAAATTTGGTTAACTGATCGATGCTGATTAAGACGTAGCTATGGCCAGTTCTGCTGGGCTCTACCTTCAGATGATCAATGGCTACCATTTCTAATGGATGTCGACTCACAATCTGATGCAGTGTTGCTTTCTGATCAGCTTTCACAGTTTTACTAGTCACAGACGTGTGACATTCCTGGCAACATTTTTCTATGTCTCCTCTCATGCCAATCCAATAGAATCATTGCCTACGGCCTGTGGCTTCTGTCTTTTGCACTCCAAAGTGACCAATCTGATCATGATAGGCAGTGAGGACCATGTCTACATCTCTCCTTGGCATCACAATTTGATGGAGAAGAATAACGGTGATGGAATCGATGCTACTGCGATACAGCAACCCTTTCTTCACAAAGAACCGTTTTCGCTGTCTCCACAGATAAAGTAATTGAGGGTTAGCATCGCCTCTGCGAATTGTACCCGGAGGTTTTACAGTGATTAGGAATTCCCACATTTATGCAATCACTGTACTATCAGTGTGTACTTGTATCCATCTAGTTTCCTGTCCAGAGTCTGGACTGGTTACTGAGACTGAAATATATACGAACCTTTATAATTACCCCAACACTGTATACTTTACAGCTGTACGCTTCTGATACAGCACACTTTGTCAACTTTAATATTCTGGTGTAATCTTTACTGAGCCTGTGAGAGTCTTTGTCTGACTCTGGAAATATATACGGATATTTAAAATTACTCCAACGCTATATAGAGCTGTACGCTTCTGATACCTTTCCCTTTTTCTACTTTTTATATTCTGGTGTAATCCATACTGAGCCTGACAGCGTCTGCCTCCTGAAATATATACGGAGATTTCCAATAATTTAACTATACTATATATACCTGGTATCTGGTGAAGCAGCACCCCTTTTTCAACTTTGTATACTATGGTATAATCCATACAGAGCCCGTGAGCGTCTGTCTGTTACTCCGCAAATAAATACGGAGATTTACAGTTACCCCTAGACTGTATACAGCTGTACGCTTGGGATACAGTACCCTTTTTTGCAGAAAGCCATCCTCCCCCCAACTGTTTTTGCATCATTGACACCTGGAACCTTGGCCCACATGTGTGCTTATTTTGTGAGGATCTTTTTATATTCTGGTGTAATCCATACTGAGCCTGTGAGCGTCATTGTCTGCCTCATGAATTATGTACAGAGATTTATAATATTTTCACTATACTAGATATAACTTGTATCTGGTGAAACAGTACCCTTTTTATATTATTGTGTAATACATACTGAGCCTGAGAGCGTTACTGTCTGGCTCCTGAAATATATACAGAGATTTTGAATGTTTTGACTATACTAAATATACCTTGCATCTGCTGATACAGTACCCTTTTTCAGCTTTTCAAATTGTGGTCTAATCCATACTGAGCCTGTGAGCATCTGTCTGGTATTCCGTAGATATATACGGAGATTTACAATGCCCCCTAGACTGTATCCAGCTTTCCACTTCTGATACAGTCCCTTTTTGCCATAAAGTCCTCCTCTACCCACCACTCTAATTGCATCATTGTCACCTGCAACATTGGCCCACATGTGTGATTATTTCTTGCGAATCTTTTGATATTATTGTGTAATCCATACTGAGCCTTTGATCGTCCGAGTCTGCCTCCTGAAATATATACGGAGCTTTATAATATTTTTACTTTACTATATATACCTTGTATCTGGTGAAACAGTACCCTTTTTCAGCTTTTTATATTATTGTGTAATACATACTGAGCCTGAGAATGTCAGTGGCTGTCTCCTGAAATATATCCGGAGATTTAGAATGTTTTGACTATACTATATATACCTGGTATCTGGTGATACAGTACCCCTGTTTATTATTCTATTCTTGTGTAATCCAGTCTGAGCTTGTGAGCGTCAGAGTCTGCCTCCTGAAATATATACGAAGATTTATTATATTTTCACACTATACTATATATACCTTATATCTGGTGATACAGTACCACTTTTTCTTATTATATTCTTGTGTAATCCATACTGAGCCTGTGAGCGTCAGCGTCTGCCTCCTGAAATATATACAGAGATTTATGATATTTTCAATATGCTATATATACCTGGTATCATGTGAAACAGTACCCTTTTTCATCTTTTAATATTATTGTGTAATCCATACTTAGCCTGTGACCGTCAGTGTCTGCCTCATGAAATATATCCTGAGATTTAGAATATTTTCACTATGCTACCTTTTATCTGGTGATACAGTACCCCTTTTTTTGGCCTTATCTTCCTCGGACTTCTCCAAATAATCCATGTACAGCTGCTTTACGTCCATTATACACCTCAACATATGACATTTTTGACACGTCCCTATCTGGGCTGTCCCCCCTCCTCCACCACCTAACTTTTTATACTCTTGTGTAATACATACTTAGCCTGAGAGCGTCAGTGGCTGCCTCATGAAATATATACACAGATTTTGAATATTTGGAGTATACTATATATACCTCGGATCTGCTGATACAGTACCCCTTTTTCATCTTTTTATATTATTGTGTAATCCAAAATGAGCCTGTGAGCGTCAGAGTCTGCCTCATGAAATATATACGGAGATTTTGAATATTTACACTATACTATATATACCTCGGATCTGTGGATACAGTACGCCTTTTTCTTCTTATTACAGTTATATGAAAAAGTTTGGGCACCCCTATTAATCTTAAGCTTAATGTTTTATAAAAATTGGTGTTTTTGCAACAGCTATTTCAGTTTGATATATCTAATAACTATTGGATACAGTAATGTTTCTGCCTTGAAATGAGGTTTATTGTACTAACAGAACATGTGCAATCTGCATTCAAACAAAATTTGACAGGTGCATAAGTATGGGCACCCTTATCATTTTCTTGTTTTAAAACCTACTTTTTACTGACTTACTAAAGCACTTTTTTTGGTTTTGTAAGCTCATTGAGCTTTGAACTTAATATCCAGGTGTATGCAATCATGAGAAAAGCTACTTAAAGTGGGCACTTGCAATTTGTTCTCCTGTTTGAATCTCCTCTGAAGAGTGGCATCATGGGCTCCTCAAAACAACTGTCAAATGATCTGAAAACAAAGATTATTCAACATAGTTGTTCAGGGGAAGGATACAAAAAGCTGTCTCAGAGATTTAACCTGTCAGTTTCCACTGTGAGGAACATAGTAAGGAAATGGAAGAACACAGGGACAGTTCTTGTTAAGGCCAGAAGTGGCAGGCCAAGAAAAACATCAGAAAGGCAGAGAAGAAGAATGGTGAGATCTGTCAAGGACAATCCTCAGACCACCTCCAGAGAGCTGCAGCATCAACTTGCTGCAGATGGTGTCACTGTGCATCGGTCAACTATACAACGCACTTTGCACAAGGAGAAGCTGTATGGGAGAGTGATGCGAAAGAAGCCATTTCTGCAAGCACGCCACAAACACAGTTGGCTAAGGTATGCAATAGCATATTTGGAGAAGCCAATTTCTTTTTGGAAGAAGGTCCTGTGGACTGATGAAACCAAGATTGAGTTGTTTGGTCATACAAAAAGGTGTAAAAAAACACAGCATTCCAAGAAAAACACTTACTACCCACAGTAAAATTTGGAGGAGGTTCCATCATGCTTTGGGATGTGTGGCCAATGCCAGCACCGGAATCTTGTTAAAGTTGAGGGATGCATGGATTCCACTCAGTATCAGCAGATTCTTGAGAATAATGTTCAAGAATCAGTGACAAAGTTGAAGTTATGCAGGGGATGGATCTTTCAGCAAGACAATGATCCAAAACACCACTCCAAATCTACTCAGGCATTCATGCAGAGGAACAATTACAATGTTCTGGAATGGCCATCCCAGTCCCCAGACCTGAATATCATTGAACATCTGTGGGATCATTTGAAGAGGGCTGTCCATGCTCGGCGACCATCAAACTTAACTGAACTGGAATTGTTTTGTAAAGAGGAAAGGTCAAAAATACCTTCATCCAGGATCCAGGAACTCATTAAAAGCTACAGGAAACGACTAGAGGCTGTTATTTTTGCAAAAGGAGGATCTACTAAATATTAATGTCACTTTTCTGGTGAGGTGCCCATACTTGTGCACCTGTCAAATTTTGTTTGGATGCAGATTGCACATTTTCTGTTAGTACAATAAACCTCATTTCAAGGCAGAAACATTACTGCGTCCAATAGTTAATAGATATATCAAACTGAAATAGCTGTTGCAAAAACACCAATTTTTATAAAACATTAAGCTTAAGATTAATAGAGGTGCCCAAACTTTTTCATATAACTGTATATTCTGGTGTGATCCATACTGAGCTTGTGAGAGTCTGTCTGTTACTCTAGAAATATATACGGAGATTTACAATGACCCCTAGACTGTATACAGCTGGATGCTTGTGATACAGTACCCTTTCAGCCGTAAAGTCCTCCTCCACCCACCACTCTAAGTGCATCATTGACACTGGGAACATTGGCCCACATGTGTGACTATTTCTTGCGGATCTGCTTTTTATAATCTTGTGTAATCCATACTGAGCTTGTGAGCGTCTTTGTCTGACTCCTGAAATATATATGGAGATTAAGAATATTTCACTATACTATATATACATGCTATCTGGTGATTCAGTACCCCTTTTTCTTATTATATTCTAGTGTAATCCTGACTGAGCCTGTGAGCGTCCAAGTCTGCCTTCTGAAATATATACGGAGATTTACAATATTTTCACTATACTATATATACCTGTCTGTGAAAAGTCTTTCAATTTTATATTGGTAATACGACTAGCTGACGTACAAGTTACCTCTGAAATATATACGAGATTTATTATATTTCACTTACTTATATACTTATATGTGACGTACCTTTTATCTGTATTTAGTGAATCCAACTGAGCCTGAGAGCTTCAGTGTCTGCCTCCTGAAATATATACGGACATTTAGAATATTTTCACTATACAGGAGCTCGCTTGCCCTGAAAATAGTCTGCTATCATTAAGAGTCTTCTGGCTGAAGAAGGCCTGGAAGGCTCCCTTTACTGGGAGTAGCTAAACGGCTTTTAAAGCCGGAGCATCAGGAACAGATTTTGGCTTACATTGCCGAAACAGCCTCCTTCTACAGGGGTTGTACAAAATAATGGTAACACCTGGAAACATCAACAAAAGTTAGTTCAATATGGTGTAGGTCCACCTTTTCCGGTGATTACAGCCTCAATTCTCCGAGGTATGGATTCATACAAGGTGTGAATTTTTTTCCAAAGGAATTTTAACATTCTTCTGTTAAAACACCCTCCAGTTCTTTGAGCAACAATGGCGTAGCAAATAGACGTCTATCTTGAATCTCTACAATTGAACATAAATGCTCTTTTATGTTAAGGTCTGGGGATTGTGGGGGGAAGATGAGATGCTCAACTTCATTACAATGTTCCTCGTGGCACGATTTTACGATTGTAGCTGTATGAATTGGTGCATTATCATCCTGAAAGATGACGTTCTCCTCCGGGAACAGTGCTTGAACCATAGGATGCACTTGGTCGGCCAAAATGCCTAAATAAACGCGGCTGGTAATTCTTCCATGAAGGGATATCATTGGCCCGGCGGATCTCCATGAAATAGCACCCCAGATCATCACAGAACCTCAGGCATGTTTTACGTTTGGGAGAAGGCAGTCTGGACGGAATGCTTGTTTTGGCTGTCTCCAAACATATACTCAGCCGGAGGTCGGAAATAGGGTAAACGATGATTCTTCTGAGAATATCACATGTTTCCACTGGTCGAGAGAACAATTCTGGAGGTTTCTACACCACTCCAAACGCTTGGAAACATTTGTCGTTGAGAACAGCGGTTTTGGAATAGCAGAACTTCCGTGGAATCCTGATTTGTTCATTTCTGGACGAAGCGTTTTCGTGGAAACTGGGTTCTGTAGGTGTTCATTGAGCTCAGCAGTGATTTTCTGAGCAGTGGTCTTGCGATCCTCTCTCATAATTCGCTTTACAGTCTGATGGTCTCTCTCAGTCAACTTCGACTTTCGGCCGTACCTGTGCTTTACTGAGGATGTTTTTCCTTCTCTTTCTTTTCCAAAATTTTTATTAAGTATTTATGAAACAATAAGGGTGGGGAGAAGGGGAAAAGGGAAGGGGAAATACAACAAGGAAAGAAGGGACCAAGTGACCTTGCGTCCCAATTTACAGGAAAATAACATATTAATTTATACAGGCATTACACATATTATATGACTACAAAGACAATATTATAAATAGTAACCATTAATCAAGAAAGACAAAATAATATGGCTTATCTGAATATACATTTAAGGGAATAAAGGTATCCAGCTGTAACATTTTTGAGAAAATTTGTCTAGGTTGTTATGTATCAGAGCTAGTTTGTGCTCGAAGGCTTTATGGAGGGTCATTCTGTTAATTACATCTTGGATAACGGGAGGGTCAGACCTCTTTCAATGGAAGGCAATTAGTTGCCTAACTACTAGAAGAACATGTACCACAAAAGGAATAGAGGAATGAGCAATGCCCTCCGAGTCTAAGGATAAAAGAGCTAGTTGCGGAGATACTGGAGGAATGAAGAAGAGGAGACTTTAAATTTATCTTTGATTAGGGAGAAAGGGATAAGACTAGATTCACTGACCAAATCCTTGATTTTTTTAACGTCATGTTCATCCAAAATGGGATCGATGGCTGTATGGTATAGGGAGCAGATTAAGTGGAGAGGGAGATTTTGAAGGAAGGTTAATTTATTAGTACCTCTTTTCTGTTTAGCAAATGTTTTACAGGCAGCCAGAGTAGCCTCAAATATGGGATGAGAAGAAGGGGGAGATTTTCACTTTCCAATGGGTGACTGTTCAGTATCCTCCTGCTGAGAATCTTTAGAATCTTCCTCTCCTGCGGATTCATATGCCTGTAGTATACTCTCATGTATATTTTCCTTCTCTATTAAATGTTCCTTTCTTTTTCAGTTGCTTTTTTTCCTTCTCTTTCAAACGCAGTCATTACTTTGGAGACAGTACCTTTTGACACGCCAAGCATTCGGGAACTTTTGGTTACACTAGCGCCGGCCATCCGAGCAACAACAATTTTGCCTCTTTGAAAATCTGAGAGGACTGCCATTGGTATCAGTTTCTCATCAATGTTCTTACAATTATGAAAAAAAACAAACAGTTAATTGACATACACATGTGACATAACACAAATAATCAACTACAAAACATTACCATATGTCACAGTTTGCATGTTTATAAGATGATGATGCAAAAATGTTAGGTGTTTCAATTATTTTGTATATCGCCTCCTCTTCTGAAGTTTCAAAAAATGCAAGGACTGAGTCGTCACTGCAGGCTCCTGGTCAGGAACAACACCTTCCCTTGTGTGCTTCACCCCCACCAAAAGTGAAGGATGCGGCAGCCTACACTTCAGATTACTCCATGGGAAGAGGGTGCCGCTGGCAATAGCTCAGAAGAGGAGAAGGATCCACAGCAGGCATCGACATCGCAGCAGTGGTTATCTGGCAGGCCCGTAGCAGTCCAAAATGGTGTTAAAAAACAAAAAGAGAGTTGCAGGACAGCTTGGCCAGACGGTCAAATTTGCACAGCGTGCAAGCCCTGAAAATTGATACCACAGTAGGAAGAGTCCAGTGTGGCACTTTTTGGACCAAAATCCTATTGATGAGGCAAAGGTTATCTGTAAACAGTGCGGAAGGACCTTTAGCCGAGGAAAAAATCTCCGAAATTTGAATACCAGTTGCATGCTTAGACATTTCATGAACATGCACTTGGATCACCCGCCAGGGCAGTGGGATACTCGGTACCGGGCCGGTGTCTTAAAGGGGTGTGTCACAGCGGCAGTGACTCGGTCCGTGGCCCTGGGCATCCAATAAAAAGGAAATATGTACAGGGGATGATAGAGTTTGTAGTAAGGTATTCGTGATGCCACCTGTGGTTTCTGGTCAGAGGTGACAAGCGCTGCAGTGCAGATCCTCTGGGACAGATGGTGTGATGCAGCAGAGTTGGAATAGCTTCCCACAAGTGAAGCTTGTCCCAGGGCAGAGAGAAGCTTGGACGGACAACAAAAGTACAAATCCCCCCGCCAAGGCCGGCGTCAGCACCTGGCGCACCCGGGCAAGTGCCGGTTCCCTGAGCAGGTGGGGGGGCCGAATCGTGGGTGACGGCACTGGCATAGCGCCCCTCATAGTACAAAAATTTGTCTCTGATGGTGGGATAGGCCCACTCGCCGTCAGACACACCGGTGTACTATGAGGGGCCCTGTGCCAGTGATGTCGCCACCAAGTCGGCCCCCCTGTTTGCTAAGGGCCCCAGCACTTGCAATACTTACCTCTCCATGCTCCACCACTGTGACATCTTCCGCGTTTCCTGACAGTAACGTTCAGGTTACAGAGCGCAATGACGTCACGGCTGTACTCCCTCTGCCTAAACAGTCCAAGTGCAGAGAGCTGTAAGATGGCGACGCTGAGGAGTTCAGAGTAGAGCAGTGCACAGCGAGGAGAGGTATATAATTTTTTGTAATGTTTGGAGGAATATA
The DNA here is from genome assembly GCA_033576555.1 of Oophaga sylvatica. Lineage (NCBI taxonomy): Eukaryota > Metazoa > Chordata > Amphibia > Anura > Dendrobatidae > Oophaga > Oophaga sylvatica. The sequence goes on along the minus strand of JARQOD010000004.1, from coordinate 194,456,561 downwards.
TGGGGAGCATTTTACACTGGAGCATTAATAATGTGGCCCATTATATATGGAGCATTCTTTGGCTCATAAGACACTGGAGTAGCATCCATGGGGCCCATCATATACTGGAGTATTGTAAATGGGGGATATCAGACACAGGAGCAGCATTTACGTGGCCCATTACACACTGGAACACACTGGAACATTAATAATTGGGCCCATTATATATGGAGCTTTCTTTTGGGCCATAAGACACTGGAGCATCATCCATGGGGCCCATCATGTATTGGAGCATTCTAAATGGGGCAGATCAGACACTGGAGCAGCATTTACGTGGCCCACTACACACTGGAACGTTAATAATGGGGCCCAATTTATATGGAGCATTCTTTTGGCCCATAAGACACTGGAGCAGCATCCATGGGGCCCATCATATCCTGGAGTATTATAAATGGGGGACATCAGACACAGGAGCAGCATTTACGTGGCCCATTACACTCTGGAACATTAATAATGGGGCCCATTATATATGGAGCTTTCTTTTGGCCCATAAGACACTGAGCAGCATCCATGGGGCCCATCATATACTGGAGTATTGTAAATGGGGGATATCAGACACAGGAGCAGCATTTACGTGGCCCATTACACACTGGAACACACTGGAACATTAATAATTGGGCCCATTATATATGAAGCTTTCTTTTGGGCCATAAGACACTGGAGCATCATCCATGGGGCCCATCATGTATTGGAGCATTCTAAATGGGGAAGATCAGACACTGGAGCAGCATTTACGTGGCACTTTACACACTGGAACATTAATAATGGGGCCCATTATATATGGAGCTTTCTTTTGGCCCATAAGACACTGGAGCAGCATCCATGGGGCCCATGATATACTGGACTATTGTAAATGGGGGACATCAGACACAGGAGCAGCATTTACATGGCCCATTACACACTGGAACATTAACCCCTCTCTGACATTAGACGTACTATCCCGTCCATAAAACCCGTGACAATCTGACCATGGACGGGATAGTACGTCATAGGCGATCAGCTGCGCTCCCTCCGGGAGCGCAGCTAATCGCCGCCGGGTGTCAGCTGATTATAATTATCACAGCTGACACCCGTGACTGTGTATCAGGAGTGGTCACGGACCGCTCCCGGAACATTAACCCCTTGCACACCGCGATCAAACATGATCGCGGTGTACTGGGGGCACAGGGGAGGATCGCGCAGGGTGGGGGCTCCCTGCGCGCCCCCCTGAGACCCTCAGACCAGCGCGATGTGATCGCGCTGTTCTGAGGGCTTCCCCCTCCCAGGACCCGGATCCAAGATGGCGCCGGGGTCCTGGAGGGAGGCGGCTTCCTCAGTGCCTGCTGAGAGCAGGCACTGAGAAGCCTGCTGCACTGCCTGAGCAATCGCTGGTGTAACAGAGTGCTGTGCACACTGTCACACCAGCGATCTGATAAAATACAGTGATGTCCCACCCTGGGACACAGTAAAAAAGTTAAAAAAATAAAAGTAAACATGTTTTAAAAAAAAATCCAAAATAAATAAAAAAAAAAAAAATATTCCCCAATAAATTCATTTATTCCTGTAAATAAAAAAACAAAACAATAAAAGTACACATATTTGGTATCGCCGCGTCCGTAGTGACCCCCCCATAAAACTGTCCCACTAGTTAACCCCTTTAGTGAACCCCTTAAAAAAAAAAAAAAAACAAAGCAAAAAATCAATGCTTTATCATCATACCGCCGAACAAAAAGTGGAATAACACGCGATCAAAAAGACAGATATAAATAAACATGGTACCACTGAAAACGACATCTTGTCCCGCAAAAAACGAGCCGCCATACAGCATCATCAGCGAAAAAATAAAAAAGTTATAGCTCGCAGAATAAAGCAATGCAAAAATAATTATTTTTTATATAAAATTGTTTTTATTCTATAAAAGCGCCAAAACATAAAAAAATTATATAAATGAGGTATCGCCATAATCGTACTGACCTGAAGAATAAAACTTCTTTATCAATTTTACCACATGCGGAACAATAAAAACGCCTCCCCCAAAAGAAATTCATGAATTGCTGATTTTTGTTCATTCTAACCTCCCAAAAATCGAAATAAAAAGCGATCAAAAAATGTCACGTGCTCAAAAATGGTACCAATAAAAACGTCAACTCGTACCGCAAAAAATAAGACCTCACATGACTCTGTGGACCAAAATATGCAAAAATTATAGCTCTCAAAATGTGGCGATGCAAAAAACTATTTTTGCAATAAAAAGCGTCTTTTAGCGTGACAGCTGCCAATCATGAAAACCCGCTATAAATAGTAAATCAAACCCCCCTTTATCACCCCCTTAGTTAGGGAAAAGTAATAAAATAAAAAAATGTATTTATTTCCATTTTCCCATTAGGATTAGGATTAGGGTTGCGGCTAAAGTTAGGGTTAGGGTTGGCGCTAAAGTTAGGATTAGGGTTAGGGTTGGGATTAGGGGTGTGTTAGGGTTAGGTTTGTGGTTAGGGTTGGGACTAGGGTTAGGGTGTGTTGGGGTTAGGGTTGGAGTTAGAATTGGGGGGTTTCCGCTGTTTAGGCACATCAGGGGCTCTCCAAATGTGACATGGCGTCTGATCTCAATTCCAGCCAATTCTGCGTTGAAAAAGTCAAACGGTGCTCCTTCACTTCTGAGCTCTGCCATGCGTCCAAACAGTAGTTTATCCCCACATATGGGGTATCAGCGTACTCTGGACCCCAAGAGTTATTGTGCAATTTGTCCTATTTCTTCTGTTACCCTTGGGAAAATAAAAAACTGGGGGCGAAAATATAATTTTTGTACAAAAAAATTATTTTTTTGTTTTTACGGCTGTACATTATAAACTTCTGTGAAGCACTTGGGGCTTCATAGCGCTCACCACACATCTAGATAAGTTCCTTGTGGGGTCTATTTTCCAAAATGGGGTCACTTGTTGGGGATTTCCACTGTTTAGGCGCATCAGGGGCTCTCCAAATGCGACATGACGCCCCCAGACCATTCCATCAAAGTCTGCAATCCAAAACGTCACTACTTCCCTTCCGAGCCCCAATGTGTACTAGTGTTGAGCGATAGTGCTCGATATCTAAAAATATCGTATCGAAATTGTATCGCCGATAGCACTAAATATCGTCGATATCCGATTTCGATACCGGAAGTCCAATGTAAGTCTATGGGAACAAAATATCGCAACTAAAAAAAACCTTTATTTCCTTGTAAACACTAAATATACACACATAGAATACATATATATATATATATATACATGTCATTGTGGCATATATATATACATATATGTATAGTTTATACACTTCTACATAGTAAAATATCCTCTGATTCAATTGCCGGGTAAAGCCGGCTTCTGTGAAAAGACAGAAGCACCCGACATGAAATGACACTTGGTGTACATAGGGTTAACCATGTCTTTTCATGTCGTTTGCAATCTGATTTGCACAAACAATTACATCAGTCTATGTGTGCAAAATTTCACACCTGTAGGGGTTAATTAAAGGTGTAAATTCGTTGTAAAAAAAACGGACTTTTTTGCTACGAATTTACACCTTTAATTAACCCCTACAGGTGTGAAATTTTGCACACATAGACTGATGTAATTGTTTGTGCAAATCAGATAGCAAACTACATGAAAAGACATGGTTAACTCTATGTAAACCAAGTGTCATTTCATGTCGGGTTCTGCATTTTCACAAAAGCCGGCAATTGAATTAGCGGCTATTATACTATGTAGAAGTGTATGAACTATAAATATAAATATATATATATGTGTCACAAATTCAATGACATGTATATATATATATATGAGGTGTAAAATTGCTGAAAAAAAATGCGTGGGCTCCCGCCCTATTTTCGCAACCAGACAGACAAAGCCAGTGAGTGGGGGCAGATAATAATAGCCCAGAGAGGGACCATTATTTTTGGCCCCCCCCGGCTACTAACATCTGCCCCCAGACACCCCAGAAAGGGCAAATCTCTAATTAGATTTGCCCTTTCTGGCACTTTGCCCGTCTATTCCCATTGCCCTGTAGCGGTGGCGAATGGGTTAATAAGGGGTTAAAATGACCTTGCAATTGAAAGGTCACTTTAAGCCAGGTTAATAATTGAGAGCTGTCAATCAGACAACTATCAATTATTAATCCTATTGTATGAAAGAAAAATCAAACACACACACTTTAATAAAAAAGAAGTTTAATGAAATAATCACACAGTTTTTGACCATATTTTATTTACCTGCTAAAACCATTTCCTGTAATAAAAATAAAATAATAAAGCAAAATTATTCTTACCAATCCGATGTACAGTCAGGTCCCACGGTGTAATCCATCAGAAAGGGTTAATGTTTACTGCAGGGACCGCAGCTAATGCTGCAGCCTCACAGTAAACCCCCAAATGAATGAGTTCCTCTCCTGGCTGACAGGAGAGGAAGTGGAAAGCTTAATTGATTGCTTTCCACTTTCACTTCAGGTCAGCCAGGGACACAATCAGTGACGTCAGAGGGAACTGGTTAACAAAAATAGGGGATCCCCTCGAAAAAAAATGGCGTGGGGTCCCCCCTATTTTTGTTAACCAGCCAGATGAAGCAGACCGCTGAGGCCTGGTTTTTCAGGCTGGTAAGGATCCAATATCCATGGACCTTGCAAGCCTGATAATACCAGGCCACAGCAGTCTGCATATCTTGGCTGATTAACAAAAATAGGGGATCCCCTCGAAAAAAATTGGCGTGGGGTCCCCCCTATTTTTGTTAACCAGCCAGATGAAGCAGACCGCTGAGGCCTGGTTTTTCAGGCTGGTAAGGATCCAATATCCATGGACCTTGCAAGCCTAATAATACCAGGCCACAGCAGTCTGCTTAGCTTGGCTGGTTAACAAAAATAGGGGATCCCCTCGAAAAAAAAAACGGCGTAGGGGTCCCCCTATTTTTGTTAACCAGCCAAGTAAAATGCAGACTGCTGCGGCCTGGTATTAAAAGACTGTCAAGGCCCATGGATTTTGGCCCTCAACAACCTGATAATACCAGGCTACAGCAGCCCCACATTTGGCGCATCAAAAGATGTGCCAATTGTGGCACTTTACCCGGCTCTTCCCACTTGCCCTGTAGCGGTGGCAAGCGGGGTAATAAGGGGTTAATGTCACTGTTGATTGCACGGTGACAATAAGCCCGGTTAATAATGGAGAGGCGTCAATAAGACACCGATCCATTATTAATCCCAAAGTTATTAAATGCATAAAAAAAAAGACAAAGCAAGAAAAAAGTCTTTTAATGAAATAAAAGAGACAACACAGTTTTCATTTCTTTTATTGTACTCTCATTCCTGCGACGCCATCGATCTCCTGTAAAAAAAGAAAAAAAACAAACCAACAGTATACCACCTGTCCGACGCAGTCCATAATGACAGTCCCACGACGATCCAGCTCTGCTACATCGCAATGACAGGCAGAGCCTGTCATCGCGACGCAGCACAGCTGATTACCTGCTTCCCCGGCGGTGACGTCATCGGACTGACTGCTTTACGGCCGGGATTACCCAGCAGTCACTGCAGTTATCGCGAGAAACTGCATGTGACCGCCGGGGAGAAGAGGATGGCGGCCATGAAGCAGTCCAGGACGTGACCGCCGGAGATCTTCTGCCAGGTAAGTGCCGCTGACTCCTGACAGACCCGACCGACGGACACTGACAGTGACAGACCCGACCGACGGACACAGACAGTGACAGTGACAAATCCGATTCCGGTATTCGATAAGACGAAAATATCGAAACGAATTATCGAAAGGCCGATAGAGCTAAGATAGACCGATAGCCGATATTTACATTATCGTATCGCTCAACACTAATGTGTACCCATACAGTAGTTTTCTCCCACATATTGGGTATCAGCGTACTCAGGACAAATTGGACAACAACTTTTGGGGTCCAATTTCTCCTGTTACCCTTGTAAAAATAAAATATTGGGGGCAAAAAAAATCATTTTTGCAAAAAAAAAAAAAGATTTTTTATTTTTACGGCTGTGCGTTATAAACTTCTGTGAAGCACTTCGGGGTTCAAAGTGCTCACCACACATCTGGATAAGTTCCTTGTGGGGTCTATTTTCCAAAATGGGGTCACTTGTGGGGGTTTCCACTGTTTAGGCGCATCAGGGGCTCTCCAAATGCGACATGACGCCCCCAGACCATTCCATCAAAGTCTGCAATCCAAAACGTCACTACTTCCCTTCCGAGCCCTGACGTGTGCCCATACAGTAGTTTTCTCCCACATATTGGGTATCAGCGTACTCAGGACAAATTGGACAACTTTTGGGTCCAATTTCTCCTGTTACCCTTGTGAAAATAAAATATTGGGGGCGAAGACATCATTTTTGTAAAAAAAAAAAAAGATTTTTTATTTTTACGGCTGTACGTTATAAACTTCTGTGAAGCACTTCGGGGTTCAAAGTGCTCACCACACATCTAGATAAGTTCCTTGTGGGGTCTATTTGCCAAAATGGGGTCACTTGTGGGGGGTTTCCACTGTTTAGGTGCATCAGGGGCTCTCCAAATGTGACATGACGCCCCCAGACCATTCCATCAAAGTCTGCAATCCAAAACGTCACTACTTCCCTTCCGAGCCCCAATGTGTACCCATACAGTAGTTTTCTCCCACATATTGGGTATCAGCGTACTCAGGACAAATTGGACAACAACTTTTGGGGTCCAATTTCTCCTGTTACCCTTGTAAAAATAAAATATTGGGGGCGAAAAAAAATCATTTTTGCAAAAAAAAAAAGATTTTTTATTTTTACGGCTGTGCGTTATAAACTTCTGTGAAGCACTTCAGGGTTCAAAGTGCTCACCACACATCTAGATAAGTTCCTTGTGGGTCTATTTTCCAAAATGGGGTCACTTGTGGGGGTTTCCACTGTTTAGGCGCATCAGGGGCTCTCCAAATGCGACATGACGCCCCCAGACCATTCCATCAAAGTCTGCAATCCAAAACGTCACTACTTCCCTTCCGAGCCCTGACGTGCGCCCATACAGTAGTTTTCTCCCACATATTGGGTATCAGCGTACTCAGGACAAATTGGACAACAACTTTTGGGGTCCAATTTCTCCTGTTACCCTTGTGAAAATAAAATATTGGGGGCGAAAACATCATTTTTGTAAAAAAAAAAAAAGATTTTTTATTTTTACGGCTGTACGTTATAAACTTCTGTGAAGCACTTCGGGGTTCAAAGTGCTCACCACACATCTAGATAAGTTCCTTGTGGAGTCTATTTGCCAAAATGGGGTCACTTGTGGGGGGTTTCCACTGTTTAAGTGCATCAGGGGCTCTCCAAATGTGACATGACGCCCCCAGACCATTCCATCAAAGTCTGCAATCCAAAACGTCACTACTTCCCTTCCGAGCCCCAATGTGTACCCATACAGTAGTTTTCTCCCACATATTGGGTATCAGCGTACTCAGGACAAATTGGACAACAACTTTTGGGGTCCAATTTCTCCTTTTACCCTTGTAAAAATAAAATATTGGGGGCGAAAAAAATCATTTTTGCAAAAAAAAAAAAAAAGATTTTTTATTTTTACGGCTGTGCGTTATAAACTTCTGTGAAGCACTTCGGGGTTCAAAGTGCTCACCACACATCTAGATAAGTTCCTTGTGGGGTCTATTTTCCAAAATGGGGTCACTTGTGGGGGGTTTCCACTGTTTAGGCGCATCAGGGGCTCTCCAAATGCGACATGACGCCCCCAGACCATTCCATCAAAGTCTGCAATCCAAAACGTCACTACTTCCCTTCCGAGCCCTGACGTGCGCCCATACAGTAGTTTTCTCCCACATATTGGGTATCAGCGTACTCAGGACAAATTGGACAACAACTTTTGGGGTCCAATTTCTCCTGTTACCCTTGTGAAAATATAATATTGGGGGCGAAAACATCATTTTTGTAAAAAAAAAAAGAGATTTTTTATTTTTACGGCTGTACGTTATAAACTTCTGTGAAGCACTTCGGGGTTCAAAGTGCTCACCACACATCTAGATAAGTTCCTTGTGGGGTCTATTTGCCAAAATGGGGTCACTTGTGGGGGGTTTCCACTGTTTAGGTGCATCAGGGGCTCTCCAAATGTGACATGACGCCCCAGACCATTCCATCAAAGTCTGCAATCCAAAACGTTACTGCTTCCCTTCCGAGCCCCGACGTGTGCCCGTACAGTAGTTTTCGCCCACATATTGGGTATCAGCGTACTCAGGACAAATTGGACAACAACGTTTGGGTTCCAATTTCTTCTGTTACCCTTGTGAAAATAAAATATTGGGGGCGAAAAAATCATTTTGTAAAAAAAAAAAAGATTTTTTATTTTACGGCTGTACGTTATAAACTTTAGTGAAACACCTGGGGGTTCAAAGTTCTCACCACACATCTAGATAAGTTCCTTGAGGGGTCTAGTTTCCAAAATGGTGTCATTTATAGGGGTTTCCACTGTTTAGGCAGATCAGGAGCTCTCCAAACACGACATGGCGTCCAGCCAATTCTGCGTTGAAAAAGTCAGACGGCGCTCCTTCCCTTCCAAACTCTGCCATGCACCCAAACAGTGGTTTACCCCCACATATGGGGTATCAGCGCACTCAGGACAAATTGCACAATAACTTTTGGAGTCTTGTTACCCTTGGAAAAATAAAAATTGGGGTGAAAAGATCATTTTTTTGGAAAAAATATGATTTTTAAATTTTACGGCTCTACGTTATAAACTTGTGTGACGCACTTGGGGGTTCAAATTGCTCACCAAAGATCTAGATAAGTTCCTTAGGGGGTCTAGTTTCCCAAATGGGGTCATTTGTGGGGGGTTTCCACTGTTTAGGCACATCAGGGGCTCTCCAAATGCAACATGGCATCCAATCTCAATTCCAGCCAATTTTGGTTGGAAAAAGTCAAATGATGCTCCTTCCATTCCGAGCTCTGCCGTGCGCCCGAACAATGGTTTCCCCCCACATATGGGGTATCAGCGTACTCAGGACAAATTGTACAACCACTTATGTGGTCCAATTTCTCCTGTTACCCTTGGGAAAATAAAAAATTAGTGACTAAAAAATAATTTTTGTGGGAAAAAAATAGGATTTTTTATTTTCATGCCAGGGCATTATAAACTTGTGTGAAGCACTTGGGGGTTCAAAGTGCTCACCAAGGATCTAGATAAGTTCCTTAGGGGGTCTAGTTTCCAAAATGGGGTCACTTGTGGGGGTTTCCACTGTTTAGGCTCATCTGGGGCACTGCAAACGGAACATGACCCCCATCAACGTCTGCATTCCAAAACGTTACTACTTCCTTTCCAAGCCCTGCCGTGCGCCGAAGCAGTTCCCCCCCCCCCACATATGGGGTATCAGCGTACTCAGGACAAATTGGACAACAACTTTTGGGGTCCAATTTCCTTGGAAAAATTCAAAAATTTGGGACTAAAAAATCATTTTTGTGGAAAATTGTTTTTTTTTTTTTTTCACACCCAGGCATTATAAACTTTTGTGAAACACTTGGGGTTCAAAGTGCTCACAACAGATCTAGATAAGCACCTTAGGGGGTCTAGTTTCCAAAATGGTGTCACTTGTGGGGGTTTCCACTGTTTAGGCGCATCAGAGGTTCTCCAAACGCGACATGGCATCCAATCTAAATTCCAGCCAATTTTAGTTTGAAAAAGTCAAACGGCGCTCCTTCCCTTACGAGCTCTGCCATGTGCCCAAACAGTGGTTTTCCCCCACATATTGAGTATTGGCGTACTCAGGAGAAATTGCATAACAACTTTATCTGTCCATTTTCTCCTTTTACCCTTGTGAAAATAAAAAAAAAGTTTGTAAAAGATCATTTTTTGGCTAAAAAGTTAAATATTCATTTTTTTCGTCCACGTTGCTTTAGTTCCTGTGAAGCACCTGAAGGGTTAATAAACTTCTTGAATGTGGTTTCGAGTACCTTGAGGGGTGCAGTTTTTAGAATGGTGTCACTTTTGGTTATTTTCTGCCATATAGACCCCTCAAAGTGACTTCAAATGTGAGGTTGTCCCTAAAAAAAATGGCTTTGTAAATTTTGTTGTAAAAATGAGAAATCGCTGGTCAACTTTTAACCCTTATAACTTCCTAACAAAAAAAAATTTTGGTTCCAAAATTGTGCTGATGTAAAGTAGACATGTGGAAAATGTTATTTCTTAACTATTTTGTGTGATATATTTCTCTGTTTTAAGGGAATAAAAATTCAAAGTTCGAAAATTGCAAAATTGTAAAAATTTTCGCCATATTTGCGTTTTTTTCAAAAATAAACGCAAGTTATATCGAAGAAATTTTACTTCTAACGTGAAGTACAATATGTCACGAGAAAACAGTCTCAGAATCGCGAAGATCCGTTGAAGCGTTCCAGAGTTATAACCTCATAAAGAGACAGTGGTCAGAATTGTAAAAATTGGCCCGGTCATTAACGTGCAAACCACCCTTGGGGGTGAATGGGGTTAATAATGGGGCCCATTATATGTGGAGCATTCTTTTGGCCCATAAGATACTGGAGCAGCATCCATGGGGCCCATCATATACTGGAGTATTGTAAATGGGGGACATCACACACAGGAACAACATTTCCAGGGCCCATTATACATTGGAACTTTAATAATGGGGCCCATTATATATGGATCCTTCTTTTGGCCCATAAGACACTGCAGCATCTTCCATGGGGCCCATCATGTATTGAAGCATTCAAAATGGGGCAGATCAGACACTGGAGCAGCATTTACGGGGCCCATTATACCCTTGAACATTAATGGGGCCCATGATATATGGAGCATTCTTTTGGCCCATAAGACACTGGAGCATCATCCATGGGGCCCATCATATACTCGAGAATCATATGGGGTTCATTATTTATGGGGCATCATATAGGGTATGGAAAATCATATGGGGCACATATGGGACCAATTATGTATGGAGCAATATATGGGGCTCATTATTCTGTATGGTGCACTATGTGGTGGCCATAATACTGTATGTAGGAATATAGTGTCCGGTTTTTGAGCTATTGTAGATTTTAACATAGATATCAGTCATGTCATGTAAGAAGTAAAGTATTTTTCATTGTAGTATACCTATATTTCTGTGCCGTATCGGAGCATGATGAATTGTGGTATGTGTTAAAGGGGCCCACTGACACTCTTTGGCCCAGGGCCCACAAAAACCAGGAGCCATCCCTACCACCCCCCACAAGTTGAGCCAAATAACCCCCATTTTTCAATGCATAACCATTATTATAAAGTAAATTAAGGTTGCCAAGCTTAGTAATAATGATTGATGTTGCTGCCATTCAAATGGGCACTGTAGGTGTGTTTACTGTCCTCCACTCCCTACCGACTTTGCTTACCCATTGACTTGCATTGGGTTTCGTGTTTCGGTCGACCCACCGACTTTTACCGATAGTCGGCCGATTTCACTCGACCTGACTTTTGCGAAAGTTGGGTTTCATGAAACCCGACTCGACCCGAAAAAAGAGTAAGTCGCTCATCTCTAGTGGCTACTTTGAAGAACCTAGAATATAAGACATATTTTCAGTTGTTTCACACTTTTTTGTTAAGTATATAATTCCACATGTGTTAATTCATAGTTTTGATGCCTTCAGTGTGAATGTACAATTTTCATAGTCATGAAAATACTGAAACATCTTTGATTGAGGTGTGTCCAAACTTTTGGTCTGTACTGTACATGGCTCCGCTCCACCATCCCATCCTGTATACATGGCTCTGCTTCACCCTCCCATCCTGTATACATGGCTCCGCTCAACCATCCCATCCTTGTATGCATGGCTCCGCTCCCACCCTCCCATCCTGTATACATGGTCCACTCCACCGTCCTATCCTGTATACATGGCTCCGCTCCTCCCTCCCATTCTGTATACATGGCTCCGCTCCCACCCTCCCATCCTGTATACATGGCTCCGCTCCACCCTTCCATCCTGTATACATGGCTTCTCTCCCACCCACCCATCCTGTATACATGGTTCCGCTCCACTCTCCCATCCTGTATACATGGCTCCGCTCCACCCTCCCATCCTGTATACATGGCTCCGCTCCACCCTCCCATCCTGTATACATGGCTCCGCTCCACCCTCCCATCCTGTATACATGGCTCCGCTCCACCCTCCCATCCTGTATACATGGCTCCGCTTTACCCTCCATCCTTGTATACATGGCTCAGCTCCACCCTTCCATCCTGTATACATGGCTCCGCTCCACACTTCCATCCTGTATACATGGCTCCGCTCCACCCTCCCATCCTGTATACTTGGCTCCGCTCAACCATCCCATCCTTGTATGCATGGCTCCGCTCCTACCCTCCCATCCTGTATACATGGCTCCGCTCCACCGTCCTATCCTGTATACATGGCTCCGCTCCTCCCTCCCATTCTGTATACATGGCTCCGCTCCCACCCTCCCATCCTGTATGCATGGCTCTGCTCCACCCTTCCATCCTGTATACATGGCTCCTCTCCCACCCACCCATCCTGTATACATGGCTCCGCTCCACTCTCCCATCCTGTATACATGGCTCCGCTCCACCCTCCCATCCTGTATACATGGCTCCGCTCCCTCCCTCCCATCCTTGTATACATGGCTCCGCTCCACCCTCCCATCCTGTATACATGGCTCGCTCCACCTCCATCCTTTATCATGCTCCGCTCACCCTCCCATCCTGTATACATGGCTCCGCTCTACCCTCTCATCCTGTATACATGGCTCCGCTCCCACCTCCCATCCTGTATACATGGCTCCGCTCCACCCTCCCATCCTGTATACATGGCTCCGCTTTACCCTCCCATCCTTGTATACATGGCTCAGCTCCATCCTTCCATCCTGTATACATGGCTCCGCTCCACACTTCCATCCTGTATACATGGCTCCGCTCCACCCTCCCATCCTGTATACTTGGCTCCTCTCCACCCTCCCATCCTGTATACATGGCTCCGTTCCACCCTCCCATCCTGTATACATGGCTCTGCTCCCACCCTCCCATCCTGTATACATGGCTCCGCTCCACCCTCCCATCCTTGTATACATGGCTCAGCTCCACCCTTCCATCCTGTATACATGGCTCCGCTCCACACTTCCATCCTGTATACATGGCTCTGCTCCACCCTCCCATCCTGTATACTTGGCTCCGCTCCACCCTCCCATCCTGTATACATGGCTCCGCTCCACCCTCCCATCCTGTATACATGGCTCCGCTCCCACCCTCCCATCCTTGAATGCATGGCTCCCCTGTCCCATCCTGGTATGCATGGCTGGACTCCGCTGGGCTCCCCCGTCCTCCCCCATCATACTTACCCTCACACTGTCGCTGCACGTCCCTGCATCTCTATCCTGGCACGACTTCTTCCTGTGTGGTGCGGTCATGTGGTACCGCTCATAAAAGGTCATGAATATGGATGCCACACCTATGGGAGTGGAGTCGCGTCCATATTCATGACCTTAATGAGTGGTACTACGTGACCGCTCAGCACAGGAAGAAGCAGACGCGCCAGGACAGGGATGCAGAGACGGAAGGTGAGTATGTACGTGGAGATGACCCGCGGCTACCGTCGGGAGATCAGCGACGATAGCAGTGGCGTGCCGGACTGTGCCTGTCGCTGATTGGTTGCGTCCAGCTGGGCGTGACCAATCAGCAATGCAGGATTTCCGTTACAGACAGACAGAATTAGACAATTATATAGTAGATGTTCCCAATAAAAGCTTCCACTCAATCCACAAAGTCCACACTCAGATCTGTCATCTGTCAATGGAAATATAGGGGGCTTTCACATTACTGGTAGCACAAAGGCTCTGAAAAAGCGAAATGGCTCCTCACTCGCCAAAAGAAATTCAGCAAATTCTCCACTCCCAAATTCAAGTGGTCCACCTCCCTTCTGAGCCCCAGTGGGCCTAAACAATATTTAGCGCCCACATGTTTGGCATTTCTGTAGTGATGAGAGCCCACCTAATTTGCAGATGCATGTCTCCAGAAGCATGAGCTGGGCACAATGTACTGGTGACTGCAACGGCAGTTTGCAATTTTCTCTCAGCAAAATCCACTGCTGCCTGTTTCTGGAAAACACCCATGAAGTAGATAAATTCCCAAATGGGGTCACTTTATGGGGACTCTGTTTTTCTAGCACTAAGGGGGTCTTTTATATAGAATCCACAAACTAGTCTAGGAAAATCTGCGCTCTAGGAGGCAAATAGAGCTCTGTCCCTCCTGAGTCACTCCATATGGCAAAGAAGCACTTTACAGCAACATATGGGTGTCATGCCACTCTCACCGCATTCCTCTGGCGCCGGGGCTCAGCGCCCGACGTCATCACGTTGAGTGCGCACAAGCACCTCCTTCACTTGACCCTGTGGCTGTTCATTCGACTCCAGATCCGTATCCAGTGCGCATACACTCCTGAGCCTGATTACTGCCACTCCATCTCTGATGTCTCTATGGTCCTGGAGGACCTGACCCGGAAGTTCCAGCACATTTGCCCTATATTAAGCTGCCTCTTCCTGTAGGCGGCGCCTGATTATTTTTGTGCTTCCTAGCTAGACCTGCTTGGCTGTTCTCTGTACTCAGGTCCCCTGCCTTGTGCTCTAACATGCGTCCCAGCACGCGCTCTGCTTTGCCTTGCTTTGTTCTTGCTTCCCAGCACGCGCTCTGCCTTGCTTTGTACACAGGTGTGCTTCCCCGCACGCACCCTGTTGTGCCGTTTATCCAAGCGTGCTCCTCGGTGCACGCTATACACACTCCTGTCTCCTGCGTGTCCCCGTATACACGCCCTGCACTGTCCTGTACTCTGCGTACCCTCGTGTACGCGCCTTGCACTGTCCTGTACTCTGCGTGCCCTTGTGTACTCGACTTGCACTGTCCTGTATTCTGCATGCTCTCGTGTATACGCCTTGCACTGTCCTGTACTCTGCATGCCCTCGTGTACACGCCTTGCACTGTCCTGTACTCCTCGTGCCCTCATGTACACGCCTTGCACTGTTCCTGTTTCCACTCTTTGCACACTTCCAAATCCTGTGTACTCCCATCTTCTGTGAGCCGGCCACCTGGTTCCAGCAGTCGTGGTACTCTATCCCCCTGGGTCTGCCCCTGATGCTCCCCGTATAGGGGGTGGTTTCTCACTAGGTCAGCTCGCCGAGGGTAGATTGGTATCTCGACCCAGAGGGTCAACTCCAGGAGTATAATCAGGCCATGGACCCCACTGGTATCTCAGACGCCAGCTCAAAAAGAGTTGCTCTTTTTTTGCGGGAAAACCAGATACGGATTATGTCAGTTATGAAATCTATGGATACCTGGCTGTCCGCTTTACAGGCCTCTGACCCTAGGAACGCCTCTCAGTTGGCCAGTCTCCAACAAGAGCTCACTCAGCAACATGACACTCAGACCCACATCCTCAGCTATATGGCGTCGGCAGATAACTGACTCCTTTCCCTACAATCTGTTACTTCTGTACCTGCCCAAGCTTCAGTCTCGCACCCACAGCCCCACTTAGGCAAACCACCGTGATATAGGGGTGACCCTAAGTTGTGTCGAGGGTTTTTGAATTTGTGCAGACTGCATTTTGAGCTTTTGCCACTGCAATATCCCACCGATCGAGCTAAGGTGGCCTTTATTGTTTCCCACTTAGAGGGAGAGGCGTTAGCATGGGTGAACCCTCTCTGGGAGCGTGATGATCCACTTGTCTCTCAGCTCTCCACCTTTTTGGACACCTTCCGCAAGGTGTTCGACGAGCTGGGTCGTCTGGCTTCCACCACTGAGGCCCTCTTCAACCTCCATCAGGTTACTCTATCCATTGGACAATACGCCATCCGTTTTCGCTCATTATCCTCTGAACTCAGTTGGAACAATGAGGCCCTCATAGGGGCCTTTTGGCTCCACCTGTCCGCTCGGATTAAAGACGAGCTGGCAGGCCGGGATACCCTGAACAGCCTCTTAGGGAGAGACTTGCACAAGGGCTCTGCTTCTACTGTGGGAGTGCTTCTCATCTCATTCGCTCCTGCTCCGAGAGGCCAGGAAACTTCTCTGCCTAGGTTTGGTAGGAGAGGCCTCCCTAGGTGTATGTGATTCCTCTCCCCCCGACTGTGTTTGTTTTGCTGAATCTTGGTTCCAAACATTACTCTGAGGAGGCTTATGTGGATTCATGCACAGCAGGGAACTTCATGAGGCTCGAGGCAGTTAAAAAATACCGGATTCCTGTCAGGTCCCTGGAGACTCCTCGGCTGATAGCTTCAGTCGACGGTAAGCCCTTGCAGGAGACCGTTACCCAGGTCACCAAAGAAGTGGAACTGCAGATTGGAGCCCTGCATCGAGAGAAGATCTCCTTTCATGTTCTGTCGACCTTATCCCACACGCTTCTTCTTGGTCTCCTTTGATTACGAGCACATGAGCCAATTCTTGACTGGCGATCCGGCGATGTACTCCATTGGGGACCATCCTGTCAGAAGAAGTGCCTGCTGTCCACGTCCATCCGATGGGTTCTGACAGTCCGTCCTCGGCACCTGAGGGTCTGCCATCGGCTTATTGGTCTTTCGCATATGTCTTCGACAAGAAGGACCATACGACCATCGACCATACGACTGTCCAATTGACCTCATAACCCGTATACCCGTAATTTCCTGCCAAAACGCAAGCTATTTCGGAATATATCCAGGAAAATTTAGCCAGAGGTTTCATCCGTAAGTCTTTCTCGCCCGGAGGAGTGGGATTTTTGTTTGTCAAAAAGAAAGATGGCTTCCTCCGTCCCTGGAAAGACTATAGAGGGCTGAGCGACATCACGGTCAAAAACAAATACCCGCTGCCTCTGATCCCAGAACTCTTTGACCACCTAAGAGGGGTGCGAATTTTCACCAAGCTGGATCTTCGTGGGGCTTAGA
>JARQOD010000004.1:194366042-194439546 GCA_033576555.1 Oophaga sylvatica | reverse complement strand
TCCTGTTTTATGGGGTTCAGTATGTCAGTTTTCCCCCTGCTGTTTTAAGGGGCCCAAAAGTCCTGCCCTCCCCCTCCCCCTGTTGTTTCTCATCCCGGGGCCCCAAACACCGCCGTTGTTCCCTGGAAGTGCTTTTAGCACAGCCCAACACTTGCTCCTGTGTTAGGGGGTTCAGTAATTCACTGTTCCCCCTGCTTTTTGTAGGCAAAAGTCTGCGCCCCCCCCCCTGTTGTCTTCTCCCCCCGGCAAACAACACCCCATTTGTTGCTCGGAAGTGCTTTTTAGCACAGTAAAACCTTGCTCCTGTGTTACGGGGGTTCGTAATGTCAGCTGCCCCTGCTGTGTGTACGAAAACAGTCCTGCTGCTCCCCCTGTTGTCTTCCACCCCGGGGCTACAACAGCCAGTTTTTGCTCGGAAGTGCTGTTAGCACGTCAACACTTGCCCCTTGGTTACTGGGGTTCAAAAGGGTCAGGTTCCCCTCTGGTGAAGGCAAAAAAGCCCTGCTGCCTCCACCCTTTTTGTCTTCTCACCCTGGCCCCAACACCGCCGTTGTTCCCGGGAAGTGCTTTAGCACGTCAAACTGCTCCTGTGTTAGGGGGGGTTTTCAGTAATGCAGCTGTTCCCCTGCTGTGTAAACGGCAAAAAGTCCTGCTGCCTCCCCCTGTTTCTTCTCATCCCGGGGCTCCAAACCCAGTTTTGCGGAAGTGCGTTGCACAGTAAACCCTTTGCCCCTTTTTTTAGGGGGTTTTCAGTAATTTTCAGTGTTCCCCTGCGTGTGAGCGGCAAAAAAGTTGCTGCCTCCCCCCTTTGTTGTTTTACCCTGGGCTCCAACCCCCCAGTTGTTCCCGGGAATGCTTTTTGCACAGCAACACTTGCCTGTTTACGGGTTTCAGTTGTCAGCTTTTCCCCCCTGCTGTGTGAATGGCAAAAAGTCCTGCTGCCTCCACCCTGTTGTCTTCTCATCCCTGGGCTCCAACACTGCCAGTTGTTGCTTGGAAGTTCTGTTAGCACAGTCAACACTTGCTCCTGTGTTACTGGGGTTCAGTAATGTCAGCTGTTCCCCTGCTGTGTGAACGGCAAAAAGTCCTGCTCCCTCCACCCTGTTGTCTTCTCATCCCTGGGCTCCAACACCGCCAGTTGTTGCCTGGAAGTGCTGTTAGCACAGTCAACACTTGCTCCTGTGTTACTGGGGTTCAGTAATGTCAGCTGTTCCCCTGCTGTGTGAACGGCAAAAAGTCCTGCTGCCTCCACCCTGTTGTCTTCTCATCCCTGGGCTCCAACACCGCCAGTTGTTGCCTGGAAGTGCTGTTAGCACAGTCAACACTTGCTCCTGTGTTACTGGGGTTCAGTAATGTCAGCTGTTCCCCTGCTGTGTGAACGGCAAAAAGTCCTGCTGCCTCCACCCTGTTGTCTTCTCATCCCTGGCTCCAACACCACCAGTTGTTGCTCGGAAGTGCTGTTAGCACAGTCAACACTTGCTCCTGTTACTGCGGTTCAGTAATGTCAGCTGTTCCCCTGCTGTGTGAACGGCAAAAAGTCCTGCTGCCTCCACCCTGTTGTCTTCTCATCCCTGGGCTCCAACACCGCCAGTTGTTGCCTGGAAGTGCTGTTAGCACAGTCATCACTTGCTCCTGTGTTACTGGGGTTCAGTAATGTCAGCTGTTCCCCTGCTGTGTGAACGGCAAAAAGTCCTGCTGCCTCCAACCGGTTCTCTTCTCATACCTGGGCTACAACACCGCCAGTTGTTGCTCCTAAGTGTCATTGGCACGGGTACTCACTCCTGCCCAGACTGGTTACAGCACGCCATCTGTTTCCTGTCAGTGTAAACGTCACTTAGCCTCCAATAAGTTGTCCTGTCATGTTGCGGTCGGGTTAGCCGACTCTATGGTGCCTGGAGTTTAGGTGCTTCCTATGTGTGCTGCGGGATATGCAAATAAAGGCTGTTTCCGTTGTGACAATAGGACAATCACTCACTGTAGTACTGTGTGATTCGGTAACTGCGGCCGGCTCGTGGCCTGTCAACTTAAACTTACATGGGTACCTTCTGCTACCTGTCCGGGTTCCAGTACCGTCAGCTGGTTCTCCGCAGTGCCTTTGGCCTAGGTGCCTCCATCTCGGTATCCAAGTTCCAGCAACGTCTGCTGGTCCTTGGTAGTGCTTTGGAGCACAGGTACCTCCTGCTTAGTAACCGTGTCCCAGTAACGTCAGCTGGTCCTCGGTTGTGCCATTGGCTCTTTTCCTTCTGCTGCCCCTCCGGGTTCCAGCACAGTCAGCTGGTCCTCGTTACTTGCATTGGCTCTTGTACCTTCTGCTACCCGTCCGGGTTCCAGTACCGTCAACTGGTTCTCCGCAGTGCCTTTGGCCTAGGTGCCTCCATCTCGGTATCCAAGTTCCAGCAACGTCTGCTGGTCCTTGGTAGTGCTTTGGAGCACAGGTACATCCTGCTTAGTAACCGTGTCCCAGTAACGTCAGCTGGTCCTCGGTTGTGCCATTGGCTCTTTTCCTTCTGCTGCCCCTCCGGGTTCCAGCACAGTCAGCTGGTCCTCGTTACTTGCATTGGCTCTTGTACCTTCTGCTACATTTACAAATTGAAGATTTTTTAAATGTTTTTTTGGGTAATCACTCTGGATCTCCAACAATGAAGACGACGACCCTGATGACCACCCCGAAGAAGATGACGACCACAAGGACGACGAGCATCGAGCCAACCAGCCTAAACACCATCACAAAGAAGAAATAAAAGATTACCCAACAGGACTGAGAAGGTTAAGACAAACTACAAGATACAGAACAAGAGACTTAAGAACAATAAGCAGAAGATCAAAAAGCAGAAGAACATGAAGTATAAGACCAAAATGAAGAGCAAAATATATGCTCTAAATTATAAGCAGAAGAAGACTAAGCAGTGTATGGGGGTGAGTCCGTTCCTCCTCGTGGTGCCCCTGGAAAATGCCTGCTGCTGCAGGCTAAACTGAACACGGACAAATACTGTTGTAATTTAAATCTTTTGTGACAGCAAGAACGGAAGGATGAAAAATTCATACTTTGACAGATTACAAGTACAGGAATCTCTGTTACAAATAAGAATATGATGAAGAAGATGAAGTACAATATGAATAAGAATAATAGTTTAATAAGAAGAATATGAGTAATGTTAACAAAAAGATGAATAGCAAGAAGTTTAAGAAGAAGATAAAGAAGGTGAAGATGAAGAATAATTTGATGAAAAAGATGATGCTGCTGAAGATTATGAAGGAGAAAGTGTGTCAAAAGTTAAAAAGGTGAAGAGCATGGAAGTTGTGAAATATACATATTTGCCAAAATAGAAAAAACGTTAACAACATTGTCAATTTCTTCGTCAATCCGAACATCTTTAAAAAAAAAAATATTTATGCTATTCCATTTGATTGGGTTAAACATCTATGCCTTTAATGTCTCCTCAACCTTCCCCAATACATTCTACATTACTCTTTGTTGTTTTCCTTCATGTACAATTAACCAACAAGGCAAGAATGGGGTTTTTTTAATTCCGATATTTTGTTCCCATAGACTTACATTGGATTTCCGGTATCGGTATCGGGTATCGCCAATATTTTTTGGGTATCGGCGATACCATTCCGATTCCGATACTTTTGGATATCGGAAAGTATCGCTCAACTCTATTCCTGGCCTGTAAATTTGAAATTGTATCTGGTCTGTTTGCTAAAACCAGATCCAGCAGATTATCTCCCCTGGTTGGTTCATCTACCAGCTGAGAGAGGTAATTGTCTTGAATTGTGGATAAGAACTTGATGCTTTTAGCAAAACCAGAAGATTATATGTTCCACTGAATGTCAGAATTGGTAAAATCCCCATAATAAGAACTTTATTACTATTTGTTGCCTTTTTAATTTGTTTCAGCATTTCTTCCTCTATCTTTTCTGCTATATTAGGAGGATTGAAGCAAACTTCATTTATCAGCTTTCCATTATTACCATCCCCATATACATTTACCCATTGTGACTCTACATTGTCATAGCTCCCCCAATGTCTTCATTGAGCACAGGTTTTAAGTTCGATTTTACGAATACACACCTCTACCCTTTTATTGTCTTTCCTGTCCTTTCTAAACATAGTGTAACTATATGTTTGTTACTCAGTCATATCTTTCATTAAGCCAGGTTTCTGTAATGCCCATCATATCGCATTCTGTGAGCGACATAACAGTCTCCAGTTCATACATTTTGTTTGCGAGAATTCTTGCATTTGCCAGCAAATACTATCTGCACATTTGTTTTTCCTATTCAACCCCCTATTTTCCTTGCATATTTCAGCCCCCCTAATCATCATTAACCCAAAGTGTTCCACTCTGTCTGTCAACTCTATCCCCTTATTAGTACAACTACCCTCCTTCCCTAGATCCTAGTTTAAAAGCTCCTCCATCCGTCTGACAATTTTTCCCCCAAGCACAGCTGCACCCTCCCCATTGAGGTGCAGCCCGTCACTACCGTAGAGCCAGTAGCTGACAGAGAAGCAGACCCAGTTTTACATGAACCAAAACCCTTCCTTCCTGCTCCAATTTCTAAGCCACATATTTACCTCCTTAAGCTCCTGCTGTCTTTCTAGAGATGCTCGTGGCTCTGGTAGTATTTCTGGAAACACCACCTTGGAGGTCCTGGCTTTCAGTTTTTCTCCTAGTTCTCTGTAAT
The DNA here is from genome assembly GCA_033576555.1 of Oophaga sylvatica. Lineage (NCBI taxonomy): Eukaryota > Metazoa > Chordata > Amphibia > Anura > Dendrobatidae > Oophaga > Oophaga sylvatica. The sequence goes on along the minus strand of JARQOD010000004.1, from coordinate 194,434,857 downwards.
TCTTAAGGACCTTCCACCTCTCTCTAACTTTGTCATTGGTACCGATGTGTACCATGACCGCTGGCTTTTCGACAGACCCACCCTGGAATTTGTCTATCCAATCCACAATATGTCGAACCCGAGCACCTGGCAGACAACACACTGTTAGGCATTCACAGTCTCAACGGCAGTTGACCCTGTCTTTTCACCTAATTATAGACCAATACCTGTCTGGCATTTTCTGCACTCCTAATTTCCTCCTTCCATCAGGAGTCGTTTTCTTGGTTGATAGGAGCATTGTCCTACTGTGAAGATCCCAGTCTTGGGCTTGCATTCCAAATATCAGCCAAACAGGCATATTTGCTAGGATGTGCCAAATCAAGGCTAGGCTCCCTGGTGCTTTTACTCCCTTCCAATTCTTGGAACATTTACCCAGCTGCATACTTCTCTGTCCTCATCTCCCTCTCCTCTAACCGCCTCCATATCAGTGGCCCAAGCCAGCGCAAGCTCAGTGAGCTCTAAACTTCTCTCCATGTCAGGACTGTGAACATTTATGATCACCTTTTGTGCATTACTGCCCTTTTCCAAGATGGCGTCTTTGGTCTCATGTGCACTGTGTCTTCCTGCTATACAACTCCACCCCAGCCTTTAGTCTGTGCTAGAGTATTCTGCCTTGCATCCAGCTTCTGACCTCTGTGGCTCCCTGGCTTTGTACCTGCTTCTGTGAACCTGTTTCATGATCCTGCTACTCTGCTCTGAGTTTCCAGTAATCCTCCTTCATCTGGCTGCTTGTGTTACTCCTCTCTGCATTTGCTGGACATGTAAGCTGTTGCAGCCCTGCGCTGCTTAAAACTGAGACTATCACCCAGGCCTCCCTGGTTGAGCTAAAGATATCATTTGAACTGCCTACCTGTGCTTGGACTAAACTAAGACTTATTCGTGTCAAGTATCCTCAAGTTTAACTGTGCTTCATAGACTCTCTGCTTGATTGCATTTCTCTCTGAAGTTTCCTATAGACTGTTAAGCTGCATTTATTATCTACACCAAGTGTTGTGGACTTGAGCTTTGCTTTGCATCTGTTTGAATCACCGAGTGATAATATAGACTTTTCCACTTATAAGACTGTGTCCTGTAGTTGTCTTGTTCCACGCAAGAAGTCTCCTGAGTTATCCCCTATAATTATTACACTCCAGCATTGTAATGCTCCTGAGTGTTGCAAGCTGCACATTTAGATCCAGCACCTGAGCTTCCAAACATGCGACTCGCTGACATCGAGCACAGACATATTCACCCTTAAACGGTTGTTCAAGGCATGTATACATATCACAAGATGAATGCCTGGTAGAATTGTCCATGGAGCACATTTTAAATGGTGATAAACTGTACAGATAAAATCAGAGAAAACAATGGAAAGATAGTAAAGAAAACACAAAACTATGCTCTTGTGTTAAACTATGGTATTGTATTTAACTATGCACTTATCTACAGCACTGCACTTAATGCAGCCTCTGCTCTGCTCTACTGCCTTGCTTATAGTATCTGGAACTTATAGTCCACTAAACAGCACTTGAGTAGATTTTCTGTGGTATATAAAATTTTTCAAATATGTATTGGTATTATATTGCTCATCCAAAAAGTATTACGTCTTCTTGGGTAGCTTTTGGTGATATGTAAAGATCAAAAAAATGGTTCAAAAATTTATCGACATTATATTGTTCATCCATAGTGTTTTACATATTCTTGGGTAGATTTCGGTGGTATATAACCCTCCAAAAAATTGTTAAAAAATGTATCGATATTTATATTGTTCATCCATAGAATTTTACATATTCTTGAGTAGATTTTGGAGGTATCTAACCCTCCAAAAAATTGTTCAAAAATGTATCTCTATTATATTGTTCATCTAGAGTTTTACATATTCTTGGGTAGATTTCGATGGTTCATATAACACTACAAAAAAGCAGTGAGAAATTAGTTTGTATTCAATTACTCTTCCATAAAGCTTTACAAGCCGTCTGTTATATTTCGGTGTTTTATAAAACTTAAAAAAAAATTGAAAAAAATGTTTATGGATTCAATCATTCATCATACACTGTAACTCAGTTCTTGTTACATTTTGCTAGTATATTAAACTTTATTATTATGGGTTCAATGATTCATACATACGGTTTAACATGCTTTGTGGATTAAATTTTTTAAAAACCTCTTGGCCTGGTACAGTTCACAAAATATTTTTGGTAAAAAAAATTACTATTGTCATATACACTGTAGATCTGGTTTGTGTGAAATTTTTGTTGGTTTGAAATAAAAAACAAACAAAATTGGCCTGCCTGCTACAGGAGAACACTTTCTTAATATTTTTTTGAGGCCATCCAATTGTTGCCTACAAAGTTGTGTAGATGGTCCTGTTGGTAATTTTTGGAAGGCTTTGCATGCTGTATAACTTTTAGGAGTGTAGGAGTAATACAACTATACATTGGTCACAATATTTGAATGAGGTGCTACACTTGGTACCTGCAAGGCTGTATGAATGACCATATCTCTAATTTTTGGCAGGCTTTGCATTGTGCAGAACTTTATGCGTGTAAGGCTAATTTCACATTTGCGTCGTTTTGCGCAGCGCATCGTGCGCTACTGAAAACATGTGCAAAAATGCATACAAGTGCTTGCAAGCGCATGTTTTTTTAAATGCATCAATGTACGCATAACGACAAAAAAATGTAGCTTTTGCAAGAGTTTATCTAGCGTTTTGCATGTGTTTGCATTTTTTAGGCGCATGAGTCACACATTTCACAGGAGGAAAATCCTTGAAACAGACTCCACCAATGGGACACCAGTGGGCGAGTATCATGGGACTTCTTTAAATAGATCCTGTTCAGCTGAATTCTTCAGATTTTGCTGTTGTTTCCTGTGTCACCATGGATCTGCGTTGGGAGAGTTTTCACTTAAACTTAGATCTGGACATCGCGCTGTTTTTAGCTTTTGCTTTTGCTTGCCAGCAACAAAGGGAGAGAGAGAGACAGCGAAGACGGCAGCGGCGGCGTTTTTGGAGACATCCCATTATTGAAGTGTGGGAGAGCCGGGGAGCGTAACACACCGTCTTCAGCGAGCTCCAGGCAAACCCGGCGAAATTTTTGGACTATACACGGCACGGATGTCCTAAGAAAGTTTCATGTCTTTGCTTGCTCGTGTTGAAGGAGCCATCCAGAGACAGGAAACACAGCTCCGTTGTGCGATTCCTCCTGAGGAACGGCTCCTCGTCACATTATGGTACGTAATATTAAACCAATGCGTGTATTGTTTTTGTTCTGCCATGTAATAAAAGCCTGCAGAATTATAGTTCTGCCAAGTACAGATTGATTTTTCATGTCAGTGTCTTGCCAAAGCCTAGACAATCACAATTTTTCTTCATCTGTTTAGCAGATTCCTTGCTTCTGGCGAGACCCTCTCTTCACTACACTTTCAGTACCGGCTTGGAATCTCCACCTTGTCGGGAATAGTTGCGGACACCTGCCGGGCTTTCTGGGACGTTATCTGTCCTGAATTTATGCCCCTGCACACCGCAGAAAAGTGGATGGATATTGCTGAAAAATTCTGAACAGTCTGCAATTTCCCAAACTGTTTGGGAGCGGTGGATGGGAAACTGTTATGTTTAGGTAGCTGAGGAGAAAAAGCAAAAACAGTAATACACCAGAGAGGCTGGAACTGTCACGCTGTATAGCAGATATATATATATGTGATGTCAGTAATCTATATCAAAAGGGCAACATACTATATAACATGCGTATAGATATATGATAACATAGAATTACCTGACAGAATGTCCAGTGGGTCAATACGGAATCCGTTACACGCTGTCTCCGGCTAGAGGGTGACCGGGGTCTATGCTGACCCTAAACTGGGGTCCTAACTAATCCCTCTACCTGGAGGTACTGTTAAAGGTACAGAGGTCCAGGCCACCAGCGTAAACCCTGTCTCCTATCAATCCCTGCCAACTGTAATCTAGTCCTAAGAAGGACCCCGATTACCACCAAAGGGAATGAACAGGTAACGGTTAATGAACAGAAAGACATACAAGAAAGACAAGAAATAAAGTAAATAAAGTCTTACATACAACACTCACACACAGTAGGAACACCTAAGGTCTCAGAGATAAACTATAAGCTGTAAGAGTAAAAACAACTAAGGAGCTCTTAGCTTAAGTATTCTCAGAACCGATCCAGTCTGCTAGACTACATGAATGCTTTCACCGGCATCTAACAAGCAGACTGGCAGGTATATGAAGGAATCTAATTAGAACATAATCAAAAGCAGCCGGGCGAGGCTGGACCTAGTCTTAGCAAAGAGCTAGGTAAAATTAACTCCCTCATTACCAAACACAAAGAAACAGCAACTCAGCTGTGAGAAGTCAGAGTGTGTAATCGCGACGATCCTCGTGGCGATACACCCATGACAGTACCCCCCCCTCTACGAGGGGACTCCGGACCCTCAGGGCCAGGTCTGCCCGGGTGAGTTGTGTGAAAGGTCCGAACCAATCGATCTGCGTTAACATCAGACGCAGGGACCCACGTCCTCTCCTCAGGACCATACCCCCTCCAATGAACCAAGTACTGAAGGGATCGGCGACTGAGACGTGAGTCAATGATTTTCGACCCCTGAAATTCCACGTTATCATTGACCACCACTGAAGGAGGAGGTAGAGGTGACGGTATGACTGGTGCCACATACTTTTTAAGTAATGATTTGTGAAACACATTATGAATTTTAAACGTAGGAGGGAGGTCCAGACGAAATGCCACAGGATTAATTATGGAACTGATCCTGTACGGCCCGATGAATCTGGGACCCAACCTCCAGGAGGAAACTTTAAGTTTTATATTCCTGGTAGACAACCAAACCAGATCGTTCACCTTCAGATCTAGACCAGAAACTCTCCCCCTATCAGCCATCTGTTTGTAACGGTTCCCCGTAACCTTCAGTCTTAACCGATCTGGAACTATCAGTCTCCCTGGAAATCCCACAGGGGCGTCCCCCTGAGCCCCCAATACCTCCCCCTCAAGCTCAGAGCATACAGCTGACACTACAACTCCCTCCTGAGGAATAGGAACCGGATCATCCGTCATCCCGGCCCCTGGGAAAGTACGAGATAAGGCATCAGGAAGCAACTTTATTGAGCAGTCATATGCGCGATGAGGAGGTAACTCTTTACACCCCTCCTCTGAGAACATCTCCCCAAAGTCCTCCAGAAAAGGAGACAAAGTCCTAGGCACAACCGCACCGATGACCGTGGTCATGCAGTTATTCCTGCAAAATTCACCCCACTGACTTATCTTTCTGGATTGCCAATCAATCACTGGGTTATGTTTAGCCAACCAAGGAAGTCCCAACACAATAGGAGTAGGTAGACCCTCCAACACACAACAAGACAATTGCTCTTTATGTATTGCCCCTACTCGAAGATCTATGTTATGAACAGCTTGTACCAAGCTACCTTGACCGAGAGGTCTAGAATCAATAGAGACTATAGGGACCGGTTTGGCCAATACACTCAGTTGCATACCATGCACCTGGGCAAACCGAGCGTCCACCAGATTAGCCCCAGACCCACTATCAAGAAAAACAGAAATCCTCTCAGTTCTAGTACCAATCACCACCTCCGCAGGCACGAGAAACTGAGAGGGATTTGGGGACGAAATACACACTCCAGGTTAACTCCTTTGCTCAAAGAGGCCCGGGATGGACACCCCCCAACAAAATGTCCCTCTCTCCCGCAAAAGAAACACCTTCTAGTCTTGCGGCGCACCGCCGATTCCTTCCTACAAAAAGATGTCCCTCCCAACTGCATGGGTTCCTCAGAACAGACCAGGGGAACCTCAGTATAAGGGACTTTAGTAGTAGGTGGAGTCATCACGGGAGGCGGAGTTACCTCGGTCTTCCCCGAATTCGTCTATCAATGCGAATAGCGAGGGCCATAGCAGCCTCCAGTGATGGAGGAGAATCATACTGAGCCAACACATCTTTTAATTTGTCAGACAACCCTTGACAAAACTGGCTTCTAAGAGCTGGGTCATTCCACTGAGTATCTGTTGCCCATCTACGGAACTCAGAAGAATATTCCTCCGCTGGACGATTTCCTTGCCGTATCTTACATAACTTTGTTTCAGCAAGGGAAACTCGATCCGGATCATCATATACCAGACCCAGGGCAGTAAAAAATCGATCCACTGACTGGAGATCTGGGGAGCCTGGAGGAATAGAGAACACCCAAGATTGAGGGTCCCCTTGTAAGAGCGAGATAACAATTCCCACCCTCTGCTCTTCACTCCCAGATGACCGAGGCCGCAGCCGAAAGTACAATTTACATGCCTCCCGGAAAGTAAAAAATTTGTCCCGCCCACCAGTGAACCTGTCCGGGAGAGCAACCTTAGGTTCAGATCTGGTTTGCTCCGGGGGGGACAAAACCTTGGACTTAATGTCTGCAAACTCCATGGACAACACCTGCAACTGCCGGGCCAGCTGGGCTACTGGATCCATGACAGCTGGGGAGAATCTTTAGTATGGGCCGGTGAAAATGTCACGCTGTATAGCAGATATATATATATGTGATGTCAGTAATCTATATCAAAAGGGCAACATACTATATAACATGCGTATAGATATATGATAACATAGAATTACCTGACAGAATGTCCAGTGGGTCAATACGGAATCCGTTACACGCTGTCTCCGGCTAGAGGGTGACCGGGGTCTATGCTGACCCTAAACTGGGGTCCTAACTAATCCCTCTACCTGGAGGTACTGTTAAAGGTACAGAGGTCCAGGCCACCAGCGTAAACCCTGTCTCCTATCAATCCCTGCCAACTGTAATCTAGTCCTAAGAAGGACCCCGATTACCACCAAAGGGAATGAACAGGTAACGGTTAATGAACAGAAAGACATACAAGAAAGACAAGAAATAAAGTAAATAAAGTCTTACATACAACACTCACACACAGTAGGAACACCTAAGGTCTCAGAGATAAACTATAAGCTGTAAGAGTAAAAACAACTAAGGAGCTCTTAGCTTAAGTATTCTCAGAACCGATCCAGTCTGCTAGACTACATGAATGCTTTCACCGGCATCTAACAAGCAGACTGGCAGGTATATGAAGGAATCTAATTAGAACATAATCAAAAGCAGCCGGGCGAGGCTGGACCTAGTCTTAGCAAAGAGCTAGGTAAAATTAACTCCCTCATTACCAAACACAAAGAAACAGCAACTCAGCTGTGAGAAGTCAGAGTGTGTAATCGCGACGATCCTCGTGGCGATACACCCATGACAGGAACCTATTGGATTGCAGTAACCTGAACTAACCACACAACTAGAGGTAGCCGTGGAGCGTTCCTACGTTGATCCTAGACGCCTCGTCACAGCCTGAGAGATAACTACACCTAAAGGCAGAAAGATGAAAGCTATCTGCCCCGGAGCAGATCCCCAAAGAAAATAGGAAGCCCCCAAACATGTAATGGTGGTTAGACAAGAAGAAGCACGGACACAGACAGAAAATAGAATGAGCAAACGCTGGGGCCCAATCTGTCTAGACAGAAAAGTACAGGAAAGGATTCTTACTGCAATCCAAAAAAAACCCTAAAAAATACCAACTCTTCTGATTGCAAAAACACCTGAGATCACACGATCTCTACCACCTAAATCAGATCTCTGGTGTAACAAAACTAAGCCGCAGCCACTGAAAAAACAGGAAAAAGCATATGAACAAATAACAGTGGCTGCAGATAAACTGAGAGGAGCACAGGCCCCCAGGAGGGGACCCGGCTGACCTCCACAGAAGTGCAGGGAACTATGCAAAAAGCAAGCACAAAAATAAAAGCAGAAAATATCTTATCTGAAAGCAGAAGATGAAGGCAAGACTCAGCAAACTTCCAAATGAACCAGGACCCACAATTGAGACAAGAACAATTGATCACCGGCGACCATCCAGTCCATGTTCCCAGATTGCCATTCCTCGCTGTGAGGTTCAGTACTGTCTGCAACAACCAGAGGGAGCCTCTGCTCAGAAACCATCTCCAGCACATTCATAACAGTACCCCCCTTGAGGAGGGGTCACTGAACCCTCACTTGTGCAACCAGGCCGATCAGGATGAGCTCGGTGATAGGCACAGATCAGTCTCCTAGCATGGATGTCCGAAGCAAACACCCAAGAATTGTCCTCCTGACCATAACCTCTCCACTTAACCAATAGAGTTAGAGTTTCTGTCTAGAAAAACGAGAATCCAATATTTTCTCAACCACATACTCCAGATTGCCCTCAACCAAAACAGGGTCAGGAGGCGCAGCCATAGGAACCACTGGCTCGACAAACCTCTTCAATAAGGACTTGTGGAACACGTTATGGATCTTAAATGTCCCTGAAAGAAGCAAACGGAAGGAAACAGATTAAGAATCTCCATGATCTTATAAGGTCCAATGAACCTAGGCTTAAACTTTGGAGATGCAACCCTCATAGGGATATTTCTTGAGGACAACCAAACTAAGTCCCCTACTTTAAACAGAGGACCATCAGTCCTATGCCGGTTGGCAAACCGTTGGGCCTTCTACTGAGAGAGAGACAGCCTCTCCACTACATAGTCCCAAATCTGCTGCATACGCTCCACAACAGAGTCAACACCCGGACAGACAGAAGCCTCCGCCTGTCCCGAAGAAAATCGGAGGTGAAACTCAGAATTGCAGAAAAATGGAGACATCAAGGTGGCAGAGCTAGCCCTATTAATAAGAGCAAACTCAGCCAAAGGCAAAAAAGAGACCCAGTCATCTTGATCAGCAGACACAAAACATCTCAAATAAGTCTCCAAGGTCTGGTTTGTTCTCTCGGTTTGTCCATTGGTCTGAGGATGAAATGCAGAGGAGAAAGAAAATTGAACAAAATGTCCTCCAAAATCTGGAAACAAACTGGACTCCTCTGTCAGACACAATGTTCTCCGGAATGCCATGTAACCGAACCACGTGCTGAAGGAACAAAGGCACCAATTCGGAGGAGGAAGGTAACTTAGGTAATGGCACAAGATGTATCACAGATTACCCAGATAACTGTCAATTTCTGAGAAACAGGGAGGTCGGAAATAAAATCCATAGAGATATGGGTCCATGGCCTCTTGGGCACAGGTAATGGCATCAACAAACCACTAGAGCGAGAGCAAGGCTTGGAACGAGAGCAAGTCCCACAGGACTGCACAAAGTCCCTGACGTCACGACACAAAGTAGGCCACCAAAAGGACCGACTCACCAAGTCTCTAGTACCAAAAATCCCGGGATGACCAGCCAACGCGGAACAATGAATCTCAGACATCACACTCTTCTTCCACTGGTCTGGGACAAACAATTTTCCAACAGGGCAGTGCTCAGGTTTATCCTCCTGACACCCCTCCAGAGCCCGTCTCAAATTGGGCGAGATGGCGGAAAGTACTACACACTCTTTCAAAATAACAGCAGGATCAGATAACTCAGGAGAATCCGCAAAGAAACTCCTTGAGAGGGCATCCGCCTTAACATTCTTAGTGCCAGGAAGAAAAGAAACCACAAAATTAAAACGTGTGAAAAACAAGGCCCACCTGGCCTGTCTAGGATTAAGTCGCTTGGCTGATTCGAGATAAACCAGGTTCTTATTGTCCGTGAGGACCACCACCTGATGTTTGGCTCCTTCCAGCCAATGTCTCCACTCTTCAAAGGCCCACTTCATGGCCAATAACTCCCGATTACCCACGTCATAATTACGTTCAGTTGGAGAAAACTTTCGAGAGAAAAAGGCACAAGGGTTACTCTTAGAGGTCTCTGGATCCCTTTGGGACAAAACGGCACCTGCCCCAATCTCAGAGGCATCAACCTCCTCCTGAAACGACAGAGAAACATCAGGCTGCCATAGAACAGGAGCAGAAATTAATCTCTGCTTAAGTTCCTGAATTGCAGAAACTGCCTCAGGAGGCCAATTCACCACATTGGAACCCTTTTTGGTCAGATCAGTCAATGGTTTAACAATACCAGAGAAATTACCAATAAATTTACGATAAAAATTGGCAAAACCCAAAAATCTCTGAAGAGCCTTCAATGAAGTAGGTTGAACCCAATCACAGATGGCCTGAACCTTGACCGGGTCCATTTCAATAACAGACGGAGACAAAATGAATCCCAGAGAAGAGGCCTTCTGTACGCCAAAAAGACACTTTGATCCCTTCACATACAGTGCATTCTCTCTCAAAATCTGGAACACAGTCCGAACATGTTTCACATGAGAGTCCCAGTCATTGGAAAAAATCAAGATATCATCCAAATAAACAATCAGAAATTTATCCACAAAATCCCTGAAAATATCATTCATAAAGGATTGGAAGACAGAAGGGGCATTAGTAAACCCAAAGGGCATCACTAGGTACTCAAAATGCCCCTTTGGAGTATTAAACGCCATCTTCCGTTCATCCCCGTGCTTAATACGAATAAGGTTATACGCCACCCTGAGGTCAAGCTTGGTAAACCAACTAGCACTTTTCACTCTGGAAAACAGATCAGAAATCAAGGGTAATGGATATTGATATTTCACAGTGATCTTATTCAGGAGGCGATAATCAATAAACGGCCTCAATGAACCATCCTTTTGGCCACAAAGAAAAAAACGCACCCAAGGGTGAAGAGGATGGTCTGATATGACCCTTCTCCAATGACTCCTTGATATAAGATCGCATAGCATCGTGTTCAGGTACAGATAAATTAAAAAGGCGACCTTTAGGAAATTTACCACCAGGCACTAATTCAATAGCGCAATCGTAGCTCCTGTGAGGTAAGGATGCAGATTTACTTTCACTAAACACATCAGAAAAATCTGTCAAAAAGTCAGGAACATCTGAGACTGGGGAGAGGCAGAAAAAACAGGAGTGCCAGCATTCACACATTGGCAACCCCAACTGGTCACAGACACAGATTTCCAATCCAAAACAGGATTATGAATCTGCAACCAAGGGAAACCCAGAACAATAATGTCATGCAGATTATGAACACCAGAAATTTGCAACTCTCCTGATGATCTGGTTCAACCCTCATTATCACCTGAGTAGAAAATTGGGGTTTATTCTCCGCCAAAGGGGTAGAATCAATGCCCAATAGGGGAATAGACTTCCGCAGGGTATCATGGAAAAGCCACAACGTTTGGCAAAGTCGAAATCCATCAGGTTAATAGCTGCTCCTGAATCAACAAAAGCCTGAGCCGAAAATGTGGAAGGGAGCAAATCAGGGTAACAGTCAACAGAAATTTAGTCTGAACACTACCCAAGACAACTGAGCGCGCAAAACGTCTTCCACGCTTAGGGCAGATGGAAATAGCATGAGAGGCGTCACCACAGTAGAAACATAACCCATTGCGCTTTCAAAATTCATGACGCTGTGCCCCAGAAGTCACTCCGTCACACTGAATGGGCTCAGGAGCTGGCCCACAAGGCAACACCATCTCACACATACCTCTGCGCTCACGCAAACGTCTGTCAATTTGAGTAGCCAAAGACATAGAATCATTGAGACCATAGGGTACAGGGAATCCCACCATAACGTCCTTTACATTCTCTGACAGACCCTTCCGAAAAAGGGCTGCCAAAGCATCATCATTCCATTTGGTCAGGACTGCCCACTTTCGAAATTTCTGACAGTACAGTTCAGCAGCTGCACAGCCCTGACTTAATGCCAACAAGGTCTTCTCAGCATGATCAGTGACATTAGGTTCATCGTACAACAACCCCAGAGCCTGAAAAAATACATCAACATCATTCAAAACAGGATCCCCAGATGTCAGGGAAAAAGCCCAATCCTGAGGGTCTCCGCGCAGGAGATTGATGACAATTTGAACCTGCTGTGCTGCGTTCCCTAAGGACCTAGGCTTCAAGGCAAAAAACAACTTACAGTTATTTTTGAAATTCAGAAATTTATCCCGATCCCCCAAAAACAAATCTGGCATGGGAATCATAGGTTCCACAATCGGCAACCCAGCAAGACAGGTAGCAATACTCCGAACCTCAGTGGCAAGCTGATCCACACAGCCAGACAACTGTGCAAACTCCATTGAGAGAAAAAAAATCCTCCTCAGCACCCAGAGAAAAAGAGGGAAAAAATGCAACAAACAGAGAAAAAAAAAATCTCCGACAACTCTGACACCTTTTTTTTTTTTCCACACTATTTTTCTTTTCTGTGAGTACCATATAATTTTAGCTTGTCCGGTGATACTGTTATGTTTAGGTAGCTGAGGAGAAAAAGCAAAAACAGTAATACACCAGAGAGGCTGGAACCTATTGGATTGCAGTAACTTGAACTAACCACACAACTAGAGGTAGCCATGGAGCGTTCCTACGTTGATCCTAAACGCCTCGTCACAGCCTGAGAGATAACTACACCTAAAGGCAGAAAGAGGAAAGCTATCTGCCCCAGAGCAGATCCCCAAAGAATAATAATGTAATGGCGGTTAGACAAGAAGAAGCATGGACACAGACAGAAAATAGAATGAGCAAACGCTGGGGCCCAATCTGTCTAGACAGAAAAGTACAGGAAAGGATTCTTACTGCAATCCAAAAAAAACCCTAAAAAATACCAACTCTTCTAATTGCAAAAACACCTGAGATCACACGATCTCTACCACCTAAATCATATCTCTGGTGTAACAAAACTAAGCCGCAGCCACTGAAAAAACACGAAAAAGCAAATGAACAAATAACAGTGGCTTCAGATAAACTGAGAGGAGCACAGGCCCCCAGGAGGGGACCCGGCTGACCTCCACAGAAGTGCAGGGAACTATGCAAAAAGCAAGCACAAAAATAAAAGCAGAAAATATCTTATCTGAAAGCAGAAGATGCAGGCAAGACTCAGCAAACTTCCAAATGAACCAGGAACCACAATTGAGACCAGAACAATTGATCACCGGCGACCATCATGGGAGAGAACCTCTCTTATATCAGTCCAGTCCGTGATCCCAGATTGCCATTCCTCGCTGTAAGGTTCAGTGCTGTCTGCATCCACCAGAGGGAGCCTCTGCTCAGAAACCATCTCCAGCACATTCATAACAGGAAACACATTAGGATAACAAAACCCCCAAGAAGTGGCTCTGAGTACTATAATTATAAAAAGTACTTTTCTACGATACTCATGGCCATTGCCGATGCAGACTGCAGGTTTATTGCGGTGGACATTGGGGCATTTGGCTGGGGCAATGACTCTGAGACCTTTAAGAACTCGGACATGGGCCGTAGGGTGAATGGAAACCATTTTAATTTCCCCCTGCCACGGCCTCTTCCCCACACCGAAGATCCACCACTGCCATTTGCAATGGTTGGTGATGAGGCCTTTCAAATGTGTACAAACCTGTTGAAACCGTACTCTAGCCGGGACTTGGACCACACCAAAAAATCTTTAATTGCAGACTGACCAGGGCCAGAAGAACTGTAGCGTGTGACTTTGGTATTCTTGTGTCCATTGGCACATTCTAGGCACAGCCATTAATCTGAAACTTGAAACTGTGGATGAGGTGATGAAAGCCTGTGTGGTTCTTCACAATTTTGTGATGATTAAAGAGCACCCTACCTTTGAACTAGATGAACCACCTGTCAACCTATTGCCTGAATTCACTCAGCACCCTCTCAGGTCATCAGTTGAAGTTAGCCAAATGAGGGACCATTTTGCGGCCTACTTTATATCTGATGTGGGACGTGTGGAATGGCAAGAGCAAATGGTGTAATAAATTTTTTTTCTTGTGTTTATGTTAATAAAAAACCTGTTTTGATACCTGTACCGAGTGCACTCTGTTTTTATACACTCAAATACAATAATCACCTGCACAGGTGTCCCAGTGAAGTCAGGATGCTGTGTTTTGTGCATCATGACTTTAAGAGGACTCCTACCAGGTGAGTCTACAGAGAAAAGTTGTCTGACCTTCATCATCTCTCCAGTCTGTGTTCAAACAGATTGCAGCCGCGGTGGAGATACTGCAGCGATGGTTGAGATACAACAAATATTATACACCTGCCCTGATGTTACAAATAGTGATTTTGGGATGCACTAGCCTCCTTCATTCTTTATGACACCTGACCATATGAGTATAAATATTATTTGTAGTATCTCCACTGTGGCTTCAGTATGCACGCACACTGGAGAGATTATAAAGTTTATACAACTTCTACAATCCCGTAGCCTGGTGTCATGCTGAAGTGAGGATGCAAAAAAAAGGATCCTGTCTTCAGAATTTTATGACACCTGGGCAGGTGAATACACATATGAGTAACCCCACCAGCATCTCTCCAGTCTGCGTGCGATAGATAATGCAGACTGAAGCGACGCTGCAGATGACAACTCATAGGTATAGTCACCTGGCCAGGTGTGATAAATAGTTATGATACCAGGCCAGGGGATTGTAGATATGATGTGTATTTTCTCCATCATCTCTTCAGTTGATTCATCACACACTGAATAGAGGATGTTGTTAATTACAAGGTATAACTACAATCACAAGGCCTTGTGTCACAACGAGTGAAATGTTGATGGGCAAAACACACCATCCTCAATTCACTCTTTATGATACCTGGTAAGGTGAGAATAGATATGCCTTGCATTCACCAACATCCTCTATTCAGGCTATGAATATTTGTAGACTGAAGAGACTGGTGGTGAAAATACAAGTCATATATTTGTGTTTTTGACAACACATAGCTCCAGGAATGACACAAGAAGCATGTGTCGGTAATGGAGCTATGTGGTGGAAAAATCACAAAGTGTATGGCGCAGTGTGTGTACGGCGCAGTGTGTGTAGGCGGCGAAAGATACAATTAAACTAAACATGGGGAAAAAAAGGCACATTTATTTTACAAGACACACTGACAAAAAAAAATTAATGGGGCTTACGTTTGGGGGAAGATGGGGGTGTGGAGCGACAAGGATTGACTTTGGGGGGTGACGAAGGGATTCGAGGGTAAGGGGCAACTAAAGTGGTGGGGGAAAGCAGCGGGTCAAACACAGTGGGAGGTGAGGGGGGGGAGGACAAAAGTCTTTAATTTTTTGTGGACTCTTCGTCCAATCTTTGTACTTTTTTTGGAGGTCCTGGGGCTTGGGGACCTCCTGTAGCTTGGAGACCTCCTGGTGCTTGTGGAGCTCCTTTGGCTTGGGACCTGGTGCTTGGGGACCTCCTTTGGCTCGGGGACCTGGTGCTTGGAGACTTCCTGTGGCTGTGGCTTGGGGACCGCCTGGCGCTTGTGGAGCTCCTTTGGCTTAGGGACCTGGTGCTTGGGGACCTCCTGTGGCTTGGAGACCTCCTGGTGCTTGTGGAGCTCCTTTGGCTTGGGGACCTGGTGCTTGGGGCCTTTCTGTGGCTGTTGCTTGGGGACCTCCTGGCGCTTGTGGAGCTCCTTTGGCTTAGGGACCTGGTGCTTGGGGACCTCCTGTGGCTTGGAGACCTCCTGGTGCTTATGGAGCTCCTTTGGCTTGGTGACCTGGTGCTTGGGGACCTTCTGTGGCTCGGGGAGCTGGCGCTTGGGGACTTCCTGTGGCTGTGGCTTGGGGAACTCCTGGCGCTTGTGGAGCTCCTAGTGCTTAGGGACCACCGTGTGCTGGGGACCTCCATGGGCTGCTGGACCTCCTGCCAGGGTCTGAGGCCCTGAATAGAGAATGAGGGTCCCCAGCTGCTGCTCGGTGGTGGTGGCATCCCTGGAAGTGGTTGCAGTCCAAGCAGGGGTGGAGGTCCAAACAGGGGTGGAGGATGTCCAAACAGGAGCAGCGCTTGGCATGGTGGTGGCGGGGGAGTGTCCAGCTGCACTGTGACTGTGTGTGGTGTAGTGTGATCCAGCATGGCTTGGAATACTGGTGGCCGTGCAGTGGTATGCAGCAGAAGTCGGTAGTGAGGTGAAGCGAGTCAGTGGTGGCATGGGTGGGAAAGGCACCACTGGCTGCTGCATGTACTGACTATTCTGCATAGCCTGCATGTAAGCATTGTTGCAGGCATGCATCACAGTCAGCTGGAGATCAGGACTAAGGTGTTCCGCCATGCCCCGTTCAATTTGTTGAAAAAAATGGTGCGCTGGTCTTTTGAGCTCGGCTTCAAGATAGTCAAGGCGACGCTCGACAGACTGGAAGCATTGTTCCATTAATGCAAAACCGCTATCCACTCTGTCGCCCATCGCCTTGAGGCCATTTTGGAAAACCGTGCTCAAGTGAATGAACTCCGGCATGAGATTCCTGTCAGAGTCCTTCTGCCATGGGCTGGAAGTGCCCACAAAACCAGTTGCAGAGACCTGTGACAGGGGAACACCTGATAGACCAGCTTCCTGTTCTCCAGCTGTCAGTGTTGCCGACCCGCAAGGTGCTTCTTGGCTGGTGGATGGCTGGGACGGGTCCGAGGCAGCTCTCTGAAGGACCGCTCCAGGACCAGGTTGCAGGGTGCTGCTCCAGGTGCTGTGAAAAAAAAAAAACATTAGTATCATGCATTTAAAAATGCCAAGTCCTGTGGAATAGAAAAACACAGAGTAAACACAATACAATACAACAACAAAATACTTATTGTCTGGTGGCAAGGTTCGGTCTTAAGAAAGCCAAAACCCGATGGTACCAGTACTTTCTTGTGGTCTTTGCCGCAGCACCACTGGCAACCCGGTTCTCCTGCATCAGGTCCCTGTGAAGCGGTCCTTCAGAGAGCGCCAACGGGTTCTGACCTTGTTCACTGTGGAAAATCAAAAACAAAATTTAGACAATGCACTGTAGGCCGGGATCACACAAATGTGTGTGATGCAAGAAACTCACAGGAGTTACTAGCATCCCACACAGTTGTGTGATCCTGGCCAAGATCACTGCAGCATCACACACCATTGAAATACTTTCGAAATTCCTTGCGGACCCGGGGAGAGGCGTTGTCCCAGCCATCCATCAGCGCTGCGGCCACCTCATTCCAGAGCCGCCGGATCACCACGTTGTCACAGTGGATTGGATCACGGCTGTCCCCCAACTGGACTCGCTCCTGGACCAACTGGATCAGGGCGTCATTGTCCAGGGCGAGTTCCTCATCCCATTGTGAAGCCTAGAAAACAAAGCAAAACATTAATCTTGGAAAGATTTGAAAATGAAAAAGATAGAATACAAGACAGAATAGAAGAAAGATTGAGAATACAAACAAGATTGAATAGGAAAAACAGGCAAGAAAAAAGTCAGGGGCAAAAAATTAGTACAATCTGTCAGTCTATACTTACAGGCCGCCTCCCTGCCTGCAGTCGGACTGGCTGCTCCGGCTCTTCCTCGGCTGCCGTGGACGATGTGGACTGAAAAAGAAAAAAAAAAAATTTGCCACATGTGTCCATGCAACAACAAATACTTACCAATCAGTATGGAAGGAAGGTACTCACTTCACCTTCTGCTTGGGCCAGTTCACCAGGTCCAGGAACGTACTCATCTCCTGAAGACATGCTGCAATAAAAAAAGAGACATTAGTACCTAATAAATTGAGAAAAAAGGAGAGAAAAACATTAGGTTTTATACTCACAGTATCCAAGTTTCCAAGCTGTCCAAGAAAAAAGCTGGAATAGCTGCTGTCTTGCTGCTGTCTTGCTCTGTATCTGGCTGTAGAGTAGTGGACTGAAGTGCCAACACCTTCTTTTATACAGGTCCTTCTCAAAAAATTAGCATATAGTGCTAAATTTCATTATTTTTCCATAATGTAATGATTACAATTAAACTTTCATATATTTTAGATTCATTACACACCAACTGAAATTTGTCAGGTCTTTTATTGTTTTAATACTGATGATTTTGGCATACAACTCCTGATAACCCAAAAAACCTGTCTCAAAAAATTAACATATTTCAACCGTCCAATAAAATAAAAGTGTTTTTTAAAAACAAACAAAAAAAACATCAAATAATAAAGTTCAGTTATGCACTCAATACTTGGTCGGGAATCCTTTTACAGAAATGACTGCTTCAATGCGGCGTGGCATGGAGGCAATCAGCCTGTGACACTGCTGAGGTGTTATGGAGGACCAGGATGCTTCGATAGCGGCCTTAAGCTCATCCAGAGTGTTGGGTCTTGCGTCTCTCAACTTTCTCTTCACAATATCCCACAGATTATCTATGGGGTTCAGGTCAGGCAGAGTTGGCAGGCCAATTGAGCACAGTAATACCATGGTCAGTAAACCATTTACCAGTGGTTTTGGCACTGTGAGCAGGTGCCAGGTCGTGCTGAAAAATGAAATCTTCATCTCCATAAAGCATTTCAGCCGATGGAAGCATGAAGTGCTCCAAAATCCCTGATAGCTAGCTGCATTGACCCTGCCCTTGATGAAACACAGTGGACCAACACCAGCAGCTGACATGGCACCCCACACCATCACTGACTGTGGGTACTTGACACTGGACTTCAGGCATTTTGGCATTTCCTTCTCCCCAGTCTTCCTCCAGACTCTGGCACCTTGATTTCCGAATGACATGCAAAATTTGCTTTCATCAGAAAAAAGTACTTGGGACCACTTAGCAACATCCAGTGCTGCTTCTCTGTAGCCCAGGTCAGGCGCTTCTGCCGCTGTTTATGGTTCAAAAGTGGCTTTACCTGGGGAATGCGGCACCTGTAGCCCATTTCCTGCACACGCCTGTGCACGGTGGCTCTGGATGTTTCTACACCAGACTCAGTCCACTGCTTTCTCAGGTCCCCCAAGGTCTGGAATCGGTTCTTCTCCACAATCTTCCTCAGGGTCCGGTCACCTCTTCTCGTTGTACAGCGTTTTCTGCCACATTGTTTCCTTCCAACAGACTTCCCATTGAGGTGCCTTGATACAGCACTCTGGGAACAGCCTATTTGTTGAGAAATTTCTTTCTGGGTCTTACCCTCTTGCTTGAGGGTGTCAATGATGGCCTTCTTGACATCAGTAAGGTCGCTAGTCTTACCCATGATGGGGGTTTTGAGTAATGAACCAGGCAGGGAGTTTTTAAAAGCCTCAGGAATAGGGTTGAGCATTCCCATATTGCAAATATCGGGTATCGGCCGATATTGGCTATATCGGAATTCCGATTCCGAGTTCCGATATTTTCGTCATATCGGATACTGGAATCGGAATGTCACTGTCACTGTCAGTGTCCGTCGGTCGGGTCTGTCAGGAGTCAGCGGCACTTACCCGCAGAAGATCTCCGGCGGTCACATCCTGGACTGCTTGATGGCCGCCATCCTCTTCTCCCTGGCGGTCACATGCAGTTTCTCGCGATAACTGCAGTGACTGCTGGGTAATCGCGGCCGTAAAGCAGTCCGATGACGTCACCGCCGGGGAAGCAGGTAATCAGCTCTGCTGCGCAGGGATGTCAGGCTCTGCCTGGCATTCCGATGTAGCAGAGCTGGATCGTCGTGGGACACTCGTTACTATGGACTGCGTCGGAAAGGTGGTATACTGTTGGTTTCGTTTTTTTATTTTTTTACAGGAGATCGATGGCGTCGCAGGAATGAGAGAGTAATAAAAGAAATGAAAACTGTGTTGTCTCTTTTATTTCATTAAAAGACTTTTTTCTTGCTGTGTCTTTTTTTTAAACATTTAAAAACTTTGGGATTAATAATGGATCGGTGTCTTATTGACGCCTCTCCATTATTAACCGGGCTTATTGTCACCATGCAATCAACGGTGACATTAACCCCTTATTACCCCGCTTGCCACCGCTACAGGGCAAGTCTGAAGAGCCGGGTAAAGTGCCACAATTGGCACATCTTTTGATGCGCCAAATGTGGGGCTGCTGTAGCCTGGTATTATCAGGCTGTTGAGGGCCAAAATCCATGGGCCTTGACAGTCTTTTAATTCCAGGCCGCAGCAGTCTGCATTTTACTTGGCTGGTTAACAAAAATAGGGGGACCCCTACGCCGTTTTTTTTTCGAGGGGATCCCCTATTTTTGTTAACCAGCCAAGCTAAGCAGACTGCTGTGGCCTGGTATTATCAGGCTGGCAAGGTCCATGGATATTGGATCCTTACCAGCCTGAAAAACCAGGCCTCAGCGGTCTGCTTCATCTGGCTGGTTAACAAAAATAGGGGGGACCCCACGCCAATTTTTTTCGAGGGGATCCCCTATTTTTGTTAATCAGCCAAGATATGCAGACTGCTGTGGCCTGGTATTATCAGGCTGGCAAGGTCCATGGATCTTGGCTCCTTAACAGCCTGAAAATCCAGGCCTCAGCGGTCTGCTTCATCTGGCTGGTTAGCAAAAATAGGGGGGACCCCAACGCCAATTTTTTTCGAGGGGATCCCCTATTTTTGTTAACCAGCAAAGATAAGCAGACTGCTGTGGCCTGGTATTATCAGGCTGGCAAGCAGGGTCGGACTGAGCCACCGGGACACCGGAGAAACCTCCGGTGGGCCCCAGCTCCTGTGTGGTGGGCCCTGATTTGAAAGGATAGGTCGCGGGGCAGAGGGGGCGGTGGCCCCGGGCCCCGCGCTCTGAGGGGGCCCACCCGGAGCTACGCTACAGTAACTGTATCGGCGTGCACAGCACGCCGATACAGTTACATTCTGCGGCAGAGCAGGGAGAATCGCTCTCCCTGCTCTGCCGCCCGGAAGCTATGGGGCCTGAACAGGCGGTGGGGGGGCCCGGTGCCAGCAGTGGGCCCCCCACCCGTCATCGGAGGGTCAGCTGTATCGGCATCCAGCCGATACAGCTGACCGCATAGAGAGAGAAGGAGCGAGCGCTCCTTCTCACCCATAATCCCCCTCTCAGCGTCTGACAGCGGGCGCAATGACATCACCTGCCGGCGCCCGCTGTCAGACGCAGAGAGGGAGAACAGTGAGCAGCACAGGAGCCGGGAGGTGAGTATTGTTTTTTTTTTTTTTTTTTTAATGGGGGTGCATTATACTACAGAGGCTGTATATGGGGGTGCATTATACTACAGAGGCTGTATATGGGGGCTGCATTATACTACAGAGACTCCCTATGGGATGCATTATACTACAGAGGCTGCCTATGGGATGCATTATACTACAGAGGCTGCCTATGGGGGTGCATTATAATATAGCGGCTGCCTATGGTGGTGCATTATATTATAGAATCTGCCTATGGGGGTTTATTATAATATAGAGGCTGCCTATGGGGGTGCATTATACTATATTGAGGACTATCTGGTGTATTATGCTGTATGGATGCTATCTAGGGCCATCATACAGTGTTGGACCCATTAAATAGTTTGGGGACATTAAGGGGTCAGTATATATCCAGTGAGGGGCATTATTCTGTGTATAGGGGAGATGTACAGGGGGAGACTTGGGACATTATTAAATGTAAAGTGGACACTTATTGTTATAGGGGAACTCGGGTTACTGTGACTGTCAAAGGGGCACACAGGGCATTATTACAGTCTAGGGGACAAAATGTGGGCACTGTTTTCTAGGGCACTTGCACCCGGCATTACTATATTCTAGAGGGGTGCTTTAAAATTTAGAGGTCACACAGAACCACACAGCAGGTGCAGTAATAGGGACACATACGGCAGCAGCAGCTCAGTATTGGGGTATTAGGTGCAGAAATAGGGACACATATGGCAGCAGCGGCTCAGTATTGGGGTATCAGCAGGATGAGGAGTTTGTGCAGGTTGAGAATAGTCCAATTGGTGACCGTGACAGTGCTAAAAATATGAGAAGTGAAATGTGTCTTTGTTGTAATCTCTGCAGTCGAGTCCTGGCTGGAGAAGTCGTCATGTCGGTCTGGGCCAGATGGAAAAGACATGAAAAGTGAACAATTCCATTAGAAAGAACATCAGCGGTAAGTCATTATCTGTACCTGTGCTGTAATCTATTATATGTTCTGTAGGACTGGTATTATTTACCACAGACCATATGGCGGTAATATCAATATTGGTCTTTTTATATATAGATTATTTTTGGCAACAGCGCGGTCATTTGTTGAGGTTCTCTGATTAGGGGCCCACTCAGAAGTTTCGCCCCCACTAAACCAAAACCCTAGCTACGCCTCTGGCTCTCTCTCTAGTCTTTCTTTCTCTCTCTAGTCTTTCTCGCTCTCTGTTCTTTCCTTCTCGCTCTCTGTTCTTTTTTCTCTCTGTTCTTTCTTTCTCTCTCTCTTTTCTTTCTTTCCTCTCTTTCTTTCTCTGCTTGTTCTTTCTCTCTCGCTGCTCTTTCTTTCTTTTCCTCAGTACCAGCCACTGTGCCCTCATTACCAGTCAGTGTGATCAGCAGTGCTAAATGGGTACGCTTGGGGCGAGGATATGGGTGTGATTAGCTGTGAAATGGGTGTGGTCTGGGCGTGGCCTAAAATTTGCAGCGGCGTGCGTAGCGCGCCGCAGCCTTCAACCCTCTTTCCTGTCTTCAAAATTTGGGAGGTATGCTGTATGACCTCCCTACAACTTCTGGGCATGCTCCTGATGAGCCCGACGGATGGTCTCCTGAGGGATCTCCTCCCACACCTGGACTAAAGCATCCACCAACTCCTGGACAGTCTGTGGTGCAACGTGGCATGGCCTAAAATTTGCTGCAGCAGGCACAGCGTGCCACAGCCTTTGTCCCTCTTTCCCTTCTTCAAAGGTTGGGAAGTATGATGGTGGGCCCCAAGAATAATTTTTCTCTGGTGGGCCCAAGGTACTCCAGTCCGACGCTGCTGGCAAGGTCCATGGATATTGGCTCCCTAACAGCCTTAAATACCATGCCTCAGCAGTCTTCTTCATCAGGCTGGTTAACAAAAATAGGGGGGACCCCACGCCATTTTTTTTCGAAGGGAACCCCTATTTTGTTAATCAGTTCCCTCTGACGTCACTGATTGTGTCCCTGGCTGACCTGAAGTGAAAGTGGAAAGCAATCAATTAAGCTTTCCACTTCCTCTCCTGTAAGCCAGGAGAGGAACTCATTCATTTGGGGGTTTACTGTGAGGCTGCAGCATTAGCTGCGGTCCCTGCAGTAAACACAGGGCCGCCATCAGGGCATGAGAACCCTTACTGCGGTATGGGGCCCCGTGATTAGGGGGGGCCCGCCGCCCGAGCAAGCAGGTTTGAGCTCGGGCCGGGGCCCCCAACATTTTGAGGCTCCCCCTGCATCTCAAGGGGCCCCCAGCTAGCGGCACATCACGCAGCCGCTATGGGGGCCCCTGTGAGACAGGGGGGCCCGCCTGCCCCCAGCGCTGACTCCCCCCGCCACTGCATTGAACTATACCGGCGTCTGCCAGTACAGTTCAAAGCGATGATGGAGGAGAGAGCATCAGCTGACGCCCCCTCTCCCATCATTCCCCGCTCTGCCTCTGACACAGCGCGCTCACTGTGTGCCGGGCAGAGCAGGAGACAGGAGCTGGGAGCAGCGCTGGCACCAGGAGAGGTGAGGAGTGTTTTTTTTGTTTTTTTTATAAATCTGTCCTGCTGTGGGGCCATTCCTGGAGGGGAGGAGAGATGAGGACTGTAAAATGGGGGCCCTGCTATATCCAATGTGGGCCCTGCTATATACTATGTGGGCCCTGCTGTATACTATGGGGGCCCTGCTATATCCAATGTGGGCCCTGCTGTATACTATGGGGGCCCTGCAATATACAATGTGGGCCCTGCTATATACTATGTGGGCCCTGCTGTATACTATGGGGGCCCTGCTATATCCAATGTGGGCCCTGCTATATCCAATGTGGGCCCTGCTATATACTATGTGGGCCCTGCTATATACTATGTGGGCCCTGCTGTATACTATGTGGGCCCTGCTGTATACTATGTGGGCCCTGCTATATCCAATGTGGGCTCTGCTATATACTATGTGGGCCCTGCTATATACTATGTGGGCCCTGCTGTCTACTATGGGGGCCCTGTTATATCCAATGTGGGCCCTGCTATATACTATGTGGGCCCTGCTATATACAATGTGGGCCCTGCTATATACTATGTGGGCCCTGCTGTATACTATGGGGGTCCTGCTATATACAATGTGGGCCATACTGTATACTATGTGGGCCCTGCTATATACAATGTGGGCCCTGCTGTATACTATGTGGGCCCTGCTATATACTATGTGGGCCCTGCTGTACACTATGTGGGCCCTGCTATATACTATGTGGGCCCTGCTGTACACTATGTGGGCCCTGCTATATACAATGTGGGCCCTGCTGTATACTATGTGGGCCCTGCTATATACTATGTGGGCCCTGCTATATACTATGTGGGCCCTGCTATATACTATGTGGGCCCTGCTGTCTACTATGGGGGCCCTGTTATATCCAATGTGGGCCCTGCTATATACTATGTGGGCCCTGCTATATACAATGTGGGCCCTGCTATATACTATGTGGGCCCTGCTGTATACTATGGGGGTCCTGCTATATACAATGTGGGCCATACTGTATACTAAGTGGGCCCTGCTATATACAATGTGGGCCCTGCTGTATACTATGTGGGCCCTGCTATATACTATGTGGGCCCTGCTGTACACTATGTGGGCCCTGCTATATACTATGTGGGCCCTGCTGTACACTATGTGGGCCCTGCTATATACAATGTGGGCCTTGCTGTATGCTATGGGGCCCTGCTGTATACTATGGGGGCCCTGCTATATACAATGTGGGCCCTACTGTATACTATGTGGGCCCTGCTATATACAATGTTGGCCCTGCTGTATACTATGTGGGCCCTGCTATATACTATGTGGGCCCTGTTGTACAATGTGGGCCCTGCTATATACTATGTGGGCAGCACTCTATACTATGTGGGCCCTGTTGTATACTATGTAGGCCCTGCTATATACTATGTGGGCTCTGCTGTACACTATGTGGGCCCTGCTATATACTATGTGGGCCCTGCTGTACACTATGTGGACTGTGTTATATACTATGGGGGATATATTATATTTTATAGGGTGGCTGTGTTATATAATATGTAGCTGTGTTATATACTTTGTGGCTGTGTTATATACTATGGGGGGCTACGTTATATTCCTTTGGGGAGGCAGGCTGTATGATATTCTATTTGGGGATACATTATATTCTATGGGGGGCTGTATTATATTTATTATATTCTATGAGGGGGCTACATTATACTGTATGAGGTGGCTACATTGTATTCTATGGGGGGCTAGATTATATTGTATGGGGGCTTGATTATACTTTATGAGGGGGCTACATTATATTCTATGGGGGCTGCATTATACTATATGAGTAGGGCTACATTGTATTTTATGGAGGGGCTACATTATACTATATAAGGGGGCTCAATTATATTCTATGGGGGTTTACATTATACTCTGTGGGGTGGTACCATGGTTGCATTATACTCTGTGGGGTGGCTGCATTATGCTCTATAGGGTGACTGCATTATACTATATGTGGGCTGCATTATACTGTATCGAGGACTATGGGGAATACATTATACTATATGAAGAACTATGGGGTGCATTATACTATGGGAAGTGAATTGTACTACATGGATGACTATGGCGGTGCATTATACTATATGGAGCACTATGTGGAGTGTATTATACTATATGGATGACTAAGTGTATTTTAATATATTGAGGGCTATTAGGAGTGTATTATACTATATGGAGGACTATGGATACATTATATTATATGGAGGACTATGTGGTGTGCACTTTACAATATGGAGGACTGTGGTGCACATTATAATATATGGAGGACAAAGGGGTGTATTATACTAAACAAGCAAAATGCTGCATTTTCATCAAGTGATTGGTGTTAAAGGGAATCTGTCACCCTAAATTGGCGGGATATTTAAATGATGGCAGTCAGGTCAGATGGGCGGTGTTTTGGGTACTTGCCTTAACATGTTGTTCGCTGCTGTCTCCATTATTTCTGGGAATTGTAGTCGTTGCCCTCCATATAGCGCACCTGTGCATTGCAATCTTGAATTGCGCACGCGCAGTATGCTTTGCCCGCAGATTGCAATGCGCAGGCGCGTTATATGGAGGGCAACGACTACAATTCCCAGAAATAATGGAGACAGCGGCGAACAACATGTTAAGGCAAGTACCCAAAACACCGCCTATCTGACCTGACTGCCATCATTTAAATATCCCGCCAATTTAGGGTGACAGATTCCCTTTAATGTGTGATTGGTGAGGGCATGGTGCAGAAGTGAAGTTTTTCCATGAAAGGGCGTAGGGATTTTGGAAGGTTTGCATGGTGGAGGAGGAGCTAGGGTGGATGCGGAACTGGGGGGTGGAGCCTGGGCGGAGTCTCAAGGGGGGCCCCATAAATTTTGCCAGTATGGGGCCCCGAAATTCCTAGTGGCAGCCCTGAGTAAACATTAACCCTTTCTGAAGGATTACACCGTGGGACCTGACTGTGCATGGGATAGGTAAGAATAATTTTGCTTTTTTATTTTATTTTTATTACAGGAAATGGTTTTTGCAGTAAAATAAAAGATGGTCAAAAACGTGTCTTTATTTCATTAAAATGATTTTTAATTAAAGTGTGTGTGTTTTATTTTTATTTCATGCAATAGGATTAATAATTGATAGTTGTCTAATTGACAGCTCTCAATTATTAACCTGGCTTAATTTCACCTTTCAATAGCAAGGTGGCTTTAACCCCATATTAACCCATTCGCCACCGCTACAGGGCAATGGGAATAGACGGGCAAAGTGCCAGAAAGGGCGAATCTAATTATAGATTTGTCTTTTCTGGGGTGTCTGGGGGCAGATGTTAGTAGCCAGGGGGGGGCCAAAAATAATGGTCCCTCTCTGGGCTATTATTATCTGCCCCCACTCACTGGCTTTGTCTGTCTGGTTGCGAAAATAGGGCGGGAGCCCACGCATTTTTTTTCAGCAATTTTACACCTCATATATATATATACATGTCATTGAATTTGTGACACATATATATATATATATATATATTTATAGTTCCTACACTTCTACATAGTATAATAGCCGCTAATTCAATTGCCGGCTTTTGTGAAAATGCAGAACCCGACATGAAATGACACTTGGTTTACATAGAGTTAACCATGTCTTTTCATGTAGTTTGATATCTGATTTGCACAAACAATTACATGAGTGTAAGTGTGCAAAATTTCACACCTGTAGGGGTTAATTAAAGGTGTAAATTCGTAGCAAAAAAGTCAGTTTTTTTTACAACGAATTTACACCTTTAATTAACCCCTACAGGTGTGAAATTTTGCACACTTACACTCATGTAATTGTTTGTGCAAATCAGATATCAAACTACATGAAAAGACATGGTTAACTCTATGTAAACCAAGTGTCATTTCATGTCGGGTGCTTCTGTCTTTTCACAAAAGCCGGCTTTACCCGGCAATTGAATCAGAGGCTATTTTACTATGTAGAAGTGTATAAACTATAAATATATGTATATATATATGTCACAATGACATGTATATATATATATATATATATATATATATGTATTCTATGTGTGTATATTTAGTGTTTACAAGGAAAGAAAGAGGTTTTTTTAGTTACGATATTTTGTTCCCATAGACTTACATTGGATTTCCGGTATCGGTATCGGGTATTGCCGATATTTTAATGGTATCGGCGATACCATTCCGATTCCGATACTTTCCGATATCCAAAAGTATCGCTCAACTCTACTCAGGAATCTTTTGCATGTGTTTAGAGTTAATTAGTTGATTCAGAAGATTAGGGTAATAGGTCGTTTAGAGAACCTTTTCTTGATATGCTAATTTTTTGAGACAGGTTTTTTGGGTTATCAGGAGTTGTATGCCAAAATCATCAGTATTAAAACAATAAAAGACCTGACAAATTTCAGTTGGTGTGTAATGAATCTAAAATATATGAAAGTTTAATTGTAATCATTACATTATGGAAAATAATGAATTTTAGCACTATATGCTAATTTTTTGAGAAGGACCTGTATACACTACCCCCATACAATGTTTCTTTGTTTAGTGGGTGGTTTAAACCAGTGTCTAGACATGGTTATCTTTGACAATGCATGCGCCTTTTTAACGACTTTGGGCAGACCCAAAAATGCAACATGTTGCGTTATGCGCGCCAAGTCGCTCACGACGAAATAACGCGAGCGCATGAAAATGCTGATGATTGCATGATAACGCTAAACCATGTGCCCCCAAGTTAAAGATAGGGGCGCATGGCGCATGCGATCGAATGAGCATGATGCGCTGTGCTAAAAAACGCCAATGTGAAACCAGCCTAAGAGCACCACAACCGTACTTCACTCACAATATTTGAATGAGTTACTACAGTTGGTGCCTTCGAGGGTGTATGGTTGACCCAGCTTGTAGTTTTTGGAAGGCTTTGCACTTTGTGCATAGTGTTTATGAGTCTAGGAGTACCATTACATGACAATTTGAACAGAATGTGTATGAGGTCCTCCTTTTTGTCTAATGCAAGGTGTATCTGAGTCCCTCTTACATCAAATTTTTGTCAGTTCTTGCTTCCTTCATGAATTACACTGAAATTTCCAATTTTTTTGCTAAATATTTTGAATTTTGGTTTACTTAAATTCTTTTTTTTTTAAATATTTTTTAAATTTATATAGAAGTTATTATACAGGAAAAAAATGTTTCTTAACATTTTTCATGTAAACTCCAATTTCTTGGCAATTTTGAATGTTTTGTCAGTAGAGTTGAGCGATACTTTCCGATATCCTAAAGTATCGGAATCGGAATGGTATCGCCGATATCACTAAAAAATCGGCGATACCCGATACCGATACCGGAAGTCCCATGTAAGTCTATGGGAACAAAATATCGCAACTAAAAAAAACCCATTCTTTCCTTGTAAACACTAAATATACACACATAGAATACATATATATATATATACATGTCATTGTGACATATATATATACATATATGTATAGTTTATACACTTCTACATAGTAAAATTTCCTTTGATTCAATTGCCGGGTAAAGCCGGCTTCAGTGAAAAGACAGAAGCACCCGACATGAAATGACACTTGGTGTACATAGAGTAACCATGTCTTTTCATGTCGTTTGCTATCTGATTTGCACAAACAATTACATCAGTCTATGTGTGCAAAATTTCACACCTGTAGGGGTTAATTAAAGGTGTAAATTCGTTGTAAAAAAAACGGACTTTTTTGCTACAAATTTACACCTTTAATTAACCCCTACAGGTGTGAAATTTTGCACACATAGTCTGATTTAATTGTTTGTGCAAATTAGATAGCAAAGGACATGAAAAGACATGGTTAACCCTATGTACACCAAGTGTCATTTCATGTCGGGTTCTGCATTTTCACAAAAGCCGGCAATTGAATTAGCGGCTATTATACTATGTAGAAGTGTATGAACTACAAATATAAATATATATATATATGTGTCACAAATTCAATGACATGTATATATAATTATATATATATATATATATATATATATTATATATATATATATATATGAGGTGTAAAATTGCTGAAAAAAAATGCGTGGGCTCCCGCCCTATTTTCGCAACCAGACAGACAAAGCCAGTGAGTGGGGGCAGATAATAATAGCCCAGAGAGGGACCATTATTTTTGGCCCCCCCCGGCTACTTAACATCTGCCCCCAGACACCCCAGAAAGGGCAAATCTCTAATTAGATTTGCCCTTTCTGGCACTTTGCCCGTCTATTCCCATTGCCCTGTAGCGGTGGCGAATGGGTTAATAAGGGGTTAAAATGACCTTGCAATTGAAAGGTCACTTTAAGCCAGGTTAATAATTGAGAGCTGTCAATTAGACAACTATCAATTATTAATCCTATTGTATGAAAGAAAAATCAAACACACACACTTTAATAAAAAAGAAGTTTAATGAAATAATCACACAGTTTTTGACCATATTTTATTTACCTGCTAAAACCATTTCCTGTAATAAAAATAAAATAATAAAGCAAGATTATTCTTACCAATCCGATGCACAGTCAGGTCCCACGGTGTAATCCTTCAGAAAGGGTTAATGTTTACTGCAGGGACCGCAGCTAATGCTGCAGCCTCACAGTAAACCCCAAATGAATGAGTTCCTCTCCTGCCTGACAGGAGAGTAAAGGCTGGGTGTCACATAACGATACACCAGCGATCCCGACAACGATATGCACTTGTCAGGATCGCTGGTGTATCGCTACATGATCGCTGGCAGCGATCTGGGACAGCGACACTGCGGGTAACATCGCTTAAGGGCCCGTCTCACATAGCGATATCGCTACCGAGATCGCTGCTGAGTCACAAGTTTTGTGACGCAGCAGCAAGCTCACCAGCGATATCACTGTGTGTGACATTCAGCGACGATCAGCCCCCCTGCCGGGTATCGCTGATCGTCGCAGAAATGTCAGGACCTTTATTTGATCGCTGGTTTCCCTCTGACAGGCACGCATCGCTGCGTGTGACAGGCGGGAGACCAGCGATCCGCTGGTAACCAAGGTACACAGCGGGTTTCCAGGCACCGCGCAGCGCTTGGAAACCCGCTGTGTACCTTGGATACCAGCTCCCTGCATCAGGGCGCTGGTATCCAAGGTACACAGCGGGTTTCTAGGCACAGCCCCGCGCCTGGAAACCCGCTGTGTACCTTGGTTACCAGCGGATCGCTGGTCTCCCGCCTGTCACACGCAGCGATGCGTGCCTGTCAGCGGGAAACCAGCGATCAAAAAAAGGTCCTGACATTTCAGCGACGATCAGCGATACCCGGCAGGGGGGCTGATCGTCGCTGAATGTCACACACAGCGATATCGCTGGTGAGCTCGCTGCTGCGTCACAAAACTAGTGACTCAGCAGCGATCTCGGTAGCGATATCGCTATGTGAGACGGGCCCTTAAGTGGAAAGCTTAATTGATTGCTTTCCACTTTCACTTCAGGTCAGCCAGGGACACAATCAGTGACGTCAGAGGGAACTGATTAACAAAAATAGGGGTTCCCTTCGAAAAAAAAATGGCGTGGGGTCCCCCCTATTTTTGTTAACCAGCCAGATGAAGCAGACCGCTGAGGCCTGGATTTTCAGGCTGTTAAGGAGCCAAGATCCATGGACCTTGCCAGCCTGATAATACTAGGCCACAGCAGTCTGCATATCTTGGCTGATTAACAAAAATAGGGGATCCCCTCGAAAAAAATTGGCGTGGGGTCCCCCCTATTTTTGTTAACCAGCCAGATGAAGCAGACCGCTGAGGCCTGGATTTTCAGGCTGTTAAGGAGCCAAGATCCATGGACCTTGCCAGCCTGATAATACCAGGCCACAGCAGTCTGCATATCTTGGCTGATTAACAAAAATAGGGATCCCCTCGAAAAAAATTGGCATGGGGTCCCCCCTATTTTTGTTAACCAGCCAGATGAAGCAGACCGCTGAGGCCTGGTTTTTCAGGCTGGTAAGGATCCAATATCCATGGACCTTGCAAGCCTGATAATACCAGGCCACAGCAGTCTGCTTAGCTTGGCTGGTTAACAAAAATAGGGGATCCCCTCGAAAAAAAAACGGCGTGGGGATCCCCCCTATTTTTGTTAACCAGCCAAGTAAAATGCAGACTGCTGCGGCCTGGTATTAAAAGACTGTCAAGGCCCATGGATTTTGGCCCTCAACAGCCTGATAATACCAGGCTACAGCAGCCCCACATTTGGCGCATCAAAAGATGTGCCAATTGTGGCACTTTACCCGGCTCTTCCCACTTGCCCTGTAGCGGTGGCAAGCGGGGTAATAAGGGGTTATTGTCACCGTTGATTGCACAGTGACAATAAGCCCGGTTAATAATGGAGAGGCGTCAATAAGACACCGATCCATTATTAATCCCAAAGTTATTAAATGCATAAAAAAAAGACAAAGCAAGAAAAAAGTCTTTTAATGAAATAAAAGAGACAACACAGTTTTCATTAATTTTATTACTCTCTCATTCCTGCGACGCCATCGATCTCCTGTAAAAAAAGAAAAAAAACAAACCAACAGTATACCACCTGTCCGACGCAGTCCATAACGATAGTCCCACGACGATCCAGCTCTGCTACATCGCAATGACAGGCAGAGCCTGTCATTGCAACGCAGCACAGCTGATTACCTGCTTCCCCGGCGGTGACGTCATCGGACTGACTGCTTTACGGCCGGGATTACCCAGCAGTCACTGCAGTTATCGCGAGAAACTGCATGTGACCGCCGGGGAAAGAAGATGGCGGCCATGAAGCAGTCCAGCCCGTGACCGCCGGAGATCTTCTGCCAGGTAAGTGCCGCTGACTCCTGACAGACCCGACCGACGGACACTGACAGTGACAGTGACAATCCCGATTCCGGTATCCGATAAGACGAAAATATCGGAACTCGGAATCGGAATTCCGATACAGCCAATATCGGCCGATACCCGATATTTGCAGTATCGGAATGCTCAACCCTATTTGTCAGTCCTTAAAGTGGAGTAAAAGTGTGACGCCAGTGTTCTCAGCAGCGATCTAGGGTAGAGATGCTTCCAGTGGTCTTCTCCATCCTGTTCTCCTTCCATTCAGCACTTTTTCCATCCATTTCAACATTTTCACTGCCCCAAGACCTTTTTGTAGGGTCTGCCGGAAAAATGGTCAGATTTCCCATTAACTCCCATTATACTCGTTACTGAAATCGAACATTAGTAATTGCTCAGTTTGAGTAATGAGCATCCGAACATTTAAGTGCTCGCTCATCTCTAATCATCATATATGCAAATATATGCTGATATAATGATTAAATTATAGGGAGCACAGTTTATAGAGACTTTCTAATTACAGTGTTAATGGAGGTATTTTGACTGCTGTTATGAAAGTTGACTGTATTTGTGTGAAAAGCTCACAGAATCATTAGATATGATGAATAAGGATGCTTTCACATTGTTCTTTTCTCCATATTTGTTAGTCCATTGAGGGCTTGCGTCCAAACTCCTTTTGCAACATGGGTATGTGCTAATGGGGCCATAGACTATAATGAGGCATGTCATAGCACACTTTCACTCTGCCAGCACCATTATTGTCTATGGGCCCATCGAATCCTGTTTTGAGGGGGCGTTTGAATGCAAGACCCAATGGGACCCATGAACATGGAGAAAAGTGCAAAGTGAAAGCACCCCAAGACAAATGTATCAAATAACAAGAAAGATGTGTATCTTCGTACCGTGTTAGCCAGTAGATAGAAAAATATTTAGACTTGAGAGTCCTCAGTAGTTGATACCTTTTAATGGCTAACTGAAAAGATGGTAACAAATTGCAAGCTTTCGAGACTACTCAGGTCTCTTCATCAGGCAAAGACTAATACAACATCTGAAGAATCACATATTTATACACAAGAGGACACAGGAATAATGCAATAGGTAAGACAAGTGACGTGAAGCAGAACTGTCATTATGGCAGAGGGATGAACATAAATATTGGAACAGTTCATAGATAAGGAGTCAAAGTTTTATTACCCTCTGATTGGAATCTGCTATTGTGTTTTGATGCCCCTAGAAGGTCCTAGAAGCAGATTCCTTAATTGATGTACACAGACATGAATCCGTGTGATATATTCATTCCAGCACTAAGAGCGTCAAAGGTCATCATAAATTCTGATGACCTTTGACACTCTTAGTGCTGGAATGAATATATCACACGGATTCATGTCTGTGTACATCAATTAAGGAATCTGCTTCTCTGACCTTCTAGGGTCATAAATTCTGATGACCTTTGACACTCTTAGTGCTGGAATGAATATATCACACGGATTCATGTCTGTGTACATCAATTAAGGAATCTGCTTCTCTGACCTTCTAGGGTCATAAATTCTGATGACCTTTGACACTCTTAGTGCTGGAATGAATATATCACACGGATTCATGTCTGTGTACATCAATTAAGGAATCTGCTTCTCTGACCTTCTAGGGGCATCAAAACACAATAGCAGACTCCAATCAGAGGGTAATAAAACTTTCACTCCTTATCTATGAACTGTTCCAATATTTATGCTCATCCCTCTGCCATAATGACAGTTCTGCTTCACGTCACTTGTCTTACCTATTGCATTATTCCTGTGTCCTCTTGTGTATAAATATGTGATTCTTCAGATGTTGTATTAGTCTTTGCCTGATGAAGAGACCTGAGTAGTCTCGAAAGCTTGCAATTTGTTACCATCTTTTCAGTTAGCCATTAAAAGGTATCAACCACTGAGGACTCTCAAGTCTAAATATTTTTCAAATAACAAGGTCACTTATGGAGATGGAAGAATTGATTTGCAGTACTTCAGTCCATTTGTCAGCTCAATAATCTGTGACCGGGAAATTCACAAATCTTCTTATCTCCTGGCATTCCTGGCTCTTCTTTTGATTGGCAAGACTGGCGCAACAACATCATTGCAGCATGATGTACACACGTCATTGCGCCACCACGGTAATCAAAAGAAGAGCTGAGCATGATGGGAGATAAGGAGGTTCGTAGACCTCCCTTTCAGTGACTATAATAATTTAATTATTCATGGCAGCACTAGATATACTACCATGTAAGTTTTATACTAAATGTCAAACCACGCATTTTGAAATACGTTAACAAAAGTAATTTACTTAACATAAAACTCTACTTAAGTGTGACCTTTACAATCTGTGAAAGCATGCTGTAGACAGACATGCTGATGAATAAAACTTCTGTATATTTTCCCTTAAATTGGCAGTCAAAACTGACTTAAAATATAATTTAACACGTATAAAAATAAGTAGAATAGACATTCTGAGAAAAAAAATCAACCATGCATATATTTGAATCGTATAGTAGCAAAGCTTCTTCAGTCCTGAAATCTTTTACAGTTTGAAGGCTAATAAATTCTTGTTTTCCTAAATTTTGAAAAAGAAAAGTTCAAGTTTTATGACTAGAATAATAAAGTGAAGCTTACAGAGATGCCTATCTGTAATATTCAAATTCCTTTAAAACATTGTAAATATATTTTATGCTCAAGACAAAAATATTTAAGAATCAGAACTGTAATCCAGAATTTCTAGAACTGTAAGATGGGCCTTATTAGTGTGACACTCCATTTTAAATGAGGCACAGCATCTTATTTAAATGGGTTGTCCACTCAGGGCAGGTTCCAGGTTTTCGTGGGCCCCGGGAAAGAGTGTCAGTGGGCCCCTTTAACACATACCACAATTCATGATGCACAGATACGGCAAAAAAATATAGGTATAGTACAATGCCAAAGATTTCACTTCTTACATTACATGAGTGATATCTATTGCAAATTCTACAATAGCTCAAAAACCAGACAGTATAGTCCTCCATTCAATATTATGGCCACCACATAGTGCCCCATACAGAATACTGAGCCCCATATATTGCTCCATACAGTATTATGGGCACCACATAGTGATCCATACATAACAATGAGCCCCATATATTGTTCCATACAGAATAATGGACCCCATATAATGCTCAATACAGTATAATGAGCCACATATAATGCTCCATACAGTATAATGAGCCCATATAATGCTCCATGCAGTATTATGGGCACCATATATTGCTCCATACAGAATCATGGACCCCATATTTTGCTCCATACAGAATAATGAGCCACATATATTGCTCCATGCAGAATAATGAGCCCCATATATTGTTCCATACAGTAAATAATTGGCCCCATACAGTGCTCCATACAGAATAATGGACCCCATATAATGCTCCATACTGTATAATGGGCCCCATATATTGCTCCATACAGTATATAATAGGCCCATATATTGCTCCATAAAGAATAATGAGCCCCATGTATTGCTCAATACATAAAGAGGCCCATATAATGTTCCATACATTATATGATGGGCTCCATATAATGCTCCAGTATATGATGGGCCCATATAATGATCCATATATAATTGGCCCCATATATGATGCTCCAGTGTATAATGGGCCCCATATACGAAGCTTCAGTGTATAATGGAAAATCAAAGTCAAGATCCAAAAAGGGCTATTTAGCCAAAATCATAAAGAAAACCCAAAAATTATACTTTATTAATCATATACTATAATAAGTAGCACCAAAATTGACTATGTTAACAGAAATTGTTCAGAATTAAAATATTGGGCCCATCTGGATGTCCCTAGTAACCTGCTAGGCTGACACCTGCCTTGCCGCGGAGGTTGGCACCCTAGGGGGGAGCGTTGTGGCGCCCCCGCTCACCGATGGCTCACCCTAGTGGCCCTGATAGACCCTGCGGCTAAAGTGAGTCCCACTACCCGATAACTAAGGGGACCCCTATATCTAGACAGAGACCTGCTGTACTAGTACATCCCTATGTCCCAATAATGTAAAAACAGAACACAGGTCGTATAAGTGTTGTGGTGGCTGCAGGTTGTAACCTGTCATGTATCACCCAAGTTCTTAGGGTTAATAATGTATTGCCCAGTTTTTTACTGGCTTAGAGAGCAAATAGATAAAGAGATGCAAATACAAACTGCTCTCAATGTAAGATACCTCTGTCTGACCTCAGTATAGATTATTAAAGGTCATGGATAGGTAAAGTCTCAGCCCTACTTGGTGTTCTATGATCAGTATAGGTCTAAGTAAAGATGTTCCAAGTATTACAATGAAAATATGCCATAAATTGGGTCCTGATACAAATGATTCTCAACCAACATGTACTCGAGATTGAAGTGATACACTGTATCATTAATGGTTAGAAATGGTGCATGACGTGCAAGCCTGCCATGTCACACAGATATATAACTCAGGTCATCCTGCGGTGTACAAAACTCCTATACACAGATAAAGACCAATAAAGCATTTGACCCTGCACGGCTAATAGATGCACCGATATAGCAATACTTAGCTTGACACTTAGACTCGGCAGCCACCACGATAACGACCCCTAGCTTAGCGCCTCAACGCGTTTCGCCTATGTAGGCTCATCACCATGCACCATGCACAGGACTTTTGATCTGTCTCATCTAGCCTCCTGATGAGCCTACATAGGCGAAACGCGTTGAGGCGCTAAGCTAGGGGTCGTTATCGTGGTGGCTGCCGAGTCTAAGTGTCAAGCTAAGTATTGCTATATCGGTGCATCTATTAGCCGTGCAGGGTCAAATGCTTTATTGGTCTTTATCTGTGTATAGGAGTTTTGTACACCGCAGGATGACCTGAGTTATATATCTGTGTGACATGGCAGGCTTGCACGTCATGCACCATTTCTAACCATTAATGATACAGTGTATCACTTCAATCTCGAGTACATGTTGGTTGAGAATCATTTGTATCAGGACCCAATTTATGGCATATTTTCATTGTAATACTTGGAACATCTTTACTTAGACCTATACTGATCATAGAACACCAAGTAGGGCTGAGACTTTACCTATCTATGACCTTTAATAATCTATACTGAGGTCAGACAGAGGTATCTTACATTGAGAGCAGTTTGTATTTGCATCTCTTTATCTATTTGCTCTCTAAGCCAGTAAAAAACTGGGCAATACATTATTAACCCTAAGAACTTGGGTGATACATGACAGGTTACAACCTGCAGCCACCACAACACTTATACGACCTGTGTTCTGTTTTTACATTATTGGGACATAGGGATGTACTAGTACAGCAGGTCTCTGTCTAGATATAGGGGTCCCCTTAGTTATCGGGTAGTGGGACTCACTTTAGCCGCAGGGTCTATCAGGGCCACTAGGGTGAGCCATCGGTGAGCGGGGCGCCACAACGCTCCCCCCTAGGGTGCCAACCTCCGCGGCAAGGCAGGTGTCAGCCTAGCAGGTTACTAGGGACATCCAGATGGGCCCAATATTTTAATTCTGAACAATTTCTGTTAACATAGTCAATTTTGGTGCTACTTATTATAGTATATGATTAATAAAGTATAATTTTTGGGTTTTCTTTATGATTTTGGTTATTCAGTGTATAATGGGCCTCATATCAGTGTAGTGATTATATTTGTAATTATTTTTTGTATTATGGTCGAGTTTATTTGGACCATATACATTTTATACTTACCTTATTATTCACATTTTTTCATATTGGTGTTTAAGTGTTTTTTTTTGTTTGTTTTTTGCACTGTGTTTCCACTGGGTCACCATTGTGCGGCTAAGAGCTATGTGGCCATATATTGGTCTCTGTTTTGTATGCACTGCGCACTTTACATTAACATTTCTTGCTGTATTTAGATACATAGGTATTCTCATTGTTTGACACTAGTGAAAGGCGAGCACTAAAATGCTCGGGTGCTCGTTGCTCGGGTCGAGCAAATTGGAATGCTTGGGTGCTCGACCTGAGCAATGAGCCCAATGTAAGTCTATGGGAAAACTGAGCTTTTTTGCCAAGACCGCCCCCCCCCCCCCGGAGGTCTTTTTACGGTATCGAAACGTCGGAAATATATGGAAATAGTGCAAAAATGACATGGGAATGTCATGGGAACGTCCCCTAGAAGCATTTCTGACTCCTAGGTCACTGCTGTGAACAATATTGTCAGAGAGTTACGCCACTTTTAAGACGAACACTAAAACATACAAAAATGAAACCAAAATGGATTTTACTGGGAAATACCTTAAGGAACATCCTTTCCAGGGTAATGATTTGTATGTAAGGCAAAATAAATAGCCCCCCCAAAAAATGTACCTCCACCACTTGGGCTATGTTAACACGTAGCGATCCTAGGCTCCTAGGTCACAGCTCTAAACAATGTTGTCAGAGTTTCACGCCCTTTTTACAGTCGCACCAAAAAACCCACAATAATGAAACTAAAATGGATTTTCCTGGGAAATATGTTAAGGAACATCCTTTCCAGGTTAATGACTATTATCTAAGCCACAATAAATAACCCAAAACAAAAAAGTTCCTCCACCACTTGGGCTATTTTCACACACAGCGTTTATGAGGCATTTTGCAAATTTAGCATTGCTTTCAATTAGAGATGAGCGACTTTGCCTCCGGGAGGGTCGAGTCGGGTTTCGGACCTCCCGACTTTCCCAAAAGTTGAGTCGAACTAAATAGATCGACTATCGGGAAAAGTCGAAGGCTCGACTGAAACTCGAACCGACCCCAATGCAAGTCAGTGGGGAAGAAAAGTCAGCAGGGAGTGGAGGACAGTAAACACACCTACAGTGCCCATTTCAATGCCAATGACATCAATTCTTATTACTTAAGCTTGTCAACCTTAATTTACTTAATAATAATAGTAACGCATTGAAAACTGGGGGTTTATTGGCTAAAGTTGTGAGGGTGCAGGGCTGGCTCCAGGTTTTCGTCGTGTGACACTCCATTTTAAATGAGGCACAGCATCTTATTTAAATTGGTTGTCCACTCAGGGCAGGTTCCAGGTTTTTGTGGGCCCCAGGCGAAAGAGTCTCAGTGGCCCCCTTTAACACATACCATAATTCATGATGCTCCGATACGGCAGAGAAATATAGGTATAGTACAATGCCAAATACTTCACTTCTTACATTACATGAGTGATATCTACTGCAAATTCTACAATAGCTCAAAAACCGGACAGTATAGTCCTCCATTCAATATTATGGCAACCACATAGTGCGCCATACAGAATACTGAGCCCCATATATTGCTCCATACATAATTGGTCCCATATAATATTCCATACTGTATATGATGAGCTCCACATAATGCTCCAGTATATGATGGTCCCCATATAATGTGCCATACAGTATAGGACTGTCCCCATAGAGTATAATGAGCCTCCACATATTGCTCCATACAGTATAATGAGTCACATATAAAGCTCCATACAGTATATGATGGGCCCCATATATTGCTCCATACAGAATGGGCTCCATATAATGCTCCATACAGAATAGGCCCCATATGTGCTCCATATGATGCCCCATAAATAATGAACCCCATATGATGCTCTAGTATATGATGGGCCCCATATATGATGCTCCAGTGTATGCTGAGCCCCATATAATGCTCCGAATATAATGGTCCCCATATATAATGCTCCATATATAATGTGCTCCATGTGATGCTCCATATATAATGTGCCCCATATGATGCACCATATATGATGGGCCCCATATGATGCTCCAGTGTATGATGGGCCCCATGGATGATGCTCCAGTGTATGATGGGTCTATATAATGCTCCATATATAATAGGCCCCATATGATGCTCCAGTATATGATGGGCCCCATGGATGATGCTTCTCTGTGTTGGGGTTCGAGTTCCCGCTGCTGCACAGGGGGAGTCTCGAACCAGTCCCGCTGCGGTCTCCCATTCATCTCCGTCCGCAGTGGAGCCTGCTCAGCTTAGACGTCGGTCCCAGCGTCTCGCCCAGTATAAAAGTGTGCAGAGGATTGCTGCTGCTCCTCCAGGCTCTGCTATTGTGGCCAGTACTGGTTAGTGGCGAGCAGACGTCTTTTGGACAAAGTCCTTGTTTTCCCCTTCTGAGCATGCCCAGAGTGAGATCTCTCATTGGAGATCAGGGGTCACATGCTCAGGTACTGCAGCAGCTCCTATTGGTCCACCAGGAAGGTCCTGTGACTACTGGTGTTCTGGAACAAGTTTCATTGGTCCTTGTTTCTGGCAGGTCCTATAGCTGTTACTATAAAAGGGTAGCATGACTGGGCCGCCATGCGCTAGTATCAATCTTTATATGCTATGCGCCAGTGTGGTCATGCGTGTGTGTGGTTAGGGCCTGGCTGAAATAAGCCCCTAGAATACCGACTTAATCGGTGAGGAGTTTGGTATGCTAGCTGGTCAGGGTCGAAGTCCTAGATGCCCTAGATTACCGGCATAACCAGTGAGGAGTTTGATTGCCATATTCAGGGTCTGGCGTTCAGACGCCATAGATTGCGGGTGACTCCCGCGAGGACATTAGCGCATGATCACGGTCTATGTTCGCTTAGCAGTTAACTGTGTACCTGGGTGCCTGACAGGACACAGAAGTTTTTCTCAGCGGCTCTGTGACGTAACAGGGTTCGCTTTCAACGCTAGACAGCGCCCTAGCGTGTTTATTTTGCAAATCAGTTGTGTTAAGTGAGTTCGCACACATCGCCATATAGCGCTGCGGCACTCCTTCTAGCGGCTCTGTGGATTAACAGAGTTCGCACATATTGCCACAGTGCGTTACGGCGTTTATTTTGGCGACTCTGCGGGATAACAGAGTTCGCTTCTTGCGCCATCTTACTAGCAGCAGGCTCCACCTGCACGGTGGACCCCGGGCTGCGAACACACCTCTCCACATCATATATTTGGTGCGTTCCGCAGACCCTAACATAATACTAGCGCCAGGGTCTGGCTAGTAAAATGGCGGATGACCAGCGTCTACCGCAGTACATCCAGCAGCTGAAGGGTAGGTTGGCGGCTCTTGAGCACACAACCTCAGCTGTGGATGTTACCGCAGTCGCTGTTCAGGCTGCTAGCGTGGCTGCAGCCAGTTTGTCCTCTGCCACCTCTGCCCCTACATTATCCCACCTCCCACTTCCTGACAAGTTTGCCGGTGACAGCAAGCAATGTCGGGGATTCGTGAGTCAGTGCTCTATACAGCTCGAGCTTCTGGCTGCACGTTTCCCCATGGATCGGGCACAAGTGGGTTTTGTACTGTCTTTACTCTCGGGCAGAGCTTTGGAGTGGGCAACGCCGCTGTGGGAGCGCGACGATCGTGTGGTGCGGAGTGCTCCTCGTTTCCTGGAGCTCTTAAAAAGGTCTTTTTAGGACCTTAGGTCACCCACGATACGACGCTACAACTGCTGGCATTGGCACAGGGTTCGTCTTTGCTCAGTCAGTTTTCCGTCCAGTTTCGGACTCTGGCCTCAGAGCTAGACTGGTCGGATAAAGTTCTCAATCCACTCTACTAGCAAGGACTGGCTGACCATGTTAAAGATGCTTTGGCTACCAGGGAGATTCCTGCCACACTGGAGAAGCTTATCTCCATATCTACCCGCATCGACCTACGTTTTCACGAGCGGAGGTTGGAGCGGGCCCAGTGTAGGCAGAGGATTCGGTTGGCTCCCACCTTTGCCAAACCTCTCGAAATTCCCCGATCTGGTGTCCGAACCCCAAAAGGCCACAGAGGTTCCTCATGCAGGACCTAAGTCTCGGACCGTCCGAGTATCCGTGGTCTGTAACCTTTGTCAGCAGACAGGACACTATGCCAACAAATGTCCACAGCGATCGGGGAAGCGATCGCGTCTAGTGGCCCTGGGAGGAGGTTCACTAGAGACAGCGGCATTTTCCTCCAAGATGACATTTAAAGGGACAGTCACTGTAGACTCTTCCACACTTACAGTCAAGCTTTGCGTGGACTCAGGAGCAGAGGGGAACTTCATGTCCTCTAACTTTGCTCGTCGTCACGCAATACCTCTGGTGCTGCTTGACAAATCAGTGACTGTCCGGGTAGTGAATGGGTCGACATTGCCCTCACAAATAACACACCAGACTGTTCCTCTTGCATTGTCTGTATCCCCTTCCCATCAGGAGCTTATTTCCCTACTCGTCCTTCCCGAGGGAATAGACGAGATCCTACTAGGTATACCTTGGCTCCGTTTCCACTCCCCACATATAGAGTGGACTTCGGGTAGGATACTGGGTTGGAGTGATGCATGTAGAGGCAGATGTGTCAGGAGTTGCGTTCAGGTTACCACTACTGAGTTACCGGCAGATCTTACTCCTCTTCCCAAGTGCTATTGGTCATATGCAGACGAGTTCTCCAAGAAGGCTGCGGAGACTGTTCCGCCTCATCGCCCCTATGACTGTCCTATCGACCTCTTGCCTGGCGCAAACCTCCTCGGGGAAGGGTCTATCCCCTGACAGAGGCCATGTCGCAATATATTCAGGAGAACCTAGCAAGAGGGTTCATTAGGAAGTCGGTGTCACCGGCAGGGGCGGGATTCTTCTTTGTGCAGAAGAAGAACGGAGAATTACGTCCGTGTATTGATTACAGGGGTCTTAACGCCATCACCATTAAGAAAAAGTACCCGTTGCCCCTGATTTCTGAGCTCTTTGATAGGCTTCGGGGAGCAAGGGTATTCAGTAAACTAGATCTGCGCGGTGCTTATAACCTGATTCGCATCCGTGAGGGGGACGAATGGGATAGGGAGTTGCTAGCCATGAAGTTGGCCTTCTCTGAGTGGAGACATCTGTTGGAGGGGGCCCGCTTTCCCTCCCAAGTCTTTACCGACCACAAAAGTTTGGTGTATCTTCAGACAGCCCAGCGGCTAAACTCTCGCCAGGCCAGATGGTCCTTGTTCTTCTCCCGGTTTCATTTCACACTCCATTTCCTCTCGGGAGAGAAGAACATTCGTGCCGACGCTCTCTCTCGCTCTATGGTGTCCTCTGAGGAGGAGGTGGAGGAGCCTCGGCTTATTGTCCCCACAGAGAGCCTGAGAACAGTGGCACCGGTTTCGCTAGAGTCTGTGCCTCCGGGCAAGACTTTTGTGCCTACCAATTTGCGACCGGAGGTACTCTCTTGGGCACATTTGTCCAGGGTGGGTGGACACTTTGGGGCAAAGAGGACATCTGAATTGCTGGCAAGGACATACTGGTGGCCGCATATGGTCCGTGACGTTGGGGACTACGTTCGGGCATGT
Organism: Oophaga sylvatica; assembly: GCA_033576555.1. Lineage (NCBI taxonomy): Eukaryota > Metazoa > Chordata > Amphibia > Anura > Dendrobatidae > Oophaga > Oophaga sylvatica. The sequence continues at coordinate 194,391,428 of JARQOD010000004.1, read as the reverse complement.
GTCTCCTGCGCCAAGAATAAGTCTCCACGACAACGGCCAGCTGGGCTACTTTGACCTTTGCCGGTGGCAGACAGGCCCTGGGAGATGGTTGGGATGGACTTTGTGGTGGGCTTGCCCAAGTCTCGGGGTTGTACCATCATTTGGGTAATCACCGACCATTTTTCCAAAATGGTGCATCTGGTGCCGCTACCACGGTTACCTTCTGCACGGGTCCTGGCAGCGTTGTTCGTTAGGCACATCTTCCGTCTACACGGCATGCCGGACAAAATTGTCAGTGACTGAGGTCCCCAGTTTGCGTCTCGGTTCTGGAGAGAGCTTTGTCATCTACTCAGTATTGAGTTAAATCTCTCTTCAGCGTGCCATCCTGAGACGAATGGGTTGGTAGAGAGGGCCAACCAGACCTTGGTCACCTATCTACGACATTTTGTCTCTGCCAGGCAGGATGACTGGGCATCCTTGCTACCATGGGCTGAGTTTGCACTAAACAATGCTGTGGCTGACTCCACCGGACTGACTCCATTCCTCCTAAACTACGGTCAGCATCCGCGGGTTCCGGTGCCCATGCCCGTGTCTTCCGCCGACTCCAGGGTGGCAGACTGGGCTGTGGAGGCATGGGACATTTGGGACCGTACCCAGGATGCCATTCAGGCGTCCAAGGAGAGGATGAGGTCCTCCGCCGACGCACATCGGCGCCCCGCTCCAACATTTGCTCCTGGGGACTTGGTGTGGCTCTCCGCCCGTAACATTAGGCTGCGAGTTGAGTCCACTAAGTTGGCACCCCGCTACCTGGGTCACTTCAAGGTCCTCGAGCAGGTTAACCGTGTGGTATACCGTTTGGCTCTTCCACCACGCCTGGGTATATCAGACACCTTTCACATATCCCTCCTGAAACCTGTGCTCATGTCCCCTAGAATACCGACTTAATCGGTGAGGAGTTTGGTATGCTAACTGGTCAGGGTCGGTGTCCTAGATGCCCTAGATTACCGGCATAACCGGTGAGGAGTTTGATTACTGTATTCAGGGTCTGGCGTTCAGACGCCATAGATTGCGGGTGACTCCCGCGAGGACATTAGCGCATGATCACGTTCTATGTTCGCTTAGCAGTTAACTGTGTACCTGGGTGCCTGACAGGACACAGAAGTTTGTCTCAGCAGCTCTGTGACGTAACAGGGTTCGCTTTCAACGCTAGACAGCGCCCTAGCGTGTTTATTTTGCGACTCAGTTGTGTTAAGTGAGTTCGCACACATCGCCATATAGCGCTGCGGCACTCCTTCTAGCGGCTCTGTGGATTAACAGAGTTCGCACATATTGCCACAGCGCATTATGGCGTTTATTTTGGCGACTCTGCGGGATAACAGAGTTCGCTTCTTGCGCCATTTTACTAGCAGCAGGTTCTGCCTGCACGGTGGACCCCGGGCTGCGAACGCACCTCTCCACATCATATATTTGGTGCGTTCCGCAGACCCTAACACACTGTATGATGAGCCTATATAATGCTCCATATATAATGGGCCCCATATGATGCTTCAGTATATGATGGGCCCCATGGATGATGCTCCAGTGTATGATGGACCTATATAATGCTCCATATATAATGGGCCCCATATGATGCTCCAGTATATCATGGGCCCCATGGATGATGCTCCAGTGTATGATGGGCCTATATAATGCTCCATATATAATGGGTCCCATATGATGCTCCAGTATATCATGGGCCCCATGGATGATGCTCCAGTGTATGATGGGCCTATATAATGCTCCATATATAATGGGCCCCATATGATGCTCCAGTGTATAATGGGCCCTATCTATGATGCTCAAGTGTATGATGGGCCCCATATATAATTCTCCAGTGTATAATGCTCCCCATATATTGCTCCAAACATTAAAAAAATGAAATACCTCTCCTCGCTGGGCAGTGCTCTACTCTGGACTACTCAGCGTCGCCATCTTCCAGCTCTCTGCACTGTGACTGTTCCGGCAGAGAGCGCACAGACGTGACGTCATCGCGCTCTCTGACCTGAATGTCACTGTCAGGAAACGCTGAAGACGTCACAGTGGTGGAGCAGGGAGAGGTAAGTATTGCAAGTGCTGGGGCCCTGAGCAAGCAGGGGGGCCCACTCGTGGGTGGCGGCTCTGGCACAGGGCCCCTCATAGTACGCCGGTGTCTCTGATGGCGAGTGGGCCTCCCCACCTGCTCAGGGTCCCGGCACTTGCCCGGGTGCACCAGGTGCTGACGCCGGCCCTGGGGGGGTACAGCCCAGTTAGGGAGGTGGAAAAACTGGCATATATTGAGGTGTAGGCTGGACGTTCAGCAGCTGCATATGGAGGAATTGGAGAAGTCGGAGGAAGAGGAGGACAAAGCGAGCCATTTTGCTGGCAACCTATGTGTCATCAGTGGAAGGTGGTACAAAATCCTTTGAAACCCAGGCATGGTTTATTTTAATGAAGGTCACATCATCAACATTTTGGGTTGACAGCCGGGTCCTTCTTTCTGTCAGGATTGATCCAGCAGCACTGAAGACTCTTTCTGATAGCACACTACCAGCAGGGCAAGCGAGTTCCTGTAAGGCATATTGTGCCAATTCAGGCCAGGTGTCCAGTTTACAGGCCCAGTAGTCAAAGGGGAATGAACTGTGAGGGAGAACATCGATAGGGGAGGAGAGGTAATTTTGAACCATAGTTGACAACTGCTGTCTCCTGTCTGTTGCAATCGATTCAGTATTAACAGTCGTGTGAGCGGTACTCGAAAAATCAGTCCACAACATGGTCATGAAACCCCTGTCTCCAGCGCCACTTCGGCGGTGTGCACCACGAACACCTCTTCCATGTTGCCCAGTACGGCTCGTGGTAGAACCTGCATCTCTGCTGTGTGCTGGGAATGTGTTGTGAATGGGCTTGAGATGATTCTGAGCAGAGGCTCCCTCTGGTGGTTACAAGCGGTACTGGTCTGTCCAGTGAAGATTGTGAGGATTGGGAATCAGGTGTTACTGACTGGTCTTATATAAGGGAGTCACCTTCCCATCAGGGTTGCCGGTGATCAATTGTTCTGGTCTCTATCCTAGATTCCTGTTTCCCTTGTAGCCTGCTGTGTCGTGTCTGCATCTCCTGCTAACAGATAAGACATTTTCTTCATTTCGTTTTTGTGCTTGATTTTTGCATTTTGTCCTGCACTTCTGTGGGGGCCTTCAGGGTCCCCTCCGGGGGCTTTTGCCCTCTCAGTTTAGTTCAGCCACTGATGTTTGTACTTTTGCTTTTTCCAGTTTTTTCAGTGGCTGCTGTTTTGATTTTGGTTACACCAGAGAACTAATTTAGGTGGTAGAGGTCGTGTGTAGTGTTGAGCGATACGATACTGCAAATATCGGGTATCGACCGATATTAGCTGTATCGGGCTTTCGATTCCGAGTACCGATATTTTCGTCATATCGGATACCGGAATCGGATTTGTCACTGTCACTGTGAGTGTCCGTCGGTCGGGTCTGTTAGGAGTCAGCGGCACTTACCTGGCAGAAGATCTCCGGCGGTCACGTCCTGGACTGCTTGATGGCTGCCATTATCTTCTCCCTGGCGGTCACATGCAGTTTTTCGCGATAACTGCAGTGACTGCAGGGTAATCCCGGCCGTAAACCAGTCCGATGACGTCACCGCCGGGGAAGCAGGTAATCAGCTGTGCTGCGCCGGGATGACAGGCTCTGCCTGTCATTCTGATGTAGCAGAGCTGGATCGTCGTGGGACACTCGTTACTATGGACTGCGTCGGACAGGTGGTATACTGCTGTTTTTTTTTTTTCATTTTTTTACAGGAGATCGATGGCGTCGCAGGATGAGACTGTAATAAAAGTAATGAAAACTGTGTTGTGTTTTTTATTAAATTAAAAAACTTTTTTATGAACATTCACCCGTCCGGGTACATCAACAATTTAACTATTTACATACAGGGACCCTGTCCGGGTTATTTATAATTCTTTGGCAGGGTGTTCCAGGTACCACCTGGTACTCTTCTGATGCTTGCCAAACATCCGAGACACCAAGGACCACCAGGACCTGATGACGTCGTGTGGCCTGTACAGTCAAGTCGTGACCCGCTATCTGTGTCTGTGTGGCCACCTCTTTCATCTCCCTCCGGGTCTGGAGCCCTATGTCCCGGACTGAATGAACCCCAGGGGGTCTAACAGGCGCCGAGTACGGGCCAGCTATCGTTATCATGTCCATAGCTGGGGCTGCTGAGGAGACCACTGAGGGAGGCTGGGGAGATTTACGGCGTGGAGTGGGCACTTGTGCAGAGGCCTGGATGTGGGAGGCTGAAGGCTCCGAGGGTCTCACAGGTTCCTGACACTCTGGGGAGTAGGGGTCGCACCTGGTAACATTTAGGGCATACCATCCATTGTAACCCCAGTGTCGGGTGTAAGTCACCAAGTCTCCTGGCAACAGGTCCCTCCCCGGGTGTCCTTCTGGGAGGTGAGTCTCCACATCCCGCCGGGTCACAAACACTTCTAAATAAAGTCCAGGCTCCTGGATGAAGCCCCAACCACCTTTTAACTTAAAGTTCCGTACTGCACCCTTACGCCGCGGCTCCCACAGGGTTCCTTTATCTTTTCTCATCCGGTCCTTATCTGCCCGGTCCTTCTCCAGGTGACGTTGCCGAAGCTTTTGGGATTCTCGCTGCTCCCTTTGTCGCTCTGCTTCCCGCTCCCGACGTCTCCACTCTTCCTCCTGACGCCGGTTGTAATTCTCCTCCACCAGCATCTCCATGTCTCCACCATCAAACTGCAGCTTACGATGTCCGGTTTGCGGCAGCTCTCCTGGCGCCCGACAGTCCTGGCGGCGCTCACCTGCGGAGGAAGCAGCCGGCTCTGGAACAGATGACAGTCGGGGCTCGGGTACAGACAGGTAGACCTCTGGTGCCTGCGCGGCCTCCTCCATGAGGACGGTTGTCGCTTCTTCTGTCTCAGCGACGGGGGCAGACAGCGGGATCTGGGGTCTGCCGGTGCAGCGTTTTTTGCAGGAACGGGTGCCTCCACTGCGACAACGTCAACCGGATCACATTGCAAGGGCTGGGATGCCCACACGGACTCCTCTACTAGAACGGGTGCCTCACCTTCCGGTACAGACACTTCAGGTAAGAGGGATTGGTGCCGCTCCAAGTTTAGTTTTAGGGCACGCCAGCTGGCTTCCATCCTGGCGACCTCCTCCCGGTGCCGGCCAGGCCTCTTAGGGTATCCTCCGCTTCTTGCAGCGTAGGAGGGTTTCCAGGCCGGGTGCCCAACGGTGGTTCCGTGGCGATCGGGTCGCTTCCGTGGGGGGAGAGCTCTGACTGCTCCATCCCTTCACACTTCTGCTCGTGTCCATTAGCCATCTCTGCCAAGTCACATGTGTCATTAGCATCTGGAGAGGGCCCCTCTTTTGTAGTGAGGCGGGACCTTCGTGTTAGTTTCCGCACACTGAGGAGGATGAGGAGGCGGAACTGAAGAGCTGTGGGGCACGATCTTACATTGCAGTAACATTTAGAGTGGTCGGCCATCGTTTTCGCGCCACTGAGTGAGTGTAAACCCACGAAGAGCACGCCCTTCTTCTTCACCAGTGCCTCGTCGTGACGCAGATATGGCGGAAAAATGGCAAATACATTCTCTGATGATTTTAGCAATTCTCAAGCACAAAACCAGTTCAATTCAGGCACATAGGACTCGCTTATAGCGAGCTACAGAATCCTGTTCGTGACGCCCAAGTTGAGTCACACAGAGCCAGAGGTTTTGGGGGTACTCGGCACCGAGCCCGTCGACTTCTATGGGGTATGTCACGGCTTTACCCGGCAATTGAATCAGAGTCTATTTTACTATGTAGAAGTGTATAAACTATAAATATATGTATATATATATATGTCACAATGACATAAAATATATATATATATATATATATATATATATATTCTATGTGTGTCTATTTTGTGTTTACAACGAAAGAAAGGGTTTTTTTTGTTGCAATATTTTGTTCCCATAGACTTACATGGGACTTCCGGTATCGGAATCGGATATTGACGATATTTAGTGATATCGGTGATACCATTCCGATCCGATATTTTTAGATATCGAGCAGTATTGCTCAACACTAGTCGTATGATCTCAGGTGTTTTTGAAATTAGTAGAGTTGGTGCTTTTCAGGGTTTTCTGGGATTGCAGTAAGTACCCTTCCTATCCTTTTCTATTTAGTTAGTTTGGGCCCCAACGTTTGCTCATACTATTTTCTGTCTGTGTCAGTATTTCTTCTTGTCTAACCGCCATTACATGTTTGGGGGCTTTCTATTATCTTTGGGGTTCTGCTCCGGGGCAGCTTTCCTATATCTATCTTTAGGTGTAGTTAGTTTCTCAGGCTGTGACGAGGCGTCTAGGACCAACGTAGGAACGCTCCACGGCTGCCTCTAGTTGTTGTGGTTAGTCAGGGTACTGCAATCTCATAGATTCCAACTGCTCTGGTGTATTGCCTTTTTTGCCTGCACTCCTCAGCTACCGAAACATAACAGGAATGCCTCTAACAAACGGTTTACCAGAGTTGCTTGTTTGTTCGCCAATATTAGCTCTAGGTTCTCCTGTGGCATGATGTTCTGTAATTTGCCTTTATAGCGTGGATCGAGGATGCTGGCCAACCAGTAGTTGTCATCCTTCATAATTTTTGCAATGCGGGGTCCATTTTTAGGATCCGCAAGACATGATCACACATGTGGGCCAATGTTCCAGGTGTCAATGATGCACTGCCAGTGGTGGGTGGAGGAGCACTTTCTGCCAAATCCACATCCCTCCAGTCACGCACAAACCCTGTACCTGACCTTGGCAAGCCAACATTTTCTCTTGCCTCCTGAGAAGCATCCTCCCCAAAATAATCATCCCCCTCATCCTACTCCTCTTCCTATTCTTCCTCCACCTCGTCCAGGACAGTTCCCTGAGCAGACAATGGCTGACTGTCATCAAGGCTTCCCTCATCCTCCTCCTCTTCCTCTTCTGCTGCAGACGCCTGATCCTTAATGTGCGTCAAAGTTTGCATGAGCAGACGCATAAGTGGGATGCTCATGCTTATGACGGCGTCGTCTGCGCTTACCAGCCGTGTGCATTCCTCAAAACACTGAAGGACTTTACAGAGGACTTTCAGCTTTGACTACTGCACACCCGACAACTCGATGTCTGCCCTCAAACTGCCTGCCCATGTTTCCTCCCACAAATGCATTACAGCCTGCCTCTGTTCGCACAGCCTCTCAACCATGTGCATGGTGGAGTTCCACCTTGTTACATCGTCTATGATTTGGTGGTGCTTGGGGAGGTGGAGCGATCGCTGCAGCCTCTGCATACAACTGGAGTCTACGGGCGAGCGAGCACAGTCTTCGCACCTTTTGGAGCAGGGCTGGTAACTCCGGATAAATATTTATGAAGCACTGCACCACCAGGTTCAAGGTGTGAGCCAGGCAAGGTATGTGTTTGAGTTTTGCCAGGGCTATGGCCACCAAAAAATTATGCCCGTTATCACTGACTACCTTGCCTAGCTCAAGATGTAGACTGCTCAGCCATGACTCAGTTTCTCGCTGCAAGTAGTCGGCCAGTACCTCCATGGTGTGTCTGTTGTCGCCCAAAGACATCATCTTTAAAACAGCCTGCTGATGCTTACCACTAGCTGTTCGATAGTGGTACACCCCGTGTGCAATACTGGCAGCTGCGGATAGAGTGCTCGTACGACTGCGCTCTGTCGATGAGCTTTCGCTTCTGGAGGAGGAGGAGGGTTGAATGCCTACAGCCAACTGTTGCCTATACCGTGGGCTAGGCAGCACTGTCCCCCCGCCGCTGTCCCCTGTGGACCCTGCATCCACCACATTAACTCAGTACGCAGTGATGCCCTGGCCATGCCTACTGGCCCATGCATCTGTTGTGAGGTGCACCTTTCCACTCACTGATTGTTTGAGTGCATGGACAATGCAGTCTTTCATATGCAGGTGGAGGGAAGGGATGGCTTTTCTAGAAAAGAAGTACCGACTGGGTAGGTCATAGCGTGGGACAGCGTAGGCCATGAGCTCTCGGAATGCTGCGCTTTCAACCAAACGGAAAGGCATCATCTCTAATGAGATCAGTTTGGCAATGTAGGCGTTCAAAGCCAGTGTACGCGGATGAGAGGATGAGTACTTTCTTGTCCTACTCAGAGTGTCTGGTAGGGTGAGCTGGACTTGAGAGCTGCATATGGGGGAACTAGCAATGGACATGACGGACTGAGAGGGGGTTGGTGATGGTGGTGGTGGTGGTGATGGCCTAGATTCAGTCTTTCGTTGGAAAAACATTGTGATTCCCTGACTGCTTTGGCCTTGCGACGACACCTCAATATTTCTTGTTGGTGGTGTGCTAATCGGTGGGCTTACAGTGGGGGAAGCGATGTAGCGTTGTTGGCTACCTTCAGTCGGAGCAGGTGCGCATGTGCTACCTGAGGTTTTGTAGTCCATCCACACTTGCAAGTGCATGGTGTTTAAAATGTCTAAGCATGCAACTGGTATTCAAATTTCGGAGATTTTTCCCTCAGCTAAAGGTCCTTCCGCACTTCTTACAGATAAACATTGCCTCATCAATAGGATTTTGGTCAAAGAAGCGGTCAAAAAAGTGCCACACTGCACTCTTCCTACTATGGGATAAATTTTCAGGGCTTGCACGCTGTGCTAATTTGACCGGCTGGCCAAGCTGTCCTGCAACTCTTTTTGCTTTTTAACACGTTTTTGAACTGCTACGGGGCTGCCAGATAACCGCGGCTGCAATGTCGATGCTTGCTACGGATCCTCCTCTTCTGAGCTATTGCCAGCTGCACCCTCTTCACCCAATGGATGCCAATCCGGGTCAACAACTGGGTCATCCATCACCTCCTCTCAATTTCATCTGCACCTTCCTCTGTGTCACCGTGTAAGGTGGTATAGTATGCGGGAAGGGGCACCTGAGTTTCATCAGAGTCAGAATCTGGCTCAGTAGACTGCGAGGGCAATGCAGTGCTCTGGGTGAATGTACCAGCAGAATCATATAGCAGTGGCTGTGCATCAGTGCAGTCCATGTCATATTCATCTTGGACGACTCAGTGCTTGCAGTTTTTGAAACTTCAGAAGAGGAGGCGATAGAGCTGGAGGCTGGTTCTTCAATGTAAGCCAAAACCTGTTCCTGATGCTCCGACTTTAAAATCGGTTTACCTACTCCCAGAAAAGGGAGCCTTCCAGGCCTTCTGGAGCCTGATGATGATGCAGGCTCAACACCTCCTGCCTTAGGTGCTATTGTGATTTTGGCACTACCAGCAGATGCACCACCACCACCATCAGTACCAGCTGGACCCCCCCTCCCACGTCCACGGCCTCTTCCACCATACTTATTCATGTATGAGAAAATGTACGAAAAATACCAGCAGATATATGGTGCTTTATGAGGAATGTACAGCTGTATACAATGTAGGTGAAAATGTAAATCTCCGTGTATATTTCTGGATTCACACACAGACGCTCAGTCATGGGTTTTGTTGTGAGCATGTTGGAAATGACTTCTGAGTTGGGGCTCCCTCTGGTGGTTGCTGAGGGTATTGAAACAGTGTTGAATAATAGAAGTCCATCACCTGCGAGCGATGACTGGCATTCAGGAGAAACGGACTGGGCTGATATAAGTGAGCTGCCTTCCCATGATCCTCCCCGGTGATCAATTGTTGTTTCCTGGTTAATTTGGAAGTCAGCTTGTGTCTTGCCTTGTCTGCTACTTTCAGATAAGTTATTTGCTGCTTGTTTCTATCGTGTTTGCTATTTCCATTTTTTGCCTGCACTTTTGTGGGAGGTTAGCCAGGTTCCCCTCCAGGGGCCTGTGCTACTCTCTTTTCTTCAGTAGCCACTGTTTATTTGTTCCATTGCTCTGTCCCTGCTATTTGAGTGGCTGTGGGTTAGACGCTTGGTCATACCAGAGATCTGATTTAGCGGGTGGCGAGATTGTGTGGTCTCAGCATTTTTTGAAATCAGAAGTGTTGGAATTTTTCTAGGGTTTTGCTGGATTGCAGATAGTATTCTGTCCTGTCCTGTCCTATCTAGGCAGTATTTGGCCCCAGCGTTTGCTCACTCTATTTTCTGCCTGTGTTTGTGTTTCTTCTTGTCTAACCGCCATTATATATTTGGGGGCTACCTATTCCTTTGGGGCTCTATTCCGGGGCAGTTAGCTTTCCTGTTTCTATCTTCAGGTGTAGCTAATCTCTCCGGGTGTGCCGAGGCGTCTAGGTCACAGTAGGTACATCCCACGGCTGCTTCTAGTTGTGCGGTTAGCTTAGGGATCTGCAACCCATTAGTTCCCAACCTCTCTAGATGTTCGGCTTCCTTGGCTGTTTTTGCTCCTGTCCTCCTCAGCTACCAAATCATAACAGAATCACCGGCCTGACTGTAAATTCTATGGTACTCAAAAGAAGGGAAAAAAAGTTAAAAAAAAAAAAAAAGTCAGAATGTTTTTTTGTGTGTATTTTTTCCTCTTTATCTCTGGGGGCTGAGGGAGGAGTTTTTCTGCAATGGAAATCAAGCACTTGTTCGATCGTGTGGAGCAGCTTGCTGCTGAAGTTCGGAGTATTACTAGCTATCTCACTCGTTTGCCTGCTGTAGAACCTAAGATCCCTACTCCGGATTTATTTTTTGGGGATCGGACTAAATTTTTGAATTTTAAAAATAACTGTAAGTTGTTTTTTGCTCTGAAACCTAAGTCCTTGTGGAACGCAGCACAGCAGGTTCAAATTGTCATCTCTCTGTTGCGCGGCGACCCTCAGAATTGGGCTTTTTCCCTGACACCTGGGGATCCTGTTTTGACTGATGTTGATGTGTTTTATCAGGCTCTGGGGTTGTTGTATGATGATCGTAATGTTACTGATCAAGCTGAGAAAACCTTGTTGGCATTGAATCAGGGTCAGGAAGCTGCAAAGCTATATTGTCAGAAATTCCGAAAGTGGGCAGTCCTTACTAAATGTAATGATGATGCCCTGGCAGCTCTTTTTCGGAAGGGTCTGGCAGAGACTGTAAAGGACGTTATGGTGTGATTTCCTGTTCCCTCTGGTCTCAATGACTTTATGTCATTGGCTATTCAAATTGATAGACGTTTACGTGAGCGTAGAAATATGCGAGAGGTGGTGATGCCTTGCGAGCCAGCCCCTGAGCCCATGCAGTGTGATGGAGTGGTTTCTGTGGCTCAGCGTCGAGAGTTTCAAAAGCGTAATAAGTTGTGCTTCTATTGTGGAGACGCTTCTTATACTATTTCTATCTGCCCTAAGCGGGGAAGATGTTTTGCGCTCTCGGTTGTTTTGGGTAATGTTCAGACTAAATTTCTTTTGACTGTTACCTTGGTTTGCTCCATGTCCACATTTTCGGCTCAGGCTTTTGTTGATTCAGGAGCAGCGCTAAACCTGATGGATTTTGATTTTGCCAAACGTTGTGGTTTTCCCATGGTACCCCTGCGGAGGTCTATTCCTTTGCTGGGTATTGATTCTACCACTTTGGCTGAGAATAGACCCCAGTTTTCAGCCCAGGTGATAATGCGGGTTGACACGGACCACCAAGAGAATTGTAAATTTTTGGTGTTACATAATTTACATGACATTATTGTACTGGATTTTCCTTGGTTGCAGATTTTTTTGTTGTGTTTAGTGAGAGTAAGTCTGCGTCCTTACCTCCTCATAGGAGTTATGATTGCGCGATTGAGTTGGTACCCGGTTGTAAATTTCCCCAGGGTTGGCTCTTCAATTTATCGGTACCCGAGCATGATGCTATGCGATCTTATATCAAAGAGTCTTTGGAGAAGGGTCATGTCAGACCAACCTCTTCACCCTTGGGCGCCGGCTCTTTCTTTGTGGCCAAAAAGGATGGTTCATTGAGGCCATGTATGTTTCTCTACCATTTCATGTGGAGATAGATGCTTATGAGATTGGTGCAGGAGCCGTTTTGTCCCACAGGGATCCTGTAACCTCTAAGATTAACCCTTGTGCCTTCTTCTCCCGAAAGTTTTCCCCAGCTGAACGTAATTATGATGTGGGGAATCGGGAATTATTGGCTATGAAGTGGGCGTTCGAAGAGTGGAGACATTGGTTGGAGGGAGCTAAACATCAAGTTGTGGTCTTCAATGACCACAAAAACTTGATCTATCTCGAATCAGCCAAGCGATTGAATCCAAGACAGGCCAGGTGGGCCTTGTTTTTCACACGTTTTAGCTTTGTGGTCTCCTTACTCCTGAGTACTAAGAATGCTAAGGCGGATGCCCTCTCTAGGAGTTTCCTTGCGAATTCTATTGATATGAATGAGCCTACGGCCATTCTGAAGGAGGGTATCGTTCTTTCCGCTATCTCACCCGATTTGAGACTGGCCCTGGAGCAATTTCAGGGGGATAAACCTGAACGTTGCCCTGCAGGGAAATTGTATGTCCCAGACCAATGGAGAGAAAAAGTTATGTCTGAAGTTCATTGCTCTGCGTTGGCTAGTCATCCTGGTATTTTTGGTACTAGATATTTGGTGAGTCTGTCTTTTTGGTGGCCTACTTTATCTTATGACGTCAGGAACTTTGTGCAGTCCTGTGGAACTTGTTCTCGGTCCAAACCTTGCCCTCGTTCTCGTGGATTGTTAATGCCATTGCCTGTGCCCAAGAGGCCATGGACCTATATCTCTATGGATTTTATTTCCGACCTCCCTGTCTCTCAGAGAATGACCGTTATCTGGGTGATCTGTCATAGGTTTCCCAAGATGATCCATCTTGTGCCACTGCCGAAGTTGCCATCCTCTTCAGAGTTGGTGCCCTTGTTTTTTCAGCAGGTGGTTCGGTTGCATGGCATTCCAGAAAACATTGTGTCTGACAGAGGAGTCCAATTTGTTTCCAGATTTTGGAGGACATTTTGTTCTAAACTGGGAGTTCAGCTGTCTTTCTCTCTGCGTTTCACCCTCAGAACAATGGGCAGACAGAGAGAACAAACCAGACCTTGGAGACTTATTTGAGATGTTTTTTGTCTGCTGATCAGGATGACTGGGTCTCTTTTTTGCCTTTGGCGGAATTTGCTCTGCATAATAGGGCTAGTTCTGCCACCTTGCTGTCTCCTTTTTCTGCAATTTCGGGTTTCATACTCGGTTTTCTTCGGGGCAGGTTAGGGCTTCTGTCTGTCCGGGGATTGACTCTGGTTGAGAGAATGCAGCAGATTTGGGATCCAGTAGTGGATAAATTGTCTCTCTCTCAGGAGAGGGCCCAGAGGACTGATGGTACTTGGTTTAAAGTGGATGACTTGGTTTGGTTGTCCTCAAGAATTATCCCTATGAAGGTTGTGTCTCCAAAGTTTAAGACAAGGTTCATTGGACCTTATAGGATCTTGGAAGTCCTTAATCCAGTTTCTTTTCATTTGGCGCTTCCAGGGATGTTTAAGATTCATAACGTCTTCCACACATCTTTATTGAAAAGGTTTGTCGAGCCAGTGGTTCCTATGGCTGCGCCTCCTGAGCCTGTTTTGGTTGAGGGCAATCTGGAATATGAAGTGGACAAGATATTTGATTCTCGTCTGGCTAGGCGGAGACTCCAGTACTTGGTTAAGTGGAAAGGTTATGGTTAGGACAATTCTTGGGTGTTTGCTTCTGAATCCATGCAGAGAAATTGGTTTGCGCCTTTCACCGGGATCACCCTGATCGGCTTGGTGACCCCTCCTCAAGGGGGGAGTACTGTTGTGAGCATGTTGGAAATGACTTCTGAGTTGGGGCTCCCTCTGGTGATTGCTGAGGGTATTGAACCAGAGTTGAATAATAGAAGTCCATCACCTGCGAGCGATGGCTGGCAATCAGGAGAGACAGACTGGGCTGATATAAGTGAGCTGCCTTCCCATGATCCTCGCTGGTGATCAATTGTTGTTTACTGGTTCATTTGAGCAAAAGGCAGAAAAACGATACTGTATCAGAAGCGTACAGCTGTATACAGTGTAGGTGAAAATTTAAATCTCCGTATATATATTTCAGGAGTCACACACAGATGCTCTCTCAGTATGGATTTGACCGTAATACAAAAGGCAAAAATGCGGTACTGTATCAGAAGCGTACAGCTGTATACAGTGTAGGGGAAAATTTAAATCTCCGTATATATTTCTGGAGTCACACACAGACGCTCTCTCTGTATGGATTTGACCGTAAATCAAAAGGCAGAAAAACGGTAATGTATCAGAAGCATACAGCTGTATACAGTGTAGGGAAAATTTAAATCTCCGCATATATTTCTGGAGTCACACACAGACGCACACTCAGTGTGTATTTGACTGTAATACAAAAGGCCGAAAAACGGTACTGTATCAGAAGCGCACAGCTGTATAAAGTGTAGGAGAAAATTTAAATCTCACACACAGATAGTCAGCATGTATTTGTCCGTGATACCAGCCGGTACACGGTAGTGTGTGAGGAGCGTACAGCTCTATACGGTGTGGGAAAAAATGAACGCTCGGTAACTGTGCAGATAAAAAGAATAAATGTATTAGTGCTGTGTAAAAAGCAGTCTGCACAGCAGTGTACACACAGCAATCAGCTATCAGGCAGCCTAATAACCATCGCTGCTGCACACAAGAAAATACTGCCCTGTCACTGCACACTAACTGTACAGCACAATTGTTATAAGCACATGCACATAAGAACTTCTCTTTCTAGCCCTAACTCTCTCCCTACTGATAAACAGCGTTAGCAACCTTTCCCCTACTGTTAAGATCGGGAGAAGTAAAATGGCGGTCGGCGGTCAGGGCTTTTATAGACACTATGACGCTCCCCAAAGCAAGCCAATTACTGCAATGCCCTTCTCTAAGATGGTGGTCGGCGCTGCCCATGTCATCTCGTTGCCCACAGTGTACATCCTTGCTCATTGGCTGAAAAAAGGCACCTGCAAGCATTATGTGCAGAACACATGGCAGACTTCACGCTATGGTCGGGTTTCACTCTGCGAAACCCAACTTTGGCGAAAGTCGGCGACTTATGAATCTGACCGACCTGTTTCGCTCAACTTTACTTTCAACCAATGCAAATGCATTCACTGGGAAATGTCATTGTAACATTTAACAACCCTAGCTGGCCATGTGGTGTGTGACACATAAGCAGACACATCTTGTTTCATTTATGAAGGAGGGACTCAAAGTCACAGAGCCTATTTTTACAGAGGCATATGGCAGCATTAATCTTCTTAAAGGGCCATTATTAAACAGTGGGTCTCCTATGCTGTTATTGCCTATGAAGTGAGTGGATGTGCTGCCAAGAATTATGAGGCACCCCAATACCCCTTTCACAAGAGGTACAGGAGGGCTTCCTGAAAAAATGTTGCATTGAATGCAAGGCCTGGCTTGCTCCAAAGTTACATGCACCCCAGTAAGCTTTTCAAGCCACATACTGGATGGCCACCGGAAAATCCACTTCACATTTTTCATTTCGCACTCCCAAACTCTTTTCTTATGCATTGATTGCAAAGCCTGCCCAGCTACCAAGTCATATGCACCCCAATATGCCTTTGAACCCAGGTACTGGATGGGCACAGGAAAATCCACTTCACATTATTCATTTTGTACTCTCATTCTGTTTTCTTATGCATTGACTGCAAGGCCTGCCCTGCTTCCAAGTCATCTGCACGCCAATATACCTTTGAACCCACATACTGGAAGGTCACAGGAAAATCCACTTCACATTATTTATCTTGGACTCCAGTTCTATTTTATTATGCATTGACTGCAAGGCCTGCCCTGCTACCAAGTCATATGCACCACAATAAGCCTTTGAACACACATACTGGATGGGCGCAGGAAAATCCACTTCGCATTATTCCTCTTCTCTTTTTACTGTGAAGTGTAAGATCTTATGGCCAGCTCTTTCCTGTAGTTTGTAAGCGCTAATGGTCAGGGGGTCCTCTCTTTCTCTCTTATAGAGCGGAATCTCTTTTACTCAGTGGGGTTCTCTCTCTCCTCCCCACATGAGTATTTCCCAAGCATTCCAGTATTAATATTGGGGCAAATTTATTAGCTGTAAATTGAATTTTGAGGGAAAATTCAATAAAGTCAGTAAATTCAAATCTCAAAAGATTTGCTCATCTCTAGCAACAATAATTTTTACAAATTTAATTATCTGAAAGTGAAAAACAGAAAAATATGAATAAAGGTCACAGCTAGAGCTGAGCGGATCGATCCATGAAGGATCGAGTTTGAGTCGAATTTCCTGAAATTAACAGTTTCACGCGAATTTACACATTTTGAGATTCGATTTGCAGTTTGAAAATAAACCTGACTGGCACCATTTCCCATACTGTGAAGCATGAGACATGGAAAAATTAAATATATAAATTACAAAAAAATATATTTCAAACAGTAAGTTGTACACTGCATGTAATAAATTTATCACTGGGGTTGTATGATGTTAGAAAAAATGTTACAAAAAAAGTTTTATTTCTTTCAGAAAAAAAGCGCCTCTCTTATCCTAGGGCCATGTCTACTGTAGTATTTAATCTAAGAATTATATTACAGTATGAGACACAGACCATAGATTAGCTGTTTCTTGAAAAAGAAGACTTTTTTTTATAATATCATGCAGCCCCTTTTAACCCCTTTCTGACATTGTGTGTAAATGTACGCCTATGTCAGACTCCCCATGTTTGGTGAGGGCTCCGGCCGGAGCCCGCACCTTTCCGGGCACATGTCAGCTGATCTATACAGTTCACATGTGCCTACAACAGCTGCGGTGGAATCGCGATCCACCCACAGTTGTTAACCTGTTAAATGCCGCTGTCAAACTCTGACAGCAGCATTTAACTCGCGCTTCTGGCAAGTGCATTGGAAATCCCACCCATCGGTGACCCCCGTCACGTGATCGCGGGTCACCGATGGGTTGGCATGACAACCAGTGGTCTCCTGCAGACCTATATGGTTGTCATAGTGAGCTTGCTACGAGCGCCACCCGGTGGTCGGAGCTCATATCAACTGAGTAATTCTGCTACATACTGGCAATCTGATCATTGCCTTTATGTAGCAGAGCCAATCGGACAACTGCAGGTTCTAGTCTCCTATGGAGACTATTGAAGCATGCAAAAAGTAAAACAAAAATGTTTTTAAAAATATTAAAAAAATAAAAAATATAACAGTTCAAATCACCCCCCTTTCGCCCCATTCAAAACAAAACAATAAAAAAAATCAAACATACATCTATTTGGTATCACCACATTCAGAATCGCCCGATCTATCAATATAAAAAAAGAATTAACCCGATTGCTAAACAGTGCAACGAGAAAAAAAGTCAAAATGCCAGAATTACGCTTTTTTTGGTTGCTGCTACACTTCAATAAAATGCAATAATTGGCAATCAAAAGATTGTATCTGCACCAAAATGGTATCAATAAAAACATCAGCTTGGCACGCAAAAATAAGCTCTCACCCAACCCGAGATCATGAAAAATAGAGAGGCTACAGGTATCGGAAAATGGCTAAATTTTTTTTTTTTAACAAACTTTGTATTTTTTTTTTATCACTTAGATAAAAAAGAATCTATACATATTTGGTGTATATAAACTCATAAGATATGGAGATAATAATGGCAGGTCAGTTTTAGCATTTAGTGAGCATGGTAAAAAAAAAAGAACCAACTGTGGGATTGCACTTTTTTTGCAATGTCACAACACTAGGAATTTTTTTCCTGTTTTCGAGTACACAACATGGTAAACCCAATGGTGTCGTTCAAAATTACAAATGGTCTCGCATACAACAAGCCCTCACATGGCCATATTGACAAAAAAATAAAAAAGTTATGGCTCTGAGAAGAAGGGGGAGCAAAAAATGAAAATGCAAAATCAAAAATATCTCTGGTCATTAAGGGGTTAAGTAGATGCCTAAAAATCAATTGTCATACTCTTACCTATCTTCTTTTTCAAATGCTGACACAACTAATTTCCATGTAGTGAATACAGAATTAAATAATAAAATACATTTTGGGTAAAAAAATGTGTAGCATAAAATGGACAAACTAACTTGACAATGAAAACACATTTAGCGCCAACATTTAGCAGCAAAGAATATAATAATATATGAGCTAAATATGAAACACAGATACGTTTGCTTGAGTTCTGAATTGTTTTGTGAGTATTACAATGACATAAAAACATTGGAACAAATTCAATACTGAGAGTATGTCTCGACCTTGACAGAAAATGCAGAAAACATACTGTATTTGTTACAAATTATTGCAGTTAGTTTTATACCAGTTTATAATTTTATTGTGCTGCAGTTATAAAGGGGGTGTGATTTTGTGAGAGAGCCATGACTTCGAATTTTGTGGAGTGAAGTAATATGTAGCACATTTATCCTCCAGTATAAGGGTATGTGCACACGTTGCAGATTACCCTGCAGAATTTTCTGCCCATAATCTCTTGGCAGAAAACGCAGGTGTGTTTTTGATGCGGATTTGATGCGTTTTTGTTATGTAATGCAACAAAAAAAAAGATTTGTGATGTCATTTCTTGTCCAAATGCCTCTTTTAACATTTGTCCAATTCATACTCCATTACCCACTCAGACAGATAGATGATAGATAGATGGATAGATATGGGATAGATAGATAGATAGATAGATAGATAGATAGATAGATAGATAGATAGATAGATAGATAATAGATAGATAGATAGATAGATAGATAGATAGATAACAGATAGATACATGATATGAGATAGATAATAAAATGGTACATAAATAGTTAAAGACACACAAACAAAAAAAATCTTCACGCAATATCTTTAATTTAAGAAAAAAATGGGAAAAAATGGCGTAGGCTCCCTCGCAATTTTCTGTACCAGAGGGGGAAAGCCAATGGCTGGGACCAATATTTCTAACCTGGGAAGGGGTTAATAGCCATGGAGCTTCCCATGCTATGAATATCAGCCCAAAGCTAGCCTTTATTGGCTATTAAAATAGGGGGACCCCCAAAAAATGACCTGGGGTCCCCCTATAATTTATAGCCAGAATGGTATGCAGACAGCTGCGGGCTGATATTCATAACCTAGGAAGGGCCATGGATATTGGCGCATCCCTGTATAAAAATACGAGCACCCAGCCACCCCAGAATTGGTGCATCTGTATGATGCGCCAAATCTGTCACCTAGCTCTCTCTTCCCACCGCTGTATAGTGGTGGCATATGGGGTAGTAAGGGGTTAATGTCAACTTGCTATCGTAAGGTGACATTAAGCCCGGTTAATAACGGAGAGGCGTCAATAAAACACCTATTCATTGTTAATCTTATAGTTTGAAAGGGTTAAAAAACACACATAAGAATTAAAGTATTTTAATTAAATAAAACACAACATGGTTTTTCATACTTTTATTGCACGGCTAATCCATGCGATGCCCTCGGTCTCCTGTAATAAAAAGTAAAATAATAAACCAACCGTATATAGTACTCCCTGTCCAACGCAGTCCAATTAATAACGAGTGTCCCATGACGATATCCCCTGTAGAACAGTTATGTCACTGCTCTATAGGGCCTCCCAGTGATGCATTGACAGGAGGTAATCCTCCTGCAGTGCATCACTGAAGAGGTTACCTAAGTTCATTCTCTCAATTTCCGGCAATGTGGGTGGGAATTTTCTCACACAGCGTTGCTGGGTGAGAAAATGAACTGAAGTGACCTCTCTCCTGGCAGCGGCGGAGGGATATACATCGCGGAGGACTACCTCCGCTGTCAGTTCATCGTGAAGCCCCTTTAGAGCACTGACATTGTTACACCTGGTTCTGGCTCTGTACCGGCATCCAGCGCTGCTCCTAGCTCTGGCACCCCACCCGCTCTTGCTCCCGAGACTGTTCTTGTATCTCTACGAGGTCCCTATCGGGATCGTCGCGCGCTGTCTGTTCCTCGGTGTCCTCTCTCCCCTGCTTCCTGGCATGCTGTCAGCAGGCCTCCTGGGAGAGTGCTTAGGACACACGCGCTTACCTCCGGTCTCTTAAAGGGACAGCGCGCATTTTCTGAAAAAAGCAATTAACCAATGGCAGCGCACTGATTATTATTTCTGGCCTCTCCTTCATAGAGAGAGTGTCGGAGTAACAAGTATCTACTGTTGCTAGCTTCTGGTTCCGCTGTGTTTGTGCCTGTGTTTTTGCAGTGTTTTGCCTTCTGCTTTGCTTACACTGTTTGTCTCCTCAGACTATCAGTTACCTGTTACCCGGCTGTCCAGAATGTCTTTACGGACAAACGCCATCTCTGTTCCGTTCCGCCACTCAGCCATCCGAAACTCTGGACAACGTCGGTACCAGCTTATACCCGAGTACCTTGGACTCGCCAGTCAGCTCTACCATATCTGTTAAATCTGTTTACCCATTGGTCCCGCTGGGACAGCTGCCACGTGTCCGGGGTCTAACTGGAGGTAGCACCTGTGTCCCCCAGACATTCCATTCTGACCCTGTTCAAGGGGATTTACGATGGGTGTCTGGGGCTCACTTAGTCACGCCCCCTTCGGAGCCCCCCAGATCATGGTCCCGAGGTTCCACTCTAAAAATAAAAAACGAATGTGAACTTCACCATCTGTGCCTCCACTTCCATTCGTTACAGATTGCTCGGCCTTGGAACCCACTGGATCCCAGAGACCTCTGACTGCGGAGCTTTGCCAAGAGGTGACGCGTTTAAGGGATCAACAGGACAAGATCACGACTTATCTTCGCAGATTGTCTACCCGCATGGATTCCCTGCTGACTTCGACTGCACCAGACTCGTCTACCGGCACCCAGGTACCCGCCTGCATGGCAAGTAAAGGTCCTCGCGTGGCAGCCTCCACTCGCTTCCACAGCAACCCCACTCAGTGTCGGGGTTTCATCAATCAGTGCACTCTGCACTTTGAAATCCTGGGGCATATGTATGCTTCTGACCGAGCCAAGGTGGGCTTCATAATGTCACATCTTGCTGGAGAGGCCCTTGCCTGGTTGAACCCTCTATGGGAGGAAGGGGACCCTCTGGTTAAAGAATTGCAATCTTTCCTAGAAGCCTTCCACAGGACCTTCGATGATCCTGGTCATGCCACGTCGACAGCTTCAGCTTTGCTCTGCTTACGTCAAGGAACTCTCACAGTGGCTCAGTATGCTGTTCAGTTCTGTACTCTCTCTCATCCAAGTTATCCTGGAACAACGAGAACTTGGTGGCTACCTTCGGGGAGGGCCTATTGGGAAGAATCAAGGATGAGCTAGTGGGATGGGACAGGTCAACTACCTTTGATGATCTGATATCCTTGGCAACACAGATCGACCTGGGTTTTCATGAACGTTCCAAGGAGATCAAACGAAACAAAAGGCCCTACCACCTGGGCTTTAGTTCTCCTAAGACGGCTAACTGACCTCCCTCCCCAGAGGCCATGGAGGTTGATTAAGTAAGTTCAGCCAGCCGCCGCCAGGAGGCGCGTCGCAAAGAGCGAGGTTGCCTTTACAGTGGTAGTCCTGAGCACCTTATTCATACCTGTCCAAAGAGGTTGGAAAACTCCAGTGCCTAGGTTCGGTAGGAGAGGCCACCCTAGGTAGAGAGCATTCTTCTCCCTAACTGCAGATCTCGGTCTCCGTGTCCTTCAGAGCAATAAAATTTTTTGGACTCTGCTGGATTTTAGAGCCGCTGGGAACTTTATTCAGTAGGTGCTTGTGGATCATTACCGCTTACCAGTCCAGCATCTTCCTGACCCATTGCACGTGACTGTAATAGATGGCAAACCACTGACTGAGCCTGTCCAGTTTCAAGCCAAGCCTGTGTATGTCTAACGCACTCTGAAAGAATTTGTTTTTATGTGTACCCCGGATTGTCTCACCCCTTGCTTTTAGACCTACCCTGGTTCCAGATGCATGAACCGGTCCTCAATTGGAGAATAGGAGAGGTTCTGCACTGGGGAGATTGCTGCATGGACCAATGCCTAACCCGGATTCAACCAGTTTCGCCTCCAGTCCAACCTGTTACCCTGTCAGGGTTACCGTCCTCCTACTGGTCCTTTTGTGATGTCTTTGGGAAAAAGGAGGCAGAGAAACTACCTCCACACAGGCCGTATGACTGTTCGATTGATCTTCTCCCTGGAAAATCTCCTCCCATTGGGAGAGTCTACCCTCTTTCTCAAACAGACTCAAGCCTTGTCGGACTACATCCAGGAGAACCTGGACAGAGGATTTATCTGAAAGTCATCTTTGCCGGCAGGAGCAGGATTCTTCTTTGTGAAGAAAAAGGATGGATCCCTGCGACCCTGTATCGACTACCGTGCCGTAAACCAGATCACAGTAAAAAGCAGGTGTCCATTACCTCTTATTTCAGAGCTGTTTGATCGTCTCTGAGGGGCCAAGATCTTCACTGAACTGGATCTTAGAGGGCCTACAACCTAATCCGAATTCGAGAAGGAGACGAATGGAAAACAGCCTTCAACACCTGTGATGTCCACTATGAATACTTGGTAATGCCGTTTGGTCTAAGTAATGCACCCGCTTGTGTTTCAAGAATTTGTCAATGACATTTTCAGGGATCTGCTTTATACTTGTGCTGTTGTCTACCTGAATGACATTCTGATCTTCTTGGCAGACTTGGCTTCGCATTGGAAGCAAGTGCGTCTGTTCTTACTAAGACTCAGAGAGAACAGGCTTTAAGCCAAGTTGGAGAAATGCCTCTTTGAACAATCCTCTTTTCCTTTCCTTGGTTACATTGTCTCCTCCACAGGATTAAGAATGGATCTGGAGAAGTTGTCTGCCATCCTCAACTGGCCCCGTCCGTCTGGGCTGAAAGTCATACAACTGTCCCTGGGGTTCGCCAATTACTACAGGCAATTCATTCTACACTTTTCAACCCGAGTGGCACACATCACAGCTTTAACTCGGAAAGGTGTAAACCCCAAGGAATGGTCCCCCGAGGCAGAGGAGTCCTTTGTTTCTCTCAAAAAAGCCTTTGCTTCCGCGCTCGTTCTCCATCGTCCAAATTCTAATGAACAATTTTTCCTTGAGGTCGATGCTTCCTCCATAGGTACAGGAGCTGTTCTTACCTAGAAATCATCCACTGATCAGATGATCTCCTGTGGGTTTTTTCCAAGATTTTTCTTCCCAGAAAAGAACTATTCCATTGGAGATCGGGAATTGTTGGCTATCAAATTGGCTGTGCAAGAATGAAGGCATCTTCTTGAGGAGCTCTTCACCAGGTAGTCATATTCACTGATCTCAAAAACCTTGCCTACCTCCAAACTGCACAGAGGCTGAATCCCCGTCATACCCAGTGGGCCCTGTTTTTTGCTCGATTTAATTTTGTCCTTCATTTCCGTCCAGCTGACAAAAACGTCAAGGCAGACGCACTCTCCAGAACCTTTTTGACTCCTGATCAGTAGGAAGAACCTGAGCACATCATTGAACCTTCAAGGTTAGTCTCTGTTGCCTCTGCTGATCTTACCCGACTTCCCCTTGGGAAAACTCTCGTGACCGCCTCGGAACGTTATCGTGTCCTTCGGTGGGGTCACTTCCAAGTTGGCTGGTCACGCCGGTCAGAAAAAGACTGTAACTCATCACCCGTTACTACTGGTGGCCTACCATGGGTAAGGATATCCAGGAGTATGTCGCAGCCTGTCCTTCGTGTGCCCATAACAAGACTGTTAAATGCCTACCCGCCGTAGGCTTCAGCCTCTTCCGATTTCGTAAGCTCCCTGGCAGCACATCAGGATGGACTTCATCACGGATCTTCCAATCTCTTCCGGCTGTTCAGTGGTTTGGGTTGTGGTGGACCGCGTCTCTAAATGACTCACTGCATTCCGCTAAACCGTCTCCCGTCTGCCCCAGAACTTATGGATCTCTTCATTCAGCACATCTTCCGTCTCCATGGTTTTCCTCTCCACATCGTGTCTGACAGAGGCGTCCAGTTCACCTCAAACTTCTGGAGAGCGGTCTGTAAACTGGTAAAAATAGAGATGGATTTTTCTTCGGCATACTATCCCCAATCCAATGGGCAAGTGGAGAGGACTAATCAAATCCTGACTGGACTCCTGCGTCACTTTGTCAACGTGCATCATGACGACTGGGTAGAATTACTACCCTGGGCGGAATTCTCCTACAACAACCAAGTAAGTGAATCTTCGGGAAAATCTCCCTTTCAGATTGTGTTTGGACTCCAACACGGAATTCCTCTTCCTATCTCTGGACCGTCTGGCGTTCCAGCAGCTGATACCTTTTCCGACGATTTCTCGAAAGTTTGGAGAGACTCCAAGTACATATGCCTGAAGATGCCTTCCTACAAATTGGGCCCCTGTTTCATTGGGCCCTTTGAAGTCTTGAGACAAATCAACCCGGTTTCTTACAAACTGAAATTGCCTACTTCTTTACGTGTGCCTAATTCCTTTCATGTTTCCCTCCTCAAACCAGTAGTTTTGAGCTCCTTCTTTAAGGACCCGGGTACCACTCCAGATCCTGTCTCTGAGGATGATGTTTTTGAGGTAAAGCATATCTTAGCCATTAAGAAAATAAGGGGTAAGACTTATTACCTGGTGGACTGTAAGGGGTTTGGTCCTGAGGAGAGGTCTTGGGATCCTAAAGAGAACATCCAGGCCCCTCTCCTTCTTAAAAAATTCCATGCAGGCTTGAAAAAGAGGGGAGTAAAGATGTGGATACTGTTAAACCTGGTTCTGGCTCTGCACTGGCATCCAGCGCTGCTCCTAGCTCTGGCTTCTCACCCGCTCTTGCTCCCGAGACTGCCCTTGTATCTCTACGAGGTCCCTGTCGGGATCCTCGCTCGCTGTCTGCTCCTCGGCATCCTCTCTCCCCTGCTTCCTGGGACGCTGCCAGCAGGCCTCCTGGGAGAGTGCTTAGGACACGTGCGCACTTACCTCCGTCTCTTAAAGGGACAGTACGCATTTTTTGAAAAAAGCAATTAACCAATGGCAGCGCACTGATTATTATTTCTGGCCTCTCCTCCATAGGGAGAGTGTTGGAGCAACAAGTATCTACTGTTGCTAGCTTCCGGTTCCACTCTGTGTCTGTGTTTTTGCAATGTTCTGCCTTCTGCTTCGCTTACACTGTTTGTCTCCGCAGACTATCAGTTACTTGTTGCCCAGCTGTCCACGACAAGGTCTTTACGGACAAATGCCATCTCTGTTCCGTTCCGCCACTCAGGCATCCAAAACTCTGGACAACGCTGGTACCAGCTTATACCCGAGTACCTTGGACTCGCCAGTCAGCTTTAACATATCTGTTAAATCTGTTTACCCATTGGTCCCGCTGGGACAGCTGCCACATGTCCAGGGTCTAACTGGAGGTAGCACATGTGTCTCCCGGACATTCCATTCTGACCTTGTTTGATGGGACTTACTACGGGTGTCTGGGGCTCACTTAGTCACGCCCTCTTTGGAGCCCCCCAGATCGTGGTCCCGAGGTTCCACTC
>JARQOD010000004.1:194281139-194365942 GCA_033576555.1 Oophaga sylvatica | reverse complement strand
TAAATTGGCGGGATATTTAAATGATGGCAGTCAGGTCAGATGGGCGGTGTTTTGGGTACTTGCCTTAACATGTTGTTCGCCGCTGTCTCCATTATTTCTGGGAATTGTAGTCGTTGCCCTCCATATAACGCGCAGTTGGGCAAAGCATACTGCGTGTGCGCAAGTTAAGATTGCAATGCGCACGCGCGTCATATGGAGGACAACGAGCAAAATTCCCGGAAATACTGCGGACAGCGGCAAAAAAGGGGTTAAGGAAAGGACCCGAAACACCACCCATCGGACCGGACCGCCATCATTTACATAGCCCGCCAAATTCAGGTGACAGATTCCCTTTAAAAGAACAATATGCTTTTAGCAAATGAGGCCTTGTGCAATGCAATCTACCGTAAGTAAAAAATGAACATCATCATGAGTCCGAAGAACACAGCCAAGAATAATAAGAGTTTGTTATTTTTATACTGTTTTTCCCTCAGACATCCTGTACTTTACAGTGTTTGCTATATTTAAATGTAATGAGGTTTCTTTTTAAGCATAACAGTGATTCAAAGCAAAAATAAATGCAGAATCAGTCAGATACGAATAGTCTACGAGGTCATGTTCACAAGATGGTGCATTCAGCAGATATTATTATTGAAGTAAAGCTATTTATCATTAAGCCAAATTTTAATCAGAATCTGAATATACAGGACTGAATAAAATCAACGCGTCTCCCAATATCTAACCTCTCACAATTTTTCAATACACTAGATTTTGTTCCCCAGGAAATTACTATTTTTAAACAATGTTCCCCAAATTACCAAAATTTTACAAACATGCACCCAAGACAAATCTGAGCAATAGGTACAACTTCTGCAACTTTTGTTTTATAATGATAGTTAAGAAGCATCTCTAATTTTATCAGCAGTAACAGTACCTGCATTGGGGATTGCTGGAGGCCAGGAAAATGCAACTCAAGTTGCATATTAGACACAAAACACAAAATGTTGATTGGCTGCATGCCAGAGGAAGAACAGAGAATTTAAAATTTGCCAATAATCCATACAGATTAGGCAAGCAATTGTAAAACAAATCACACACACCGCTCCTCTCTAGCCTCAAAACAGTCCCCCCTTTTGCTCCATGCAATACACATGTCCAACTTTTTGCCCCCTTTCTAATAGTGCCCCCAGAATATGGAAAAAAATACATTTTTTAAATGGATAATTTTATGTGTAGAATATAATGGGTAAAATGTATGTAAAATAGGTATTCATTTAACATGCTTTTGGGCATATTTACGCTTAGATCATTTTTTTTTTAAATCAAAGTAGCATAGACTGCTACATTTCTTAGCTGTTAAAAAAGGAAAGCTAACATTTTTCCACTAATTGGATAATTCTTTTTAAGTGCAAGAATGCCCCCTGAAAAATAAAAATATTATATATTCACCTCTCAGAGTAGTGTCATTCCAGTTGGTGCTCTCATGATATTATGTCATGTCAGCGCAAGCATTAGAGACACAGCACCAGCATCCCAGGGTTAGCAATTAAGAAGCATTTAAAGAGGGTTTGTTTAATTAGTGAACAACTCCTTTAACCCCTTAGTGACATAGAGAATTTGGTACTTAATGACCAAGCCAATTTATACAATTCTGGTCACTGTCAGTTTATGAGGTTATAGCGCTGGAACACTTCAACGGATCCCGCTGATTCTGAGAAAGTTTTTTCGTGACATATTGTACTTCATGTTAGTGGTAAAATTTATTCGATATAACTTGCATTTATTTATGAAAAAAATGGAAATTTGGTAAAAATGTTGAAAATTTTTAAACTTTTAATTTTTGTGCCCTTAAATCAGAGAGTGGTGTCACACAAAATAATTAATAATTAACATTTCCCACATGTCAACTTTACATCAGTACAATTTTGAAAACATAATTTTTTTGTTAGGATGTTATAAGGGTTAAAAGTTGACCAGCGATTTCTTATTTTTCCAACAAAATTTACAAAATAATTTATTTTAGGGACCACCTCACATTTGAAGTGAGTTTGTGTCACATTTGGGGGGCCAATATAACAAAAAATACCCAAAAGTGACATCGTTCTAAAAACTTCACCCCTCAAGGTGTGCAAAACTACATTCAAGAAGTTTGTTAACCCTTCAGGTGCTTCACGAGAACTAAAGCAATGTGGAAGGAAAAAATGAACATTTTACTTTTTTCACAAAAAACTTGCTTTGGAATCATTTTTTTTTTAGTTTCACAAGGGTATCAGGAGAAAATGGACAACAAAATTTGCTGTGCAATTTCTCCTGAGTACTCTGATATCCTATCTGTTGGGAAAAGCCACTGTTAGGCTGCATGACAGGGCTCAGAAGATAGGGATCATTGCTTAACTTTTTGAATGCAAAATTGGCTGAAATCAATGGTGGCACCATGTCGTGTTTGCAGACCCCCTGATGTACCTAAACAGTGGAAACCCCCCAATTCTAACTCCAATCCTAACCCCAACACACCGCTAACACTAATCCTAACCGTAACCACAAACCTAACCATAACACACCCTAACCCTAGCACATCCCTAACCCTAATCCCAACCCTAAGCATAATCCCAACAATAACCACAACTCTAACCCTAGCCCAACCCTAACTTTAGCCCAACCCTAACCCTAGGCCAACCATAACCCTAACTTTAGCCCAACCCACTTTAGCCCAACTCACTTTAGCCCAACTCTAACCCTAAAGGAAAAATAGAAATAAATACTTTTTTTATTTAATCATTTTTATCTAACTAAGGGGGTGATAAAGGGGGTTTGATTTACTATTTTTTTATTTTGATCGCTGTGATAGGGTCTATCACAGTGATCAAAATGAACCAATAGGAAACATTTCCTTTTGTTGCCGGGTGTCGGCTGGCAGATCTCAGCGGGTGCACTGCGCATGTGCCCTCCATTTTCTCCCGGGGCCCAGGGGACTTCTCGGGGGGTTGCAGGGAAAATGGAGGTACCGGGGGGAATTGGGGGACTATTTCTCTCTCTTCTGACATGTGATCACATCAGAGGAGAGAGAAATAAAATGGGAAATCTGACTTTTTTTTTGCGGTCGCCGTTATACCATTAATAACGGCGATCGCAACACTGGGGTCGGTAAAAACCGACCCGAAACATGTTCTCTGGGGTCTCGGCTACCCTCTGTAGTCGAGACCCCAGAGAAATTCCGACTCTGGAGGGCGCTATGACCTTATTCCTCAGCGCCATTAAAAAGCAACGCTGTGATTTAAATACCCTTAACTGCCAACGTTAAAAGGCACATTGGTGGTCGTTAAGGGGTTAAAATAAATGGAAAATATATGAAAGTGTATTGCTTCATCTCTTTGCTCTTGTCTGGGATGGCTATCCTTGATCTCTGGTAATATTCTTTTTCTGGTGTGCTAACATCCTTCACCTGAATGAAACTGCAGGAATGGCACAAGAAGCTGTGGCTTCCTGTGTTTCATTGTGTAGCCCTGGGGTGGCACACCATACAGATGTAACCAAGCTTAAAGAGGTTGCCCAGTCTAAAGTGACAAGTCTGTAGTCACTCTATGGGAGGACTCTCCGATGTCAGTGCTGTGAATGGCAGTCACATGACTGCAAGTATATGATATGCATACACCCAGCCAGAACCCAACTAGGCTGTTTGCGTCCTTACTCAATACACTGATATTGAGAGTGGCAGAAACAGTCTAGTCGGGTTCTGGCTGGGAGTATGCATATCACATACTTACAGTCACATGACCACCGTTCAAAGTGCTGACACCAACGAATCCTTACAGTGCACAGTTCATGCACCAGGAGGATTCAGAAGTTTACAGTCACGTGGATAACCTTTTGTGACAAGTTATCTCACTTAACTTCTTCACCCCAGGCAAGTTTTCGTTTTTCATTTTTTACTCCCCTTCTTTCAAAAGCCATAACTTTTTTATTTTTCCAGCTATATGGGGGCTTCTTTTTTGCAAGATGAGTTGAACTTTTGAATGACAATATTCATTCTGCCACATAGTGTACTGGAACTTGGATGTGTGATTTCAACAACATGGACAATTGAGGGTTACTCTGAGACAGCGGACATGCGGTACAGGGGAAAGCATAATATCAATCATTGTGAAGATAGATAGATAGATAGATAGATAGATAGATAGATAGATAGATAGATAGATAGATAGATAGATAGATAGATAGATAGATAGATAGATAGATAGATCAGGTAGAGTAGTTAGGTAAGATTGAGGAAAGATGATGAGTTCTGTTTGGCTTAAATTGAGCTTTTGGAAGTGTGATGAGAAGAAGGAGGATATGGTTGAAAGATACTCTGCGACTCTGGTCAACAGAGAGGTGAAATCTGGGCCATAGAAGTAGGTCTGAGTAACATCAGCATATAGATAATACTGGAAGCTATGGGACTTTATGAGTTATTCCAGGCCAAAAGTATAGCTTGATAAGAGTAGGGGTACCAGGACAGAGCCTTGAAGGACATCAAAAGAGAGGGCGGGATGAGGAGGTAGTGTTGGAGTGGGAGATGGCAAATATTCAGTTGAAGAGTTATGAGGAAATCCAGTAAGACCTTTGACGACAAGAGAAGAGGGGATTTGTAGTAGGAGGGAGTGGTCGACTGTGTCAAAGACAGAGGACAGGTCTAGAAGGAGGAGTATCGAAAATTGTCTGTTAGCTTTGGCTGTAATTAAGTTCTTAGTAATTTTCATCAGGGCAGTTTTGGATGAATGGTGGGGACGGTAGCTGGGATGAGTTAAAGGAGAGATGGGAGGAAATTTCAGCATGAACATGCTATTCAAGGAGGTGAATTAGAGCAGTGACATGGGGCAATAGCTGGGCAAAGAGGTCGAGTCG
Organism: Oophaga sylvatica; assembly: GCA_033576555.1. Lineage (NCBI taxonomy): Eukaryota > Metazoa > Chordata > Amphibia > Anura > Dendrobatidae > Oophaga > Oophaga sylvatica. The sequence goes on along the minus strand of JARQOD010000004.1, from coordinate 194,361,079 downwards.
AGGAAAGGCTTCTTCAAGATAGGTGTAATTGTGACATGTTTGAAAGCAGAAGGGAAGGTACCAGAGGTTAACGATAGGTTGAAAAGATGGAATAGGGCAGGGATAAACGTGGTGGTGAGGTTTGGGAGGACGTGGGATGGGATGGGGTCAAATGCACAGGTGGTGATGTTTGCTTTTGAGAGGAGAAGAGTAAGTTCTCCTTTAGTGATGGTGGAGAGGAAGCTTATGGTAGAGAGGCAGTGGTCTGTTATATATAGGGGTTGTGGTGGATGGAAAGTAAAGACTTTGCTTGTTTGGTCGACCTTATTTTTTAATTGTTTGATGAAGTCTTCAGCCATGCCATGCATGAGAGGGGCAACTGAGGCAATAGCTGATACCAGTGTGGTGTTATAGAAAATGGTTACACTCTCTGTGTCATGGAGTGAAGGTATGGAAAACAGTTCTAGACTAAAGTCTGAGTATGTGTGAATGTATAGGTGTGAAAATTTCTGCTGGTGTCTAATAGTTTCTGAACATGTGAGGATATGTGAGCAGGACAGGGATGAGAAAGTGAGTAGATGGTGGTCAGATAAAGGGAGATGTGAAGTTGTGAGGCTGGATAGGGAATAGAGGCAGGTGAAAATAAGATCTAATGTCCATCTGTAAGGGTGGCTGCGAAGCACTACTGAGTAAGACCAAAGGATGAAGCAAGGGACAGGAGTTTGAAAGCTGAAGGCTGTCAAGTGTCACTGAGGATGTTGAAGTCTCCCATGATGATGGTGGGAATGTCAGCAGAGAGAAAATGTTGAAGGCAGGTGGTGAAGTAGAAAATCAAGGCGGTGGCCAATCCCAGGGGTCGGTATATGACAGCCACTTAGAGGTTCAAGGGAGAATAGATATGGACAGTATGTACTTCAAAAGAAGGTAACATAGTAACATAGTTAGCAAGGCCGAAAAAAGACATTTGTCCATTCAGTTCAGCCTATTTTCCATCAGAATAAATCCCCAGATCTCCGTCCTTCTAAAGAACCTAATAACTGTAAGATACAATATTGTTACGCTCCAGGAAGACATCCAGGCCTCTCTTGAACCCCTCGACTGAGTTCGCCATCACCACCTCCTCAGGGAAGGAAATCCAGATTCTCTCTGCCCTAACAATAAAGAATCCTCTTCTATGTTGGAAGAAAAACCTTCTCTCTTCCAGACGCAGAGAATGCCCCCTTGCGACTGTCACCTTCCTTGGTATAAAACAGATGCTCGGAGAGATATTTGTATTATCCCCTTATATATTTATACATAGTTACCGTATATAAACCAAAAAGAACGAAAAAAAGAGCTTAATCACTGAATAAAAAATAATTTTATTGAAACCAAAAATATAATACAATAATGAATAGAATAGTTTTAAAGCTAATAAATAAATGCTAAATTAATCCACAGACAATCTTAAGTAGACCTCAATGTATAAAAAACTCACATATAACCAAAGAAATAATAAATATTCATATATTAAAAATTAGTCTAAAGAATTTCATCAGGCAGAAGGTGCATATCTATAAGGAATCATACTTATAGTTAAAAATCAAAAAAATACAAAAAGTGCACAAATAGTGCATATAGTGCTGTAAACTTCCCAAAAAAATAAATAAAAATATTATATTCTAAAAACTTTTTTGATGCATACTTATGAAAAAAAGAAGAAACATGAATAATATACTACCTTTCAACAAAATAACAAAATATAATTTAATTTAAATGTGCATGAAAAGTGCATATAGTGCTGTAAACATCAAAAAAATCTGACTAGTACCAGGAAGTACACTAATATATACTGTGACATTTCCAGGGGTATTTAGCTCTAGGATCGCTGTCTGGGTAGACAGAATGGCACGGAAACAGTTCATTCAGACAGCAGTTTGGTGAAAACTGGCCGCAACCAGTTTTATTAAAGTCCACAGCACACAGATAAAAACAAATCATAAACAGAAAACCTGGGCTTGTCTAGCCTCTAATTACACTTAGATAGATGGCCCTCTCTATCCGGGACCCAGACTCTACCAGTCTGTGCCCAAAACAACACATATCACATATGTTACCAGTATGGAGCTTCACAGACACTCCTCTTAATGTCTGAAGGCAACTCCAATGTCCAGACTTGAGAGAGGTCACCTCCTATTCAGTCGCTATTCGCACGGATTCTCACTGCGACTACTCCTGTGTCCGGGGTACTTCCTGCACCCAGACTGAGATAGCTCACACTCTTAGAGACTGCTTCCTTGTGCCAGGACACCTCCCTGTGTCCGGGCTAAAGACAGCTCCCACACTCTTGGAGACACCTTCTGTGCCTGGACCCCTTGTCCAGACTGAATGAGCTCCCAGATTGTGTTTGCAGACACCTACTTCTGGTCTCCTAATCAAGACCTGAGTAGTTTCAGGCCTGTGCTGCAAGTGTGTGCTGAATGTGAGGTGTAGTGACCTTTCTCTACCACTAGGTTTACAAAGCCACACATTTCCCTTATACCTAGGCGAAATGCACACCCCATTCAACACACATTCCTTCACTGTCTCACATATCCCCTCCCTCTTCTCCAGACCGGAGGGCTGGTCATCCAGACCGGAGGGCTGGTCAACAATCCAACAGAGACAGTGACCTCTGGACCAGTCATGGCCCTCATCAACTTCATCCTCACCACTGTCATAGCCAACATCAGCTTTCTCTTCATCTGAAGCATCCGCACTACCCTGTACCCTCCCAGGCCTATACTCTCTGCGGGCCTCGGGTACCCTGCACGGTTTCATCTTGACCTTAGGGCCGGGCTCATTTTCGATATAGTGCCTGGCCAGAGAAGTACGACCCGACACATCAGAACACTTCTGCTGACTCTTCCTCAGAAACTCACGTATCTCCTGTCCCTGGTACACTGACCCTGTGTCACCAGCTGTCACAGAAGGTATAGGGGGTTTTTCACTTTTCTCCAGTTCCCCACTTTCAGGCTCTTCTGGCAAGACATGCCCAGAAGCCCCACCGTCCGTCCCACACTCTACTTCTTCAGTCACATCTGGCTCACTGTCAGGGCTATACCCTTCATTTTCATTCATATCCTGTTCACTGTCAGTGTCACACAATTCATTTTCACTCACATCCTGCTCACTGTCAGGGTTATACAATTCATTTTCATTCACATCTTGATCTGGAACCTGAGTTAACATGTCATCCACAATATTAACTGCACCATCTGGTCCCTCAAGTATGTGACTATGTGACAACCCCAGCACTACACTTCTATATAGTTCAGGCACTAGTAGCTGACTCACAACCTCTCCCTGGACTTCAGTGTTTATGGCAACATGAGAGAACCTCTCCTCAGAGTCAGGCTCCTGGGAAACCTCATTTAGAACAATCATATTTTCCTGTGCTGTTTTAAGAGAGGGTTCTCGCCACTGCTCACTCTCAAAACCGTCACAGGACACAGGCAAGTCAGGGACACTCGGTTCCCGAGAACCACCATCCTCGTCTCCCAACATCACCTGCAAAGGAATTTCATCACTATCACAGTCATCATTATTATCAACATCATCATCATGACTATGATCAGTATTATCATCACTATCATTATCAGCATCAGCACCATTTTCATGGTCATCATCATTATCAGGATCATCATCATCATTAGCATTATCATCATCATTATCACATAATTTTAACATCCCACTAGCATCGTGTTCCGCCCCTCGGGACTGCGTACCCTCAGTAGGGGCTTCATCACACTGTCCATCAGAATCACCCCTCCCCAGAGATCCTTAGACCGGGGAAAGTCATTACCCAATATAACGGGTTGCACCAGGGTCTTCACTACCCCCACTTCACATGAAATCTCCCCGAGTTTGGGGACCAAGTCCACGGCAGTCTCTGGGTAGACTTTGGTGTCTCCATGGATGCACACCATACTCAAGTGCTTATCAGGGATGAAGTCCCTATCAATCAGGCTGTCACATACGGAAGTCACTGGACTCTCTGAGTCCAAGAGGGCCTGCGCTGAGCAACCATTTGTAACCACCGGGGACACCTGTGGTCCAGTCTCTTCGGCTGAGGTGGACACACGCACAGGTTCTGCGCAGAGAGAGAGGGATCCGCCAACATCACAACACATAGGCTCCCCCTCTATTGGACAGTTGGCTGCAATTTCATGACATCTCCAACCCTGTCCATCACACTCTTCCACCCACATGTCCCCTCGGGCCTGAACCCGCTTATCAGCATACCCCATGTCCCCAACAGCTGGAACGCTCTTACCGGGAGAGTTTGACGTCCGGGAACTCTGAAGTGACGTCCTCTCAGACGGCTGTACCTCAGGAGAACATGCTCGGGTGTAGCGGTTCACTGTAGGACATGCTCGGGTGTAGCGGTTCACTACCACCTTTTCAACTCCATAATCAGGCCTGCTGACTGCAGACTCCCAACTGTATCTCCAGTCATGAACTCTCCTGGCACGGGCTGCAACCGTAACACCCAGCCGGGTAAGAATCGCCGCTTTCAACTTTGCATAGTCTTCGCTGTCCTGCTTGCTCAGGTCAGCCCAGACTTTTTGGGGTTCCCCAATCAGATAGGGTACGACCACCATGGCCCATTCAGATAGTGGCAGATTCTCCTTCTCTGCCAGTCTCTCAAACTTAGTAAGATATTCCTCCACATCATCACGAGGTGTCATTTTTCTCAAGGACCGTCTTACCGCCTTCTTTACAGCGGGCAAGGCAGGTGCCTTCACAACATTACTCTGGGACGAGGTGCTGAGAGCTGCAATCCGCTCCCTCAGCAATCGGTTAAACTCCTGCTGCTGCTGCCAGCTCTGCAGGTGTTTCTTAACAAGCTCCTCCATACTGCTGGACTTATCTGTCTCAACCACGGCAGTCTTATGTTGCACATTAACTTGCGCCATTTGTTCAAACAGCGCCTCCATGCTGTCATCCATGCTGTCAGACTTCTCTGTCTTCACAACTGTAGTCTTCACTCAAGACATACACACTACACAGCTTTTTTTTTTTTTTTTCCACAGAAAAATTCAGCCTTGCTGTGCAAACACTTTTTCTCTTTTTTTTTTTTTTTTCCTTTGCAAAGTCTATTAAGGCTACTGTCTCTTTAAGACTGCTCCACAAACTTTTCTTTTGCTGCTGCACATTCCACAGTCATTTTCACAACAAGTTCAGCTTTGCTGTGCATACATTTTCTCTCTGCAGACCCTATCAGGGCCACTGTCTCTCCAAGACTGCTCCAAACAGACGTTTCTGCTGACACACACTTTTTTTTTTTTCCTCTGTTGCTATTTCAATAGACTTCACCTTTAATGCTGTCTCTCGCCACTGTGCTGCATACACACTCCAGCACTAACTGTATCAGGCACTGCGCTGCCCCAGCATTCTCCGCCAATTGTGACATTTCCAGGGGTATTTAGCTCTAGGATCGCTGTCTGGGTAGACAGAATGGCACGGAAACAGTTCATTCAGACAGCAGTTTGGTGAAAACTGGCCGCAACCAGTTTTATTAAAGTCCACAGCACACAGATAAAAACAAATCATAAACAGAAAACCTGGGCTTGTCTAGCCTCTAATTACACTTAGATAGATGGCCCTCTCTATCCGGGACCCAGACTCTACCAGTCTGTGCCCAAAACAACACATATCACATATGTTACCAGTATGGAGTTCACAGACACTCCTCTTAATGTCTGAAGGCAACTCCAATGTCCAGACTTGAGAGAGGTCACCTCCTATTCAGTCGCTATTCGCACGGATTCTCACTGCGACTACTCCTGTGTCCGGGGTACTTCCTGCACCCAGACTGAGATAGCTCACACTCTTAGAGACTGCTTCCTTGTGCCAGGACACCTCCCTGTGTCCGGGCTAAAGACAGCTCCCACACTCTTGGAGACACCTTCTGTGCCTGGACCCCTTGTCCAGACTGAATGAGCTCCCAGATTGTGTTTGCAGACACCTACTTCTGGTCTCCTAATCAAGACCTGAGTAGTTTCAGGCCTGTGCTGCAAGTGTGTGCTGAATGTGAGGTGTAGTGACCTTTCTCTACCACTAGGTTTACAAAGCCACACATTTCCCTTATACCTAGGCGAAATGCACACCCCATTCAACACACATTCCTTCACTGTCTCACAATACCCATATAGGAAAAAAGGAAATTGAGGTGTACAAAAAGTGCATATAGTGCTATAAACATCAAAAAAATCAGACAAATGCCCAAAGAAATATATATAAACACAATATATGTGCAAGGTGCAAATAAGCCTAGTAAGAATCCTTTTAAACTACAGTGTATAACATATCATAAAGATAAATCCTTCCAAAAAACGCCAAATGAAAAAAGACTGATGTCTAAAAATAAACTTACATAAGTGAGTGGAATAAAAAAGAGGATCTCCAGCCACCCCAACGCGCGTTTCGTGAAAGTCACTTCCTCAGGAGCATACAAGAAGGGGAAACTCAGGTGTTTTATAATCTAGCCGAACCTATCAGCAGATTGCCAGCACATATGCTGCAAATTACAAAAAATCGCTTGCTGGAAGACCGGAAAGAGCCAGTGGTATGACGCTTGCCCGAACCGGAAGTGACATGTAAATGGAGCTACTTCAGCTTGCGGTCCAGCGGAACGCATGTTAGGGGCGTTACTAAGTAACCACACCTGCGCACCACCGCCCGGGGATCACTTACAAAAGTGCTAATGTCACAAACAGTGGGGGAAGCGTACCTGGATCTCAATTGAACGGTACGATATGTACTGCAGGAAATAACTTATGAACCGACAAAATTTAACAATCATCATATTAAACACTAAATTTTTAGAATAATATTACAATAATGTATATAGAAAGAACAAATACAAAGATAGAATATAATAGACAAATCTTCAGATAAACGCCGATCTCTTTGCAAAAATTCTTCAACAATGAAGTTACTTCACAGGAGAGGTAATTGGATAATACTGCGATATGTTTCAGCTGAATAAAACTATAAATAAAGAACATATCAAATTAATATACAATAAAAATGTAAAATAGTGCAATAAAAAAATAATAAAAATTAATAATAAAAATAAAAATAAAAAATTAAAATTAAAAAAGAGAAAATAAATAAAAAATAAAAAATAAAGAAAAATAATAATGAATAAATGAGAAAAAAAATGAAAAGAAAATAAAAAATAAAAATAAAAGACATATAATAAAAGAATAAATAACTAAATAAACCCCCTTATAATGATTGTCAAAAAACCATACTAATAACTAGTGTTGAGCGATACGATACCGCAAGTATCGGGTATCGGCCGATATTAGCTCTATCGGCCTTTCGATACTTTGTTCCGATATTTTCGTCTTATCGGATACCGGAATCGGGATTGTCACTGTCACTGTCAGTGTCAGTGTCCGTCGGTCGGGTCTGTCAGGAGTCAGCGGCACTTACCTGGCAGAAGATCTCCGGCGGTCACGGGCTGGACTGCTTCATGGCCGCCATCATCTTTCCCCGGCGGTCACATGCAGTTTCTCGCGATAACTGCAGTGACTGCTGGGTAATCCGCCGTAAAGCAGTCAGTCCGATGACGTCACCGCCGGGGAAGCAGGTAATCAGCTGTGCTGCGTCGCAATGACAGGCTCTGCCTGTCATTGCGATGTAGCAGAGCTGGATCGTCGTGGGACTGTCGTTACTATGGACTGCGTCGGACAGGTGGTATACTGTTGGTTTGTTTTTTTTCTTTTTTTACAGGAGATCGATGGCGTCGCAGGAATGAGTGTATAATAAAATTAATGAAAACTGTGTTGTCTCTTTTATTTTATTAAAAGACTTTTTTCTTGCTTTGTTTTTTTGTATACATTTAATAACTTTGGGATTAATAATGGATCGGTGTCTTATTGACACCTCTCCATTATTAACCGGGCTTACAGTCATGGCCAAAAGTTTTGAGAATGACACAAATATTAATTTTTACAAAGTCTACTGCTTCACTTTTTCTAATGGCAATTTGCATATACTCCAGAATGTTATAAAGAGTGATCAGCTTAACAGCAATTACTTGCAAAGTCAATATTTGGCTAGAAAATGAACTTTATCCCCCAAAACACATTTCAACATCATTGCAGCCCTGCCTTAAATGGACCAGCTAACCTCTTTTCAGTGATTGCTCCATTAACACAGGTGTGGGTGTTGTTGAGGACATGGCTGGAGATCAATCTGTCATGATTAAGTAAGAATGACACCACTGGACACATTAAAAGGAGGCTGGTGCTTGGCATCATTGTTTCTCTTCTGTTAACCATGGTTATCTCTAAAGAAACACGTGCAGTCATCATTGCAATGCACAAAAATGGCCTAACAGGGGAAGAGTATCGCAGCTAGAAAGATTGCACCTCAGTCAACAATCTATCGCATCATCAAGAACTTCAAGGAGAGAGGTTCCATTGTTGCCAAAAAGGCTCCAGGGCGCCCAAGAAAGACCAGCAAGCACCAGGGCCGTCTCTTAAAAGTGTTTCAGCTGCGGGATCGGGCTACCAGCAGTGCAGAGCTTGCTCAGGAATGGCAGCAGGCAGGTGTGAGCGCATCTGCACGCACTGTGAGGCGGAGACTCTTGGAGCAAGGCCTGGTCTCAAGGAGGGCAGCAAAGAAGCCACTTCTCTCCAGAAAAAAACATCATGAACAGACTGATAGTCTGCAAAAGGTACAGGCAGTGGACTGCTGAGGACTGGGGTAAAGTTATTTTCTCTGATGAATCCCCTTTTCGATTGTTTGGGACATCAGGAAAACGCCTCATTTGGAGAAGACAAGGTGAGCGCTACCACCAGTCTTGTCTCATGCCAACTGTTAAGCATCCTGAAACCATTCATGTGTGGGGTTGCTTCTCAGCCAAGGGAATCGGCTCTCTCACAGTCTTGCCTAAAAACACAGCCATGAATAAAGAATGGTACCAGAATGTCCTCCAAGAGCAACTTCTCCCAACCCTCCAAGAGCAGTTTGGCGATCAACAATGCCTTTTCCAGCATGATGGAGCACCTTGCCATAAAGCAAAGGTGATAACTAAATGGCTCAGGGAACAAAACATAGAGATTTTGGGTCCATGGCCTGGAAACTCCCCAGATCTTAATCCCATTGAGAACTTGTGGTCAATCATCAAGAGAGGGTGGACAAACAAAAACCTAAAAATTCTGACAAAATGAAAGCATTGATTGTGCAAGAATGGACTGCTATCAGTCAGGATTTGGTCCAGAAGTTGATTGAGAGCATGCCAGGGAGAATTGCAGAGGTCCTGAAGAAGAAGGGTCAACACTGCAAATATTGACTTGCTGCATTAACTCATTCTAACTGTCAACATAAGCTTTTGTTACTCATATGTTTGCAATTATTATATTTCTGTCTGTGATAAAAACATCTGTCAAACACACATAAAAACCAGAGGGCAGCAGATCATGTGAAAATATAATATTTGTGTCGTTCTCAAAACTTTTGGCCATGACTGTATTGTCACCGTGCAATCAACGGTGACATTAACCCCTTATTACCCCACTTGCCACCGCTACAGGGCAGTGGGAAGAGCCGGGTAAAGTGCCACAATTGGCACATCTTTTGATGCGCCAAATGTGGGGCTGCTGTAGCCTGGTATTATCAGGCTGTTGAGGGCCAAAATCCATGGGCCTTGACAGTCTTTTAATACCAGGCCGCAGCAGTCTGCATTCTACTTGGCTGGTTAACAAAAATAGGGGGACCCCTACGCCGTTTTTTTTTCGAGGGGATCCCCTATTTTTGTTAATCAGCGAAGATATGCAGACTGCTGTGGCCTGGTATTATCAGGCTGGCAAGGTCCATGGATCTTGGCTCCTTAACAGCCTGAAAATCCAGGCCTCAGCGGTCTGCTTCATCTGGCTGGTTAACAAAAATAGGGGGGACCCCACGCCAATTTTTTCGAGGGGATCCCCTATTTTTGTTAATCAGCCAAGATATGCAGACTGCTGTGGCCTGGTATTATCAGGCTGGCAAGGTCCATGGATCTTGGCTCCTTAACAGCCTGAAAATCCAGGCCTCAGCGGTCTGCTTCATCTGGCTGGTTAACAAAAAAAAGGGGGGACCCCACGCCAATTTTTTTCGAGGGGATCCCCTATTTTTGTTAATCAGACAAGATATGCAGACTGCTGTGGCCTGGTATTATCAGGCTGGCAAGGTCCATGGATCTTGGCTCCTTACCAGCCTGAAAATCCAGGCCTCAGCGGTCTGCTTCATCTGGCTGGGTAACAAAAATAGGGGGGACCCCACGCCAATTTTTTTTGAGGGGATCCCCTATTTTTGTTAACCAGCAAAGATAAGCAGACTGCTGTGGCCTGGTATTATCAGGCTGGCAAGCAGGGTCGGACTGAGCCACCGGGACACCGGAGAAACCTCCGGTGGGCCCCAGCTCCTGCGTGGTGGGCCCTGATTTGAAAGGATAGGTCGCGGGGCAGAGGGGGCGGTGGCCGCGGGCCCCGCGCTCTGAGGGGGCCCACCCGGAGCTATGCTACAGTAACTGTATCGGCGTGCACAGCACGCCGATACAGTTACATTCTGCGGCAGAGCAGGGAGAATCGATCTTCCTGCTCTGCCGCCCAGAAGCTACGGGGCCTGAACAGGCGTTGGGGGGGCCCGTGCCAGCAGTGGGCCCCCCAACCGTCATCTGAGGGTCAGCTGTATCGGCATGGGTACGGTTGGGGCGAGGATATGGGTGTGATTAGCTGTGAAATGGGTGTGGTCGGGGCGTGGCTTAAAATTTGCAGCGGCGCGCTATGCGCGCCGCAGCCTTTAACCCTCTTTCCTGTCTTCAAAATTTGGGAGGTATGCTGTATGACCTCCCTACAACTTCTGGGCATGCTCCTGATGAGCGCAACGGATGGTCTCCTGAGGGATCTCCTCCCACACCTGGACTAAAGCATCCACCAACTCCTGGACAGTCTGTGATGCAACGTGGCATGGCCTAAAATTCGCTGCAGCAGGCACAGCATGCCACAGCCTTTGTCCCTCTTTCCCTTCTTCAAAGGTTGGGAAGTATGATGGTGGGCCCCAAGAATATTTTTTCTCTGGTGGGCCCAAGGTACTCCAGTCCGACGCTGCTGGCAAGGTCCATGGATCTTGGCTCCTTAACAGCCTTAAATACCATGCCTCAGCAGCAGGGGCGTACATAGAAATCATGGGGCCCCATAGCAAAAGTCTGAATGGGCCCCCCCCCAAAAAAAAAAACCCAGAGCCATTGTAAATGTAAAGTGCCAGCACAGTGAGGGGACACATTAAACAAAAAAATGTATTATGCCCCCATAGATTGTGCCCCCATAGATGCTCCATAGTATAGGCCCTTATGCTGCCGCAGCTGCTGCAACCAAAAAAAAAAAAAGACATACTCACCTTTCGTCGCTGGGGGCCAGGTGCCGGTGTCCTGAGCAGGGGGTGACACCAGGTGCCGATGTCACCGCTCGCTCAGGGCCCCGGCACCTGAGATATTTACCTGTCCTCTCTCCACTGCTGAGTGCCGCTGTCTTCGGGGTCCTCCAGCAGTGAATGATGAGGCAGAGGGTGCGGTGCGCACTAACGACGTCATCGAGCCCTCTGACCTGAACATTGCAGCAAGAGGACGCGAGCAACGGTGGAACGGGACAGGTAAATATCCCTTATACTCACCCTTCTGCCGGCGCGGTCTGTGCAGCCCCTGCTCTTCTCCCACGGTCTCCGCCGCCAGTGTTCAGCGGTCACGCGGGACAGCTCATTAAAGTCATGAATATGTGCGTATTCATGACTGTAATGAGCGGTACCACCTGACCGCTGAACACAGGCGTCGGAGACCGTGGGAGAAGAGCAGGGGCTGCAGAGACCGCACCAGGAGGGGTGAGTATATAGAAGAGCTGCGCTCCCCCTCCCCCGCCGACCCCCTGGTAGTACTGTGTCAGCACAGCTACCCGACCGTCGAGGGCCCCCTCACCTGTCCGGGCCCCATAGCAGCTGCTTGGTCTGCTTCATTCACGGTACGCCACTGCTCAGCAGTCTGCTTCATCAGGCTGGTTAACAAAAATAGGGGGGACCCGACGCCATTTTTTATTCGAAGGGAACCCCTATTTTTGTTAATCAGTTCCCTCTGACGTCACTGATTGTGTCCCTGGCTGACCTGAAGTGAAAGTGGAAAGCAATCAATTAAGCTTTCCACTTCCTCTCCTGTCAGCCAGGAGAGGAACTCATTCATTTGGGGGTTTACTGTGAGGCTGCAGCATTAGCTGCGGTCCCTGCAGTAAACATTAACCCTTTCTGAAGGATTACACCGTGGGACCTGACTGTGCATGGGATAGGTAAGAATAATTTTGCTTTTTTATTTATTTTTATTACAGGAAATGGTTTTTGCAGTCAAATAAAAGATGGTCAAAAACATGTGTCTTTATTTCATTAAAATGATTTTTAATTAAAGTGTGTGTGTTTTATTTTTATTTCATGCAATAGGATTAATAATTGATAGTTGTCTAATTGACAGCTCTCAATTATTAACCTGGCTTAAGGTCACCTTTCAATTGCAATGTGGCTTTAACCCCATATTAACCCATTCGCCACCGCTACAGGGCAATGGGAATAGACGGGCAAAGTGCCAGAAAGGGCGAATCTAATTATAGATTTGTCTTTTCTGGGGTGTCTGGGGGCAGATGTTAGTAGCCAGGGGGGCCAAAAATAATGGTCCCTCTCTGGGCTATTATTATCTGCCCCCATTCGCTGGCTTTGTCTGTCTGGTTGCGAAAATAGGGCGGGAGCCCACGCATTTTTTTTAAACAATTTTACACCTCATATATATATATATATACATGTCATTGAATTTGTGACACATATATATATATTTATATTTATAGTTCATACACTTCTACATAGTATAATAGCCGCTAATTCAATTGACGGCTTTTGTGAAAATGCAGAACCCGACATGAAATGACACTTGGTGTACATAGGGTTAACCATGTCTTTTCATGTCCTTTGCTATCTGATTTGCACAAACAATTACATCAGTCTATGTGTGCAAAATTTCACACCTGTAGGGGTTAATTAAAGGTGTAAATTCGTAGCAAAAAAGTCCGTTTTTTTTACAACGAATTTACACCTTTAATTAACCCCTACAGGTGTGAAATTTTGCACACATAGACTGATGTAATTGTTTGTGCAAATCAGATTGCAAACGACATGAAAAGACATGGTTAACCCTATGTACACCAAGTGTCATTTCATGTCGGGTGCTTCTGTCTTTTCACAGAAGCCGGCTTTACCCGGCAATTGAATCAGAGGATATTTTACTATGTAGAAGTGTATAAACTATACATATATGTATATATATATGTCACAATGACATGTATATATATATATATGTGTATTCTATGTGTGTATATTTAATGTTTACAAGGAAATAAAGTTTTTTTTAGTTGCAATATTTTGTTCCCATAGACTTACATGGGACTTCCGGTATCGGAATCGGATATCGCCGATATTTAGTGATATCGGCGATACCATTCCAATCCGATATTTTTAGATATCGAGCAGTATCGCTCAACACTACTAATAACCCAATGGGAATATATATATTAAAAATGGTAAACTAATAATTAATTAGGAATGGTAAACTAATAATTAATTAGGAATTTAGAAAGATTGATCAAAGAAAAGCCCCAAATCCAAAACCCTCATTAAGGCCAAAAGGATTAACAGTCTTTAATCTATATATCCATTGGCTTTCCAATTTGGAAAGCTTTTTGAACAAATCACCCCCTCTCTGACCCATTGAAACCTGATCAATTGCTCTGAATGTCAACTTACTGGCATCAAAATTGTGGTACTTTTCAAAATGTCGTGGCAATGTTTTTAAAATTTCATTGTCATTGCCCAATGTTTCTTTTGCCTTTTCAATGTCTCTAATGTGTTCTCGAACTGGAATCTTAAATTCTCTAGTCGTCATACCGACATAGAGAAGTTTACATGGACATTCAGCCACATAAATAACACCTTTGGATGAGTATGAAAGATGATGCTTGATTTTGTATGTTCGACTACCATCATGATTAAAAAACTCCTTGTTTTTAATCATATTTTTGCAGGCTTTACACGACGTGCATGGAAAGAAACCGCGAACCGGAGCACCGCCACCAGCCAAAACACCACCACCAGGTAAGTAGTGGCTATGAACTAACCTGTCACCCAAATTCTGTGATCTCTTTGCTGTTATAGATGGATATTTTGGAAGAATATTTTTCAAAATTGGATCCGTTTGTAATACATTCCAATGTTTGTTAACAATAGAGGTGAATTGAGTCCACTGTTTATGAAAGGGAGTTATCAATCTAATAGGTTGTATTGAAGATTTTTCAGCTTCTCTCGGTTTCTTGTATAATAATTCATCTCGAGAGAAACCTTTTGCTCTATTGAAACCTCTTCGAATTTGACGATGACTGTAACCTCTCTCCCGAAATCGCTTATACAATAGTCGAGATTGTTCATTAAAGGCAGATTCAGTCAAACAGATCCTTCTCAAACGAAGATGTTGCCCAATAGGAATTGAATTAATAGTAGATCTAGGGTGTGAAGACTTGGCACGAAGAAGAGTATTGGTAGCTGTCTCTTTACGATACACATCTGTAGTTATCAAACCTTCAGTAGATACTTGAATATTAATGTCCAAAAAATTCTGTTGGCGACCATAAGAAAAGGTTAACTTGATATTTTGATCATCTTTGTTCAGAGAGGTCATAAAATTTTGCAGACAATCTACTGACCCCTCCCACACAAAAAGGACATTGTCTATATATCTGATCTAATGATGAACTTTATCAATATGTTGAATAGGATTATCTTGAAAAATAGTCCTCTCCCAGACTCCAAGAAACATGTTAGCATATGAGGGGGCACACGCAGCCCCCCATAGTCGTTCCTTGGGTCTGGAGATAGATTTGGTTTTTAAAAATAAAACAATTATGTGTCAAGATAAATTTCAACAATTCCAACAAAAATTCCACCAAAGGTTTTGCCAAATTACTAGTTTCCAAAAACCAAGATACAGCCTTGATACCATCCGAGTGTCTTATAGATGTATACAGGCTTTCAATATCAGCTGTAACCAGCAACATATTGTCCTGAAGTTGAAGACCATCCAGATGACCAAGGGCTGCTGTGGTGTCTTTTATATAAGATGGCATCGTGGAAACCAAAGGTTTTAAAAATGGTCTAATAATTGACACACCAGCTCACAAAGGCCTTCGTTACCAGACACTATTGGTCTCCCGGGGGGGTCACTTTCATTTTTATGAACCTTCGGCAACAAATAAAATGTTGCCAATCTCGGTTTAAGATTCAAAAAGGCATCCAAGCATTTCTTTGGTACGATGCCACCTTCAAAAGCCCGACTAACAATCTCACATAATTCAGAATGGAAAGTAGAAATAGGGCTACAAGGCAATTTTTTATAACAGGTTTTATCATTAAGAAGTTTAATTGCCTGTTTTTCATATAACAAATTTGGCCAAATAACCAAATTGCCACCCTTGTCAGCCGGTTTGAAGGTGACATTGTTCCAAGACCTCATATCCTCAATAGCCTGCATCTCTGACAAGTAATTTCCAGTTTTATCAAGACGAAGTTGTTCAATGTCACCGGTTACTAATTTGACAAAAATTTCAACAGCTGGACATAAATTTAGATTTGGGAACTTTTTAGATTTATTAAATAGATGTGCAGGTAAATTACTTACCAAAGGGGCTTCACTCTCCTCAGCTAAAGATTCTAAGTTACCGTATATACTAGTTACCGTATATACTCATGTATAAGCCGACCCGTGTATAAGCCGACCCCCCTAATTTTGCCACAAAAAAACTGGAAAAACGTATTGACTCGCGTATAAGCATAGGGTGAAAAATGATTATGCCCCCATATGATGCTCCACAGATTATGCCCAATATGCTCCACAGATTATGCCTCCATATGCTCCAGATTATGCCCCCATATATTCCACAGATTATGCCCCCGTATGATCCACAGATTATGCCCCCATATGCTCCAGATTATGTCCCCATATGTTCCACAGATTATGCCCCCATATGCTCCCATATGCTCCAGATTATGCCCCATATTTTCCACAGATTATGCCTCCATATGCTCCAGATTATGCCCAATATGCTCCAGATTATGCCCCCATATATTCCACAGATTATGCCCCCTTATGATCCACAGATTATGCCCCCATATGTTCCACAGCTTATGCCCCCATATTCTCCAGATTATGCCCCCATATGTTCCACAGCTTTTGCCCCATATGCTCCAGATTATGCCCCATATGTTCCACAGCTTATGCCCCCATATGCTCCATATTATGCCCCCATATGTTCCACAGCTTATGCCCCCATATGCTCCATATTATGCCCCCATATGCTCCAGATTATGCCCCATATGTTCCACAGCTTATGCCCTCATATGCTCCATATATGCCCCCATATGCTCCAGATTATGCCCACATATGTTCCACAGCTTATGCCCCCATATACTCCAGATTATGCCCCATATGTTCCACAGTTATGCCCCCATATGCTCCAGATTATGCCCCATATGTTCCACATCTTATGCCCCCATATGCTGCACAATTATGCCCATAGTATAGGCCTCATATGCTGCTGCTGCTGCTGCAAAAAAAAAATGACATACTCGCCTCTCATCGCTGGGGGCCAGGTGCCGGTGTCCTGAGCAGGCGGGGACACCGGCATGCTATGGGGGACAGGTGCCGGTGTCACCGCTCGCTCAGGACCCCGGCACCTGAGATATTTACCTGTCCTCTCTGCACCGCTGCACACTGCTCCCTCGGTCTGACTCCTTTGGCTGTGAATGATCTGGCAGGGAGCGGGGCGCGCACTAACGACGTCATCGCGCCCTCTGCCTGATCATTCACAGCCAGAGGAGTCAGACCGAGGGAGCAGTGCGCGGCGGTGGACCGGGGGACAGGTAAATATCGCTATACTCACCCCTCCGCCGCGCATCACTGCAGCCTCTCCTCTTCTCCCGGCGCTCTCCGCAGCGCTTCAGTCCTGCAGCGGTCACGTGCTACCGCTCATTAAAGTCATGAATATGTGCATATTCATGACTTTAATGAGCGGTGCCATGTGACTGCTGCAGGAAGGAGCCGGAGATCGTGGGAGAAGCAGGGGGTTGCAGAGACCGCGCCGGCAGAGGGGTGAGTATGATCCGACACCCCCGTTCCCCCTCCCCTGCTGACTCCCGTATATGACCCGCGTATAACCCGAGAGGGGGACTTTCAGCCCTAAAAAATGGGCTGAAAATCTCGGCTTATACATGGGTATATGCGGTATTCAAACGCCCCTCAGTCGTATTTTTTCTAGACTAAATAATCTTAATTTTGCTAATCTCTCTGGCTATTGTAGTTCCCCCATCCCCTTTATTAATTTTGTTGCCCTTCTTTGTGCTAGCTCTAGTTCCATTATATCCTTCCTGAGCACCAGTGTCCAAAACTGTACACAGTACTCCATGTGCGGTCTAACCAGGGATTTGTACAGAGACAGGATAATGCTTTTATCATATGTATCCAGACCTCTTTTAATGCACCGCATGATCCTGTTTGCCTTGGCAGCCGCTGCCTGGCACTGGCTGCTCCAGGTAAGTTTAACATAAACTAGGATCCCCAAGTCCTTCTCCATGTCAGATTTACCCAGTGGTTTCTTGTCCAGTGTGTAATGGTGATATTGATTCCTTCTTCTCATGTCTATAACCTTACATTTATCATTGTTAAACTGCATCTACCACCTTTCGGCCCAAGTTTCCAACTTATCTAGATCCATCTGTAGCAGAATACTGTCTTCTCTTGTATTGACTGCATTACATAGTTTTGTATCATCTGAAAATATCGGTATTTTACTGTGTAAACGTTCTACCAGATTGTTAATAAATATGTTGAAGAGAATAGGTCCCAACATCGACCCCTGCGGTACCCCATTGGTCATAGCAACCCAGTTAGAGAATATACCGTTTATAACCACCCTCTGCTTTCTATCACTAAGCCAGTTACTTACCCATTTACACATGTTTTCCCTCAGACCCATAATTCTCATTTTGTGTACCAACCTCTTGTGTGGCACGGTATCAAACACTTTGGAAAAATCAAGATATACCACGTCCAATGACTCACCTTGGTCCAGTCTGTAGCTTATCTCTTCATAAAAACTGATTAGATTGGTTTGACAGGAGCGATTCCTCATAAACCCATGTTGATATGGAGTTAAACAGTTATTCTCATTGAGATAATCCAGAATAACATCTCTCAGAACCCCTTCAAATATTTTACCAAAAATAGAGGTTAGACTTACAGGCCTATAACTTCCAGGTTCACTTTTAGAGCCCTTTTTGAATATTGGTACCACATTTGCTATGTGCCTGTCTTGTGGAACAGACCCCGTCACCATAGAGTCCCTAAATATAAGAAATAATGTTTTGTCTATTACATTAGTTAGTTCTCTTAGTACTCGTGGGTGTATGCCATCCGGACCCGGATATTTATCTACTTCATTCTTATTTAGCCGGTTTCGCACCTCTTCTTGGATTAGATTGGTGACCCTTAGTATAGGGTTTTCTTTGTCTCTCTGCATTTCACCTAGCATTTTATTTTCTACTGTGAATGCCATGGAGAAGAAGGTGTTTAATATATTAGCTTTTTCCTCGTCATCTACAACCATTCTTTCCTCACAATTTTTTAAGGGGCCTACACTTTCACTTTTGATTCTTTTACTTTTGATATAGTTGAAGAACAGTTTGCAATGTGCTTCTCTGTTTTCTTTTTGGCAGCTTTAATTAGTTTTTTAGATAAAGTATTTTACTCCCTATAGTTTTTGAGAACTTCAATGGTGCCATCCTTCTTTAGTAGTTTAAATGCTTTCTTTTTACTGTTAATTGCCCTTCTTTGTTTAGCCACATTGGGTTTTTCCTGTTTCTTGTCCTTTTATTCCCATAAGGTATAAACAGCTTACAGTGCCTATTTAGGATGTTCTTAAACATTTCCCATTTATTATTTGTATTTTTATTTCTGAGGACATTGTCCCAGTCAACCAGATTAAGGGCATCTCTAAGCTGATCAAACTTTGCCTTCCAAAAGTTCAGTGTTTTTGTGTCTCCCTGACAAGTCCCCCTAGCGAAAGACAAGTGAAACTGTACAATATTGTGGTCGCTATTTCCTAGATGCCCGACAACCTGCAGATTTGTTATTCGGTCAGGTCTATTAGATAGTATTAGGTCTAAAAGTGCTGCTCCTCTGGTTGGATTCTGCACCAATTGTGAAAGATAATTGTTCTTGGTTATTAGCAGAAACCTGTTGCCTTTATGGGTTCCACAGATCTTAGTTTCCCATTTAATATCCAGGTAGTTAAAGTCTCCCATAGCTAGGACCTCATTATGGGTTGCAGCTTCATCTATTTACCTTAGTAGTAGACTTTCCATGACTTCTGTTGTATTCGGGGGTTTGTAACAGACCCCAATGAGAATTTTGTTACTATTTTTCCGTCTATGTACTTCTACCCATATAGACTCAACATCCTCATTCCCTTTTCTAATATCCTCCCTTAAAGTGGACTTTAGACAAGACTTTACATAAAGACAAACCCCTCCCCCTCTCCGATTTTTACGATCCTTTCTAAACAGACTGTAACCCTGTAAGTTAACTGCCCAGTCATAGCTTTCATCTAACCATGTCTCGGTTATTCCCACTATGTCATAGTTACCTGTAGATATTTCTGCTTCTAGCTCTTCCATCTTGTTTGTCAGGCTTCTGGTGTTTGCGAGCATGCAGTTTAGAGGATTTTGTTTCGTTTCAATCTCCTCCCTGTGGATTGTTTTAAAAATTTTCTTGAGGGAGGGTAGATGTGGGATTGGGTTGAAGGTGCAGTTGTTAAGGCCCCGTTACACATAGCAAGATCGCTAGCGAGATCACTGAAACGTCACCGATTTGTGACGTAGCAGCGACCTAGCCAGCGATCTCGCTTAGTGTGACACTCAGCGACGATCAGCCCCCCTGCTTGGTGTCGCTGATCATCGCTGAGTGTCCTGGACCAATTTTTGATCGCTGGTCTCCCGCTGGCCAGCGCGCATTGCTGCGTGTGACAGGCGAGAGACCAGAGATAAGCAAGTTGGAGCTGGTAACCAAGGTAAACATCAGGTTACTAAGTGCCGAGCGGCACCTGGAAACCCGACGTGTACCTTGGTTACCAGCTCCCTGCACCAGCGCGCTGGTATCTAAGGTACACTGCGGGTAACTAAGGGACGTGCGTCGCTTGTTACCCGCATAGTCGCTGTCCTGATCGCTGCCTGAGCTGCCTGTTTGGCAGCTCAGCAGCGATCATGTAGCGATACACCAGCGATCCTGACAAGTGCATATCATTGTCGGGATCGCTGGTGAGTCGCTATGTGTAACGGGACACTTAGAAAGAAGAAGACCCATTCCTCCACCATCTCTATTGCCAGGGCAAGGAGTGTGGTTGAAGTGAAGACCACCGTAACACAGCACAGGGAGTGATGCTATGTAGGAGGGTGTAAACAATGATTCAATTATGCCCAGCAAGGATAGGTAACAAGAGGTAAAGAAGCTGTGAATGACAAGGAACTTATTGCAGACTGAACAGGCATTCCAAAGTGATCAAGTGAAAGGGTTTGGCATAATGTGGGCACAAAGAATTGGTTTGATGTTGCAGAGATTGCAGTGGTTTCTAATAGGTGGGGAATGATAGGAGGGAGAATCAATGGGGAGTATTAGGTGTGGAAGTCCAGGATTAGGAGATATATGGCCAGCAGTGAGGAGAAGTAGTGAAAGATAGAGGAGGTGAGAAAAAGAGAGTGGCAGGCTTGTTTTGTGTTTTGATAGGAGGGATCTGAGGTTAAAGGTACTGCCACACTAAACAATCCCGCTAGCGATCACAATAACGACGCATACTAATGCGATCGCTAGCGGGATTGTTTCTATATCGCTAAGTGCGGCCACATTTAGCGATATAGTTAACGACGCTATCGCCGTTAGCGATCTTCTTAACGACTTTAGCGGTACAAAAGTACCGCTAAATCGCTAAGAAGAGGTGCCACACTAGCGATATATACTTACCCAGCGGGAGCGCCGACGATAAAATAGGGTCCGGAGCGATTCCAGCGACGAGCGAGATCACAGCAGGAAGCTCGTCGCTGGAAGCTGCCGCACTGAACAACATCGCTAACGGGATCGCTAAATAGTGACGTTTTTTAGCGATCCCGTTAGCGATATTGTTCAGTGTGGCATACCCTTAAGAAGCAGGTCTGCAGATGAGGTTAGGTGGAGTGTTAAGATGGAAGGTGAGATAACCATTTGTTTCGCAAGTGCTGGAGCTTGGGAACAGCAAAGTAGAGTAAGGATTAGTGAAGCAAAAACTGTAAGGGCATACATAAGCATGGTAAAAGTGTAAGTATTGGAAGTTAAGAGGTGAGCACAGTTAATTTATTATTAATTGAAACACTGATTTCTCAGTAATGGAGAAACGGACTGGCAATTTGAAGCTGTTTTTGAAAGGCTTAGGGTGAGTTTCCACGGTCAGGAAACGCTGCGTGTTTGGCGCTGTGCGCTGGCGCAGCGCCAAACACGCAGCGTCCAGATGTTACAGCATAGTGGAGGGGATTTCTAGAAATCCCGTCTCCACTATGCGTAACAATACGCAGGTGGCAAACCTGCGTAAACGGACATGCGGCGCGTCTTTTTAGACCGCAGCATGTCCTCGCGTATTGCGGCGACGGTGCGTCGCCGCAACATAATTAACACAGGGCTATGTAGCCCTGCGCTCTTTCCGGAGGTGTTCCGGAGGTGTCCTGAACACCTCCGGAAAGAGCGCGCGTCAGAAAGGGGGCGGGGCTTAGACGGAGCGGAATTTCCGCTCCGTCAAAAGCGCTATGGTTCCGGACCGTGGAACCATAGCCTTATATGCACATATTAATAGCTTGAGCTGTGAATTCCTGCTCACAAATACAATTTAAAGGGTTTTTTCCACAAACAAAGTATATTTTAATTAATAGATTTTGGAAAAAAATACACTACCGGTCAAAAGTTTAGGGTCACTTAGAAATTTCCTTATTTTTGAAAGAAAAGCAGTTTTTTTCCAATGAAGCTAACATTAAATGATTCAGAAATACACTCTATACAGTGTTAATGTGGTAAATGACTATTCTAGCGGCAAACGTCTAGTTTGTAATGCAATATCTTCATAGGTGTATAGAGGCCCATTTCCAACAACCATCACTCCAGTGTACTTATGGTATTTTGTGTTCGCTAACTGTGTAAGAAGGCTAATAGATGGTTAAAATACCCTTTAAAACCCTTGTGCAAGTATGTTAACACAGCTGAAAACCGTTTGGTTGATTAGAGAAGCTATAAACCTGACCTTCCTTTGAGCTTGTTGACAATCTGGAGCATTACATTTGTTGGTTCAATTAAACTCTCAAAATGGCCAAAAAAAAAGAACCCTTCTTGTGAAACTCGACAGTCTATTCTTGTTCTTAGAAATGAAGGCTATTCCATGCGAAAAATTACCAAGAAACTGAAGAATTCATACAATGGTGTGTAGTACTCCCTTTAGAGGAGTGCACAAACAAGCTCTAACCAGAGAAGAAAGACAAGTGGGAGGCCCCGCTGCACAACTGAGCAACAAGACAAGTACATTAGAGTCTTTAGTTTGAAAAATTGACGCCTCACAGGTCCTCAACTGGCAGCTTCATTAAACAGTACACATTAAACGCCAGTGTCAACATCTAAAGTGAAGAGGCGATTTGGGGATGCTGGCCTTCAGGGCAGATTGGCAAAACAAAAGCCAATATTCCTCTGTCCAATGTCTGTGTTCTTTTGCCCATATTAATCTTTTCCTTTCATTTAAGCCAGTCTTAAATATGGCTTTTGTTTTGCCAATCTGCCCTGAAAGCCAGCATCCCCAAATCGCCTCTTCACTGTAGATGTTGACACTGGCGTTTAATGTGTACTGTTTAATGAAGCTGCCAGTTGAGGACCTGTGAGGCGTCAATTTTTCAAACTAAAGACTCTAATGTACTTGTCTTGTTGCTCAGTTGTGCAGCGGGGCCTCCCACTTTTCTTTCTTCTCTGGTTAGAGCTTGTTTGTGCACTCCTCTAAAGGGAGTACTACACACCATTGTATGAATTCTTCAGTTTCTTGGTAATTTTTCACATGGAATAGCCTTCATTTCTAAGAACAAGAATAGACTGTCGAGTTTCACAAGAAAGTTCTTTTTTTTTGGCCATTTTGAGAGTTTAATGGAACCAACAAATGTAATGCTCCAGATTGTCAACAAGCTCAAAGGAAGGTCAGGTTTATAGCTTCTCTAATCAACCAAACGGTTTTCAGCTGTGTTAACATACTTGCACAAGGGTTTTAAAGGGTATTTTAACCATCTATTAGCCTTCTTACACAGTTAGCGAACACAAAATACCATAAGTACACTGGAGTGATGGTTGTTGGAAATGGGCCTCTATACACCTATGAAGATATTGCATTACAAACTAGACGTTTGCCGCTAGAATAGTCATTTACCACATTAACACTGTATAGAGTGTATTTCTGAATCATTTAATGTTAGCTTCATTGGAAAAAAACTGCTTTTCTTTCAAAAATAAGGAAATTTCTAAGTGACCCTAAACTTTTGACCGGTAGTGTATAAGTTCCACAATTGTTTGAAAACAGATGGGAAGAGTTATGGGAGGGATAAACATGGTTGTGAGTTTGGGGAGGAAGCCAGATGGGATGGGGTTAAGTGCAAAAGTAGTGAGGTGTGCTTTTGAAAGGAGATGAGTAAGTTCTCCTTTAGTGATCATGGGGAGGAAGCTTATGGTGGAAGGGCAGTTGTCTGTTATACAAAGGGGTTGTTCTCTTTTAGTTTAAAAAAAAATGTTCCTGTGCTGAGTTAGTCTTACAAATGTGTCCCAGCTATGTACTGTGTAATGGCTGTGCCTTACCATACAGAAGGGGTCCCAAACCTGTAGCTCAGGAGCCACATGTGGCTCATGGTTCCATAAATTGTAGTTCGCAGCTGTGTGCCAGCTTAGTGTATTAGCTCCAGGTCTAGCAAACAGGTATGAAGAGCACATATCATAATGATGAATTTTGTGAGTAGCCCTGCACCAAAGAGAAGATATGGATGGACATATACTTTTTTTAGGGGTTTAGACATAATTTAAGTATGGTATACTGCAGACAGGATGATACTATGTGTCAGAGGAGAAGCTTGAAGCTGGATACAACAGTGTGTTGGGAGTGCTTGATAGGAGAATACTGAATGGGGGTATTGTGGGAACCCCTGAGTCTTGGTATACTGCTTCGAGGTGATTTCTGTGTAAAAGCTTTGGTTTTATTATACCCATAATTGGAGCTTTGGTTGCCACTATTGAGAGGGTGGCAGGAGCTAGATGTGGCTTCAGATCCTCTCTCAGAGCTGAATGTGACTTTCAAGGTCAGAAAAGTTGGGGACCACTGCCATTCAGGATCATGGCCTTATCATACTACAGGATGGGCCATTTATATGGATACACCTAAATAAAATGGGAATGGTTGGCGATATCAACTTCCTGTTTGCAGCACATTAGTATATGGGGGGGGACTTTTCAAGATGGGTTGTGACCATGGTGGCCATTTTGAAGTTGGTTATTTTGGATTCAACTTTATTTTTTCCAATGGGAAGAGTGTCATGTGACACATCAAACTATTTAGAATTTCACAAGTAAACCAATGGTGTGCTTGGTTTTAACGTAACTTTATTCTTTCAGGAGTTATTTACAAGTTTATTACCAGTTATAAAATGTGTTCAAAGTACTGCCCATTGTGTTGGATTGTCAATGCAACCATCTTCTCCCACTCTTGACACACTGATAGCAATACCGCAGAAAAAATGCTAGCACAGGCTTCCAGTATCCGTTGTTTCAGATGCTGCACATCTCGTATCTTCACAGCATAGACAATTGCCTTCAGATACAAGATGTACAGCATTTTGAGCCCCATCGGGGACAGCAATGATAATGTGTGCAAAACTGTAAAGCACTGCGGAATATGTTGATGCTATACAGTGGGTTCGTAAAGTATGCAGACCCCTTTAAATTTTTCACTCTTTGTTTCATTGCAGCCATTTGGCAAATTCAAAAAAGTTCATTCTTTTCTCATTAATATACACTCTGCACCCCATCTTGATTGATAGAAATCATAAATTTAGAAATTTTTGCAAATTTATTAAAAAAGAAAAACTGAAATATCACATGGTCATAAGTATTCAGACCCTTTGCTCAGACACTCATATTTAAGTCACATGCTGTCCATTTTCTTGTGATCCTTCTTGAGATGGTTCTACTCCTTCATTGAAGTACAGCTGTGTTTAATTAAACTGATAGGACTTGATTTGGAAAGGCACACACCTGTCTATATAAGACCTCACAGCTCACAGTGCATGTCAGACCAAATGAGAATCATGAGGTCAAAGGAACTGACCAAGGAGCTCAGAGACAGAACTGTGGCAAGGCACAGATCTAGCCAAGGTTACAAAAGAGTTTCTGCAGTACTCAAGGTTCCTAAGAGCACAGTGGCCTCCATAATCCTTAAATAAAAGAAGTTTGGGACCACCAGATGTCTTCCTAGACCTGGCCATCCAGCCAAACTGAGAAATCGTGGGAGAAGAGCCTTGGTGAGAGAGGTAAAGAAGAACCCCAAGATCACTGTGGCTGAGCTCCACAGATGCAGTAGGGAGATGGGAGAAAGTTCCACAAAGTCAACTATCACTGCAGCTCTCCACCAGTTGGGCCTTTATGGCAGAGTGGCCCAATGGAAGCCTCTCTTCAGTGCCATACATATGAAAGCCCTCATAGAGTTTGCTAAAAAAAAACACATGAAGGACTCCCAGACTATGAGAAATAAGATTATCTGGTCTGATGAGATGAAGATAGAACTTTTTGGTGATAATTCTAAGTGGCATGTGTGGAGAAAACCAGGCACTGCTCATCACATGCCCAATACAATCCCAACAGTGAAACATGGTGGTGCTATGGGGGTGTTTTTCACCTGCAGGGACAGGACGACTGGTTGCAATGGAAGTAAACATGAATGCGGTCAAATACAGAGATATCTTGGATGAAAACCTTTTCCAGAGTGCTCTGAACCTCGGACTTGGCCGAAGGTTCACCTTCCAACAAGACAATTACCCCAAGCACACAGCTGAAATAACAAACGAGTGGCTTCAGAACAACTCTGTGACGATTCTTGACTCGCCCAGCCAGAGCGCTGACCTAAACCCAATTGAGCATCTCTGGAGAGACCTGAAATGGCTGTTCACCAACGTTCACCATCTAACCTGAGGACACTGGAGAGGATCTGCAAGGAAGAATGGCAGAGGATCCCCAAATCCAGGTGTGAAAAACTTGTTGCATCATTCCCAAGAAGACTCATGGCTGTACTAGCTCAAAAGGGTGCTTCTACTCAATACTGAGCAAACGGTCTGAATACTTATGACCATGTGATATTTCAGTTTTTCTTTTTTAATAAATTTGCAAAAATTTCTACCTTTCTGCTTTTTTTCAGTAAAGATGGGGTCCAGAGTGTACATTAATGAGAAAAAAATACACTTTTTTGCATTTACCAAATGGCTGCAATGAAACAAAGCGAAAAATTTAAAGGGGTCTGAATACTTTCCGAACCCACTGTATAAATAAAGAGATTATTATTTATAATGTATGTGGCAGTAAACACAGCATAGATAAATACAGGATACTTTTGAACTGTCTTCTCAGCAGACTTTATACTTGTGCAGACCAATATGATTAAAACATTATAAGCAACAATGGAAGACTAGAACAACCATCTTGTGTAACCAGGGAAACTGGCTATGATTATTATACAGCACTGGCATTTTTTTATTGTGTAAAAGCGCTAAAACATAAAAAAATGACAAATGATGTTTGGAATTAATCGTATTGACCCGAAGAATAAAGCTGCTTTATAAATTTTACAACATGTAGAACGGCATAAAAAATTCCTGAATTTCTGTTTTTTGTTCTTTGTGCCTTGCAAAAATCGGAATTGAAAGCGATAAAAATATGTTATGTGCCCTGAAATGGTACCAATAAAAGCATCAACTTGGAAGCCCTCACATGACTCTGTCAGTAGAAATATAGAAAAATTGTATTGTAGCCCTCAAAGTATGGAGATGCAAAAACTAGTTTTTTGAAAAAACAAATTATTTTAATATGTGACTGCAGCCAAACATAAAAAACGATATATAAATCTGCTATAGCTGTAATCGCACTGACCTAAAGAATAAAGTAGCCTAATCACTTATACTGCACGAGGAATGGCACGAAAATAAATCAAAGCAAAATCTCTGGCAAATCTTGGTATGTTTTCAGAAACAGCTGAATTACCAAGTTGAGCACTTGTGCCAAGCACGGTACGTGTGTGAGCTTGCCAAGCTTCACAGCCACCACCAGGTTATGCCCATTATCACACTCAACCATGCCTGGTCTGCTATTCCTTTAAGTAACTCTGCCGCAGTGTGTGGTTTGTCTCCTAGACAAATTACCATGAGCATAGCCTGAGACAGAGCTACAGCTCTTCCAGCTGATGTGGACAATGTGCTGTGAGATAGCACATCAGAGATGAAGGATGAGGAGGAGCAGGAGGGTGTGCAGGAACTGCTGTAGGAGGTGGAGGAAACCCTGACAGAAGGGCCTGCAATCTTCAGAGTCGGCAGCACATGCGTCGAACCAGGGTCTGACTCGGCCACAGCCTCCACAATGTTCACCCAGTGTGCCATCAGGAAAATGTAGAGTGCCTGTCCACAAGCGCTTGTCCATGTGTCTGTCAATAAGTAAACAATGCTAGTTAGTGCGTTGTTAAGGGCACGGGTGATGTTCCTGGACACGTGCTGCTACAAGGCAGGGACGCCACACTGGGAGAAAAAGTGGAAACTGGGGACAGCTGCAGCTATGAGTCAGCAGAAATCCTCCATGTCTACCAGGCCTGTGGTTGGGTGCCTGAGAACTTTCTTTTTCATTCTAAGGCCTGGGGTAGGGACAGCTGAATTCTGTGCTAGGATAAGGATTTGAAAGTGCCTGATGATGGTAAGTCAGAATGTGCAAAGATAGGTGCAGGGTAGGAGGCATCTGTGCCAGTGTTTTGAACAGGGGATTCATGCGTTCTGCTGACCTAGTCGGGTGCTTAGATGACATGTGCCTGATCATGCTAGTGGTGGTAGTGGTTAGGTTCTTAGTGTTCATGCCCCTGCTGATCTTGACATGGCACAGGTTGCAAATGGCCATTTTATTAGTCTCACAACTCTCTTTAAAACAGTCCAAAACTGGGGAACACTTAACCCTTTGATGGAGAAATGCACAAGTGTCGGTGCATTGCAGAACAGTTTCCCACCTTGTCCCTCTGATCACCCAACTGCCTCTTCCTGTCTGTTTCGGTATTGCCAATCTCTCACCCTCAATGCTCATGGCCTCAATCTGCATGCCAACTTCCTAAGTGGGGTCGGTGACTTTGTTATCTATCACCTCGTTTTCCACCACCGTACCCTGGTCCTCCTGACTTCGACAACAAGTCATAGCGGTAACTGTGTCTCAGCATTATATTTCTTCTAATCCCAAATTTTCTGTTCCCCGTGTTATGTTCTTGTGGCTGTGGATGTTCTAAGTTTTGTGCATCACTAAACAGCATGACTTCCTGTCCCTCTTGGAGCATGCAGGTTGAGAGGCCACAATCAAGAAATTGTGATATAAACACTAGTCTCCCGAGACTCAACATAACGGGAAGAAGGAGAATCGGGGTGAGAATTAACTGATCCAAACTTTAGGCTGGTGAGACTGGACCGTATGGAAGATTGGGTGGTGCTGCCAAGCCTGCTGGAAGCATTATCTGCTATCCAACTGTGTGAGAGTTGGCGGATTGCACTGAATAAAAATAAATAATGAAGTGCAATCGCAACCCAGGGTCCACCATGTAGGCATTAACCTGCTGCTAGAGTGAACAAATGACGAAACAAGGCAGAGAGCGTTCATCTTAATCAGACTGCGTTAACGCCACGCAGTATGAACAGAACGCAGAATACTCAGCTCTGTTAGCTTCACAGAGAGGTAATGAACACGGGCTGAACTCGCTCTGTGTTAAGGGCACACTAGAACGAAACAGATGCTGAGACAAAAGAAAAAACACAAAAAGACGCAAGGAGAAACCCTGTAGAACTCAGAGGGGAGCAAAGCACTTATAGCTGGATCTTGCCCTGAGACTGACCCGTGCTAACAGCACACATGGTGAAACAGGTGCTAAGCAAAGCAGGGCCAAAAACCCTGCCTGAAAAGGTAGCTAACACACACACATGCAGACAGAGGAATAGAGTACTTCCTCACATACACCAACCATACATGATACTAGTGTGGCTAGCCTTTTAAGCCCAAAGCTCCATCCCACTCACGCTGACATCAACCGCAGGCCAATCCGGAACTTCCACATCACCAGAGCAGCTGATGTCCGGACACCAATGAGAAGACGCCACATCACGGACATGCTCAGTAAGGTGGTCTCTGGACTTAGGCTTCAGAACGCAAGGCGGTACATTTATCATAGATTTGTCTGGAGACCCAGCAATAACTAAAGGTATACTGCGAGCCTGAGCAAGGTGCCTGGTCCAAGGTCTGCACTGAGCAACAACCACAGTGGCCAGACATGAATGGGAGACCACGGCACCAGGCAATGCCTGGAATCTAACCCGTACAGTGGGAAAATCCTGGCACCTAACAAACCGTACAACTGTTTGCACTGTTCTGGATTCCGAAGTGGTGTACCGTGCCTTCCTGGAAAGTGGGATGGGAATCTATGTGTCGTGGATAGGTGTATTTCTTGTGCTCCAGCAACAGACGTAGTCGCACCTGCCCGACGTCTGTGTGCTCCATCATCAGCACTTCGGCATACCTTTTGCAATTGCTAGGTCTCTTGACAAAGAGACCAAGTTTATTTTTAATAAAATAAAAGAAATTTGGTCACCTGCAGCAAGTAGTTATGTGAGTTTTAATAGGGAGAGATTTAACCCCTTTGAGATGGAGTCCTTTTTCGTTTTTGCGTTTCTGCTTTTCGCTACCCTTCTTCCCAGAGCCATAACTTTTTAAATTTTCCATCAATATGGCCATGTGAGGGCTCTTTTTTGTGGGACAGGTTGTACTTTTGAATGATACCATTGCTTTTACCATATCGTGTGCTTAAAAACAGGAAAAAAATTCCAAGTGCGGTGAAATTGCAAAAAATGTCCAATCCCACAAAGTTTGTTTGGATTTTTTTTTACCATGTTCACCAAATGCTAAAACTGACCTTCCATTATGATTC
The DNA here is from genome assembly GCA_033576555.1 of Oophaga sylvatica. Lineage (NCBI taxonomy): Eukaryota > Metazoa > Chordata > Amphibia > Anura > Dendrobatidae > Oophaga > Oophaga sylvatica. The sequence continues at coordinate 194,330,663 of JARQOD010000004.1, read as the reverse complement.
CCCAGGTCATTACGAGTTCATAAACACCAAACATGTCCAGGTTCTTTTTTATTTAAGTGGTGAAAAAGAAAAATCCAGAATTTGTTAAAAAAAACTGCGTTATTTTCTATAGCGTCTCCATTTTTTTGTGATCTTGGGTTGGGTGAGGTCTTATTTTTTGCATGCCAAGCTGATATTTTTAGTGATACCATATTAGTGTAGATACAATCTTTTGATCGCCTGTTATTGCATTTTAATGCAAGGTTGCAGCGACCAAAAAAATGTAATTCTGGTGTTGACTTTTTTTCTCGCTATGCCATTTAGCAATCTGGTTAATTCTTTTTTTATATTAATAGATTGGGCGATTCTGAATGCGGCGATACCAAATATGTGTATGTTTGATTTTTTTTTATTGTTTTATTTTGAATGGGGAGAAAGGGGGGTGATTTAAACTTTTATAGTTTGTTTAATTTTTTGCATTTTTAAAAACATTTTTTTTTACTTTTGGCATGCTTCAATAGTCTCCATGGGAGACTAGAAGCTGCCATAACCCGATCGGCTCTGATACATACAGGCAATGATCAGTTCACGTGTATGTAGCAGAATTGCTCACTTGCTATGAGCGCCGACCACCAGGCGAAGCTCATAGCAATTCGGCATTCACAATTATAGAGGTCTGAAGGAGACCTCTAGTTGTCATGCCAACCCATCGGTGACCTGCGATCACGCGATGGGGGTCACCGATAGGCAGATTTCTGGCACGATTGCCGGAAGCGCATGTTAAATGCCGCTGTCAGAGTTTGACCGCGGCATTTAATGGATTAATAGCCGAGGCTGGATCGTGATTCCTCCCCTGGCTGTTCCGGGCACATGTCAGCTGTTCTAAACAGCTGACATGTGCCAGGAAAGATGCGGGCTTAGCACCGGAGCCCACATCAAAGGAGGAGACACTACAAGTGCGGTAATAGTACAGCGCATGTGAAGGAGTTAATAGGAGGGAGGTTGGGCGAAAGGCAGGCACCTGGGTGTTCTTATCATTGCAAGTACATGCTACAGCTCTCTGCTATTTTCCACTTAAAGTACCTAATATTTGTCTCGCGGTTGTGCGACTGGCACAATCTGAGTAGAGATAATCATACGTGACAATTTATCAGGGGCAAAAAATCTTCATTACTCCGCATTTGGAATGTGTCAGCAAAGGAATCAATAGGGAGAACAAGTTTCATCATTGCACAATGTGCCAAGTTTTCACAAAGTACAAAATGTTAGCCACGTGGGGTATACATAAATGACCACTAAGTACTTGTTGCAGAAGCAGGAGGAGAAGATGATTTTATGAACAAAATGGGTTTGGATGGTAAGGATGGATTTTAGGACAACTTCCCAAACAAAACATTTGGACTGCTTTTACATTATGTTGCTGTCATCCGTAGGACTTACAAAGTTGCCAGAAATCTATCCCTTGTTCAATGTAAAAGAGTAAGATTGCATTTTCCGTTGACAGGCATGTGAGCCTATCCGTTATGATTGCAACAGCTAAACTAAAAACCCACTCAGACAACACACTTGCAGCAGGGCATGGCAGCACCTCCAAGGTATAGAAGGAGAGGTTGGGCCAAAAGTGGAGCTTGGACAACCAATAGATAAAGGGCAGTGAAGAATAAGGAAGGACACTGGTATGGTCACTTAAGTAGTCCTTTACCATCTTGGTCAACTTTTCTCTGCTTGTCATAGTTACACACACAGATTGTCCTTGCTGATGTGATGGTCTCATGAAAATATGTCAGTTGGTGGACAGTTCACCTCCCGAGTTGCACCTGGTGAGTGTGCCCCTCTCCTGTTATCCTCGTGGGTGAAAAAAGTTGGTACCTCTGCCAGCAGCGTTGTCTGAGGGTCATCTTTTTAGCAAGTCTTCCACAACGGCTCTGTGGCATACATGCACTGAAAATGGTACGTCTGCCTCCGACAAGAGAGATGCAAATTCTCCTTGTACCATAGGTCAAGAAAGGTGCACAGCCAGTATTTCATGTTGGACAAAATGTGTTTAATGCAAGGGTCTTGGTAAAGGCATCTGGACATGAACTCTGCCATGTAAATGTAAAGTGCTGCGGAATATGTTGGCGCTATAGAAATAAAATTTTTATTATTATTATTAATAAAGGTTGAATTATAGCATGTGGGCAGGTCACAAATCAGTTGATGACGAGGCAAATTAAAGTGCTGCTACAGCAAAGTTAGTCTGCCGAAAGCCTGAGTTGACTTTCGGAAATGTGCGCTGACACACCGTACCTTGGCAGGTAGGTCTGGAAAGTCAGGGGATGTTTTTAAAAAATGCTGCATAACCAAATTCAGCACGTGGGCCATGCATGGAACGCGTTTACCAGCTTGCCGAACTTTAAAGCTGCCACCAACTTACACCCATTATCACACCCAACCAGACCTGGTTCAGTGGGGAGAGCCTTTGATCTGTCTGTTCTTTTATCACCTTCAACAGCTAGGCTGCATTGCGAGCTTTGTCACCTAAACAGATGAGCTTCAGCAGAGAGTGCTGCCGCTTTGCCAAGGCAGTCCAGCAGATTTCTCAGCTGGGGCATGATGGGGAGGCTACTTTTCGGTGAGGAGAAGGAGGAGGAGAGACAGGAACTGTAATATGAGGAAACTGAAACCCTGATGGAAGTTAGGCCCGCTATTCTTGGTGTGGGTAATGGCCTAGCCTCTGATTTTGTCCTAGACTCCACCAGGTTCAGCCAGTGTGTCATAAGGGAAATGTCCTTGTCCACAAGAACTTGTCCACATGTCTTTGGTAAAGTAGACCTTCCCCATGACTGCATTGGCCAGAGTACGGCTGATATTGTGTAACACGTGCTTATGTAATGCGTTGATGGCACACCAGGAAAAATAGTGTAGGGTACTAATTGAGTACTGTGAGGCTGCAACCACCTAAAGGTCGCTAAAAGACTCAGTTTCCACAAGTCGAATTGTCAACATTTTCAGGGCTACCAATCTGGCTATGTGGGTGTATAGCATTTTGGATTGTGTGTGGGTCAATATTTCTGCTTTCTGTTAAACGTCTGGGGCATGAACAAGTGAATGCTGTGCTGGGACAATGAACTGGACATGGTTGCTGACTGTTGTGTCTGTGCAACTGCAGATTGTGGGCAGGAGGCATTAGCACCTGCTTCATGGACAGCAGATTGGGAAGGCCATAACACAGGGGAAGGGTCAGTGGTTTCACCATCAGACAAAGATTTTATACCCAGGTGTTTCACCCATCTACTGAGGTGCTTGGCTGCCATTTGCTTTTGCATGCTGGTGGTGCTCAGGTTGGCAGTGTTCTTGCCTCTTCTTAGCTTGATTTGGCAGATTCTGCAAATTACAGCTGTTTTGTCTGAAGGAATTTCAGAGAAAACTGCCATACAGGGGAACAATGCACCCTTGGCCTGTTATCTAGCCGAGTGCGGGGGTCTCTGTGGAACAGTTGACTGAGTTCTCCCTCTGGTGAAACCACTACCTCTTCTTGCCTGTTTTTGTGCAACGGACCAATCCCTGTCTACACTGCTGTGCTCGCTAGGCGTGCCACCATGCCAGGTTGGATCAGTGGCCTTATCATCGACAACATCATCTTCTAATTCCTCAATCTCATCCTCCTTCTGAGTTGTGATTTTAGGCTGACCTGATAGTAACTGTGCATCATGATTATCCTCCACCTTTTCAGATATGAATTGATCTTCCCCAACGTGGCATTCTTCTGACCATGGGTGCACAAATGTTTGGGCATCACTGCACTCCATGTCGTCATGACTAGAGATGAGTGAATATTTCAATGTTCGGTTCAGCTCATGATCGCCGAATTTGCAATATTCACCAATTTAATCATCGATTAATCACTGAATATAGCCAAACATGCACAGCACAAATGCTGGTGTTTTTCAAGCTGTGTGACAGCATGGGAAACACCGGCGTAGCACTTCTGATCGGCAGTGAAATCATCCCTCTGCATCACTTTTTCAATTAAAGGACTTTATTCTGGCAGTGTCTTTATTTACCATATAACTATAGTATTAGTAATGGATATGTGTCTTATTGACACCTCTCCATTACTAACCTAGGGGCTTGATGTCACCTGACAATACAAAGGTGACATCAACCCCCCCAACTATCGCCCCACTTTCCACCGCTACAGGGCAAAGTGGGAAGAGCGAGGCTAAGTGCCAGAATTGGCACATCTTAGAGATGCGCCTTTTCTGGAGCAGCTAAAAGCTGATGTTTTTAGCCTGCGGGGCAGTATCCATGGCCCCTTCTTTGGCTATAAATATCAGCCCGAAGCTATCTGCATAGCCTTGGCTGGTTGTTAATTATATGGGGACCATACGTCATTTATATTAGGGCCCCCCATTTTAACAGCCAGTGAAGGCTAAGTATACAGCTGTGAGCTGATAATAATAGCCTGGGAAGCTCCATGGGTATTACCCCCTTCTCAGCCTATAAACATTGGACCCCAGCCGTCGGCTTTCCCTCTGATGGTTACGAAAATTACATGGGAGCCCACGCCATTTTTTCAGAAAAATAATCTATTCTGTTATTTCTAAACACTGTTTTTCGGTGATTACTTTGTATCTCCGTTCATACTGCACCCACGCACACAAATGATTCATCATTTGAAAGGTAAACTTGCCCCCTTCAGCAAGAAAATAGCCAAACAAACCACACATATACGATTTTATCACAAAATACAGTTTAAACATTAATTTTCATAAACCTGCAGAAAGGAAAAATGACCTGCAGTTGGCACTACACTACCCCAAAGCACACTACCACAAATCTGCTTACAGACATCACAAGCAACTCCAAACATTTGCCTTGGGGGGCTTTCCAGCTTGCCGAACTGCTTGCCCAGCCTATTTCAGCCAAATTGGAGGATTGCACACTTCACTGCAGGTGAGTCACATATGCAAATATATTTGTAAACATACACTGCCTATTGAATTGCACACTAGCTCCATTCATACTCCACCCACACAAACAAATGATACACCACTTGAAAGGTCAAATGACCTGCAGGTGGCAGCACACTACCCTAAAGCACACTACCACAAAGCTGCTTACAGACATCACAAGCAAATCCAAACATTTGCCTTGGGGTCTTTCCAGCTTGCCCAAGTGCTTGCCCAACCTATTTCAGGCATATTGGAGGATAGCACATTTCACTGCAGGTGAGTCACATATGCAAACACATTTGTAAACATGCACTGCTTTTTCAATCATTACTTCACCCCGCACACACAAATGGTGAGTCAAATATGCAAACACATTTGTAAACATGCACTGCTTTTTCGCTGATTACTTCGCCCCACACACACAAATTATACACCATTTGAAAGGTAAACTTGCCCCTTCAGCAAGAAAAGAGCCAAACAAACCACACATTCACGATTTTATCACTAAATACAGTTTAAATATTCATTTCCATAAACTTGCAGAAAGAAACAATGACCTGCAGGTGGTACCTCAACCGGAAGACATTTTGGCCTCTACTTATCAAACCAATTTATTGTATTACCAATCTACATATATAAATACCTGTCTGTGTTCATCATCTCATAAAATACATTTACATTTGACCAGCTTACTTTTTTCTGAAATTGCCCTGGGCCCCGACAATCAATGTACAAAAATTGTGCACGGGCCAAGCTAGTCTTTTATTAATTAAATATATGTACAGTAAGCGCCACACACTGTACTAATTGTATTTGTCACTGAGATCTATATATCTGCCTATTCTATTTGTATTTACTGTATGTAATCCATGTCTTCTTTCCTGTCGGCTCCTGCTGTGATTTGTGTAAATCACTGCTACTGAATTGCCAGCTTTTCTTCTATCTGTGTAATATATACAATTTATATATATTATATATATATATATATATATATATAGATGTCACTGACATCTATATATATTTATGTATTCTATGTGTATATATCTATTCTGTCTATTCTATTGTAACCTGTCACGCTGTGATTTTACTAAACGCGGCACATGTATTGCCGGCTTTTATTATATCTTTTACCGAATGTTACCAACTTTTTCCGATTTTAAGAAAAATGCTCGTGTTACCGATCACGAATCTGAATGTACCATATTTGTGCCGAATTTATGTCTGGCAATCGTTTTCCAAACATAATCGCTCATCTCTAGTCATGACCCTCTTTAATGGTGCACGTTGAAAGGCCTGAGAAATAACAAGGGAACGTAAACAGTTCCTCAGAGTGGCCAGCGTTTGAGTCATATGTCTCCTGGGATTGTTGATGGTGGGAGGAAGGAGGACCAGGTTGAAGATTCAGAGGCCCAGCCTCTTGGCTTCTGAGACTGGGCCGTGTGGGAGACTTCATGGTGCTGCTTGTCAACACACTGGAGCCTTTATCTGCCATCCAACCTACAACATCCTGGCAATTGTCTTGGTTCTTCAGTGGTGTACTGCGCTTACCACATTTTGACAAGAAGCTAGAACGAGATCCAGTCACCTTCTCATCTGTAAAATGGCCCTGGCAGGCACCACCACATCCACGTCCCTTAACATCACCCTTTCTAATATTGAATGCTTTATGCTTATGAAAAAAAATCCTGGTTTTATTTTTGACAAGTACCCTCACAAAGGTGTTATGTACAAATTCAATATTTCTAGCAATGTGTGGCAATTTTTTTAAGATATCAGCTTTATTACACATGGCAACAGCAGACTCACGAAAATTAGAGATAAATAGTCAAGTTTGTGTATCTCTGCAGGCCTTGCGCCAGTCGCACAACTGCTAAAGATACGCTATATATTAAACCAATAGAAAATGCGTAGGCTTGTGTAGATTGGTCAATGGCACTCCTGTCCTTTTCCCTTGAGGAGGCTGCTTCCAAGTAAAATGAGGCGTATACATGTTCATGACATGGGTTTCAGGCCTGACAGACTGACCACAATACAGGCCCTCGCCTACATACACTGTATTCAGAAATTAATTCTAATACTTTTGGTGTCTGGTAGAATCCAATTTACTGACATTAATTAAGCTCCCCCAACTCCTGTATTATATTCACCTTACAGTGGCTTCACCCACTATGACAGTTGTTCCTTTGGGATTCGGTGGCAAAGATGAACTGAGGAGCTTACAAAACACAGGTTTCACAGCACCTGCTGTCACTCTGCAAATTGTAATTGAGGGCTGCATAATGACATGGGGTTGGAAATGGCGGTGGTGCCGGGCGAAGCCCTAAATTCAAATGGGCATGTATGAAATGGCATTGTAAAGGGATGGGGAATATGTATTTCACTATCTGTCTAACTCTTTGGCATGAGGGAGGGACTTCCCAAATGTAGGAGTAAAAGGAAAACCTAAAGCCAAAGCGCTCCTTGTGAACATATGCTAAAGGGGAGATATATATATATATATATATATATTTTATTTAGCAAATACTGGCGCAATAGTCTGACAACATTATTCCCAGATAGCATATGTGAGTCAGAAAGTCATGCAGGCATTTTCTCCATGCTGTTCCCATTTAGTTTGAGCTCTTTCCCATCAATTTCAGCTTTTTTACCATGCCCCCAGACCTGTTTGTTGGGTCCAGCAGAAAAATATTTGTCTTTCCCGATTGGATTGGATTCTTTGTTCTGTATGAATAAACGGAGATTAGAAATTACTTGTGCCGATTTTTCCGAATATGAATATTTCACTATTCGATCATCACTAATGCCTACAAACATTTTAAAATCTTTTTTGCAGTTTTACAGATCACAGAAATGTTCACAGACCACGCAACATGTAGTCACACCAGCACTTCCATATCCTCGTCCCTTAATGTATGCCTTTAGTAAAAGAAAAAAATTGGTCACCTTCAGCAATCAAAGCAGTTTTGGGAGTTTACTCCACCGGAAATTAACTAAAAGAATGCAAATGTGTGTGGATGACAATCAAATTCAATCCAGATAAACATTTCAATGCTTTTTTTCAGTTTTATAGGTCACAAAAATGTTCACAGACCACGTAACACTATATGGCTAACAAGCAGAAGCCTACAAAAATGTTAAATGTTTTTTTTTCAGTTTTAGAGATCACAGAAATGTTCACAGACCATGTAACACTGTATGGCTGAGGAAAAGAACTACAACATTTTTAAAGGCTTTTTTCAGTTTTAGAGATCACAGAAATGTTCACAGACCACATTACACTGTATGGCTGAGAAATGGAAGCCTACAAAAAATGTTCTCAGTTCTCAGTACAATAGTGTCCTTTCTGTTCTTATCTTCTTGTATTCTTAGCCAAACAAGTTTTGCAGAGCTACCATTCTCTGAAGCTTGGATCTCTGTTAAGCCGTTTTTTTTTTTAACATACAATGCAACACCTCCTCCCCACTTTCAAATCCTGTTTCTAATAAATAAGTTGAGCCTTCAATGTTTGTATTCCAATCATGTGTATCATTCCACCAAGTTTCAGTAATGCCTATGACATCATAACTCCCTTCCTTGTGTTAGCAGCTCTAATTCTCCATGTTTGTTTCAGTGCATTTGTATATACACATTTTAATTTGTGGACGTGGCCAAGTTCTTGCTTATTGCCACGTTGTTGCATTTCTTCTTGTTTCAGATCGGTATTATCTGCAGGAAATGAGTGTTCACTCTGTTCATATACATTAGTTCCACAACATGCTAGCTGCTGTCCATTCATTCTTTTACCAGTTCATAATTTTATGGTGATCTGTAGACAGAAATTTAAAAAAAAATAATCCAAATTGACTAATTTTATGATCATGCACAGTTTTGCTGTACATCCATGTGTACGCGGCAGTCATGGTACAGGGCCTCATCTTCAAAATTGTTTTTTAATCCAATCGACTGACTATCCATAGTACCTTGCCCAAGCCCTAGGCTGCGGACGCTGTTGGAATGTTCATCAGGGAACATAATTTGGTCTCTCACTGCCTCAAACGTTTGGCCCATGCTGCTCCTAGCAGCCCATCAAATCTGAACTTGAACTCCACTATACACTTTACTAACTGACACTGAACTCCCTCTAACCAGGAAGTGCCCCCCCTTTTATTAGCAATAGCCCTCCCATTGGGCTAATCCTATTCTTAATCATTTCCTATCTCCTATCCTTCATGCTGAACCTACTTATCCTTATTCTATCTTTATTCTATATCCTATGCTGTGCTAAGCTTATCCTTTTGCTATGCACACATTAAGCATTAACACTTTATATACTGTACATCACCCTAATACATTACATTACATTCCAAACAACCCTTGCAAGTGAAGGGTGAGGTGATAACACTATGGCCGCCCTGCCTCATGACCCACTGCACCCAAGGTGATGCACTGGGTTGCTCGAGAAAAGGGTGAGGGCATGTAGACCTATAAGATGCTGTTGTCAGGCTGAGACCTGCCACAGCCATGGGGGTCCTTTTTTGTATTCTATGTTATTTTAAGTCATTTCCCTATCCACAATTGTTTGCAGTGCACTCGTGTTCTTTCCCCCCATTTTGCTTACTTTTACAGCCCCCAACCACATTTTACAGCTATTTTAAAGCACGGAAGTTTGGGTCACTGTTGACTTCTAAGGAGTTTGGCATCAGGGTCAAGTTTGGATACCGAAGCGAACTTTGAATTCCAATTTGGCCAAACCCGACGAACCTGAACATCCACAAGTTCTCTTATCCCTAGTCATCATGCCTCTAAAAATAAAATGCAATCAAAAGAGTTCATAACATGGTATGTGCCTAAAATTAGTGTCAATAAAATGTCAACTTGCCCCCCCAAAATTAGTTTTCACACAGCTTAATGAAAAAATAGAAAGATTGCCACACAATCTAAGTTTTTATTCTATTTTACAAATCTTGGATTTTTTTTTCATCGCTCAGTATTTATTTATTTTTTTAAGTTTTGCATCTCTGTAACTATCATGAAGAATCATGTTAGGTCAATTTGACCACCCACTGAACACAACAAAATTAAAACCCATAAAACAGCAGAATTGCAGTTTTATTTTTCATGATTTCACCACATTTTTGATTTTTATCCCGTTTTCCAGTAAATTGCATGATAAAATGAATAGTGTTATTCAAAACTACAAATTGTCTCACAAATAAAAAAAAACACTGACATAGCTTTGTCAATGGAGAATTAGAAAAGTTTTGATGTTTAGAAGAAGGGGAGAAAAAAACAAAAGAGCAAAAATTGAAATAGAGTGGGTTGAATGACTGCATCATTTTTATATGCTCAATGCAGAGGTACAAGCAAGATGGATAATTCTTCAACATTATTCGCTTACAACAAATAAAAGGTACACGGCTTATCACAGTGTATTCAGAGTATTTTTCTTCTTTCTTCGTTTTTCAGCATTAGACTGTTGGCTGTTATATTTTGCTTGGCAAACATAGCAGAAGCTTTCCGATTCATTTCTAGATGACTTAATCTCATGTATGCTGTATATATAAGCGGCATATAAGAAAATATATGACATGATTAAATGCTGCTTGTTGCTTTCTTCAGTCCAATAAATGGTAGCAGTTAAAAATAGAATGGTATGTTCTCGAGTATAAAGGAAGGGTTAAAAGCGCTTTCATACAAGAAGCATTGGTCTACTGATTACTGCCATGGCAACACAGCAGCAGCGGCTTCCAGTTTCCCAGTGTTTATCTGCTATGATAAGTAGCAGAAATGCTTTGCTGAAAACCCCATAATGTTCTTTAGGACCTAAATCTTTGACCTTTATAAACTCAATATGTGCTGAAATATAGCGCTTGAAACAATTTACATGTATTAGATTCCATAACTATAAATATGTTTTCCATTTTCAAAGCAAAACACATGATATATCTGTTGCTTTCTATAGAATATTTGGATTTTGTTACATTTTGAAACATTTTTCTCATCTTCTTTAATCATTCTTCATAATATGTAGAAGAGGTTTCATATTTATCTAGTCATGAAGATAGAAAAATATCCAGAAAATAAATATTTGCTAATATGATAATATTTAAGAGATTCATCTATTTCTTGCCTGGTTTGGGCTCAGTCATTGTGTTCTGCGCTTTGCGCTTCAAGATTTAATCTATTTATTTATTTATAAGTGACCGCTAGTGAGGAGCGAACGTGCGCTGATGAGGTGTTATCTAACCATGCTTGGGTGCTGTCCGAGTGACTTTGACGTGCTCGAATAATATGTTCGAGTCCCCACGGCTGCATGTCTTGCAGATGTTCAACAGCTGCAACACATGCGGGGTGGAAACACTGCAGGCCATGGTAGCACATTTAGAGCCACGCAGGTTGCTCATAGTAGCACAAGCAATATGCAGCATGGTGTTGTCATGTTCAAAAATGGCTCCAGGAACATTTTGGAGAAATGTCTGCACTACTGATTCCACCACCAAATCAATGTAACACAGAGCTGTTTGTGTAGCTGTAATAAAAACTAGAGGAGCACTTTATGCTACCACACACCATAATCCCAGATCTTATCCTGTTCCCACATGGAGCAAAGAGTCTATATTTTCATGTAGTGGGCTTGGTTTCAGTCATTGTTATGGTCTTTCCTTTACTCATGTCAGCAGTACCACAAAAACATCTCCAGTATCCAGTAATATCTTACTGCAGGAAAGCCAAATTTCCTATTGCTCTGGTTCAGTATTGTATTAATTACTGTAGCTGGTTTCAAGCCCTGCAGAATTTCTACTTCCATGTGGAACATAGAAGCGAGAGTTACATGATGATGCCAGTGCCCTCTTGAGAATCCCCTGTCTAGTGGTAGGAGGTGCCAAGCCCACACATTTTGGCATAGGGAGAAGGTATGTATGGGGGCTGTAGGACACCTAGTGGATGGGGTATAAACTTGGGAGTAATGCTTTAGTACATATAGGACTAGAAGGGGTTAATCTGCCATGACAAGTTGATTGTGAGTAGCTGAAGAGTTGTGAGAGATGACTGCTCAACATATCCCCCCCCTGGGTGTGGTTCACTTTGTAAAATGAGACCTGTTTGTCTCACACATGTAGGTGTGTATAGTGGTGTGCAGATCTCCTGAAGTAAGCGCCTTTGCTAAAGGGCAAAGAGACTGGACTCTAAGCCAGGCAGTCTAACCAGCACTATTATATGGACTTGTTACATTATGTTTCACATTCTGTCAGACAAAGGTTGTATTTAAGTTTTCCTGTGATGTAGTTTATGAGGACTGAAATAAACCAACTGGACTTTAAATAGAAACAATTCCTGTGATTCCTCATATTGCTCCCAAGTGAGTAGCCTTGTTACATTTATTATTTTTTATTTATTATTTTTTATGTATGTATATTACTTACCTTTGTTATACTAATTTATGCTGCTTGAAACACATAAATCAAAGGATAATATTGTCACACTAGGTTTGCCTGATGAAGGGATAGTATTTGGACTATTATATCAAACCCTTGCAAGTCTTTACACATATCTTTAATTGTTTTTAGCATTTTTTCTGTTTGTGTTGATATTTGTCTTGCCATTGTCCTTAATAGAGATGAGCAAACCTTTTAAGGTTGGTTTCAGCTATGATCGGCAAACTTTCCAAATTAGGGGCAGACACCATTAAAAGTGGAACAATTGTTTGGGAAGCTTTGACCACCCTTAAGATGTTGTCTATTTGATTGGTTTTGCCTCCTATTGAATTCAATGGGGTTCTGGTATGTTTGATGAACCGAACCTTGAAAGTTTCACTCATCTCTAGAAAAGGGGCGAATAAAACATAATTTCTAGCCCAAAATGGTATCTGTAAAAACAACAGCTCAGGGTTCAAAAATAAGCCCTCACATAGTTCCCAATCCAGAAAATGTTACAGGTCTCTGAAAATGTCAAAACCGGAAAATCATTCTGTCATAAAGGGGTTAAGCATTTATGTCAAAACAATATTAGTCATATTATTCTTAAAGACAATTAGCAACTGGTTGATTCAATGATCTCTAGTAACATTCTCATTTAAGAATATTTTGAGTGGAAGGAGCTTGTTATACAATATACAGTAGAGTCAAGTATATAAACAAGCATAAAGGAAGCATTTTGGAATAAACAAATAATTTTCCTACATTTAATAATGCACAAGTCTTAAATTCTTACAAAGTTCACATTATTATCATAACCAATAGGTTTGCTATTTGTGCCAAGGATAACTATATGAATTCCATTTGCACTCCTTTCTGTTTTTGTTGCAAAAGAGTTCCTGTATAGTGATGGGCGAACCCCTCGATGTTCAAGTCCGGCAGGTTCGGCCGAACAGTTAAAAAAAGTTTGCTTTGGGTACCAGAACAGTACTTAAACCCGACCCCTTTCACTTGAGTGGGGAGGCCCAAACATTCAGTGCTTCCCACGCTGTCATTTTCATGACAGCGCATCAAACACTGTCACTGATCAGTAGTAAAATCATTACAGCTGATCAGAGAGCCGCTGTTCCCATGCTGTCAAATGACAGCATGAGCCTGCAGCTGTGATCGGAGGTAAGAAGGTCACTTCCGGTCACTGGTGTTGACTGATGGGACTACTATTACCATAAGCCTACACCTGCTGCCACTAATAATGGTGGCAGATGGGAGCATTCATCAGCCAGTATTCTCAGGTTGGTAAAGTGCCATGGGTATTGGCCCCCTTCAGCTTAAAAATAGCAGCCCGCAGCCACTCAGAAGAGGAGGATATATCAGATGCATCAATCCTGTCGCTTAGCCCGGCTCTTCTCACTTGCCCTGTGGTGGTGGCAGGTGAGGTTCATATTTGTGGAGTTGATGTCACCTTTGTATTATCCGGTGACATCAATAATGTAATGGAGAGGCGTATATAAGACACTCATCTATTACTAATCCTATAGTTGTATTGTAAATTATCACACAGCCAGAATAAAGTTTTTCATTTGAAATAAAAAAACACACTTTCACTTTTTTATTTAAAACTAATAAACACAGTTATACTCCCTAACGCTCATTCCATTGAATCCTTTGTCTCTTGTAAAAAGCAAAAATAAAAAACAAACCATATCCCTCACCTGTCCATCGTTCTGTCCCATGCCGTAATCCATGTCTGGGGATAAACAGTTTTCAACCTGGATGCTTGATGCGACTGTCAAGACAAAGAACCACTGAGTAATGAGCTGCTGAGTGTCTACACCAGATATTATTAGCGGTAGCAAGCGTAGGCTGATGGGAATGGTAGTCCCATCAGCTGACGCCAGTCACCAGAGGTAAACTTTTCTCCTTCGATCCCAGTTGCGGGCTGACACTGTCATCTGACAGCGTGAGTACCACAGCACTGTGACCAGTGTTATTTATCTTACAGATGAACAGAGCCGTCGGTGTTCGGGGTGCCGAATCCGAACGGTAACACGGACTTCATGGTGAAGTCTGTGTTCAGAGTCCGTACCCAGACAGGAGGTGTTTGGTACAGATCCCGAACTTTACTGTTTGGGTTCACCCATCTCTATTCCTGTACAAACTATGTTATTTCAGTGACCACATAATTACAGTTTTCGTTCACGTACCATTACTATGTATTGTTATTCTAAATACATCTCACACATGAAATGTTCCACTTAGAATAAAAGATGTTTAGCAGTGTAATTAGAGTTCTTTAATACTTGAAATGTTTTATATAATTTAAAACATTACAGATTAATATTTTTCCCTTGGAATGAAAATATTATTAAAGATTGAGAAATTGATTTGAGGCCATTCAAATTTGCCTCCAAATTTTCAAAAAATTTGAAATTGTTTGAATACAAATGTTTTGTAATTTACATTGTACCTATCCACCAAAATGGTAGTTACCATATGGCCACCATTATGCTAAATTGTATACATCTGGGAAGGGTCATGATGTGTATTATCACATCTAGCACAGTTATCACATCATAATCAAGTCAAAACATGAGACGCTAAACATGCCAGGCAGGTGAATCATAGCATCTTAGAATGTTAGAGTTGGAAGGGACCACCAGGAGCACTGTGACCAACACCCTTCTCAATGCCGGATTCACTAAACCATCTCAGACAGATATCTGTCCTGCCTCTATTTGAAGACTTCCATTAAAGGACAACTCACCACCTCTTGTGCCAGCCAATTCAACTCATTGATCACTCTCACTGTCAAAAAGTTTTTTCTAATCTCTAATCTGTATCTTCTCCCTTTCAGTTTCATTCCATTGTTTCTCGTGTTTCTATGTGCAAATGAGAATAAGGATGATCCCTCCCAAGTTGAGGGCTTGGTGAGTATATTTTCCATATCTGTTATATCTTTTGAGATGTCAAAGGATAACAATATAATCGATTTACATGAGATAAATTCAGTTTAAGACTAATTTCCTGGCCAAGGTAATTTTCAAATTCAAATCTTGACAGATTCACTAATCACTATTCTGGGATAAGTAGCTTAATAAGAATGATAATAATTTTATTTCTATAGCGCCAACATTTCCGCAGCACTTTACATTATAGAGGGGACTAGTACAGACAATAGACATTACAGCATAACAATAAACGCATAGATCAACAGATACCAAGAGGAGTGAGGACTTAGAAATTATTAAGCAATATCTTTATTAAAAGTCATAGCTTAAACTTATTTGGTTATAAACAAGATGGGTAAGAGAATATTGTAAATACATATGCAAATATCTAAACCATGCAAGTATCCAGCAGTTAATATACAGTGGCATGTTAAAGTTTGGGCACCCCTGGTCAAAATTATTGTTTTTGTGAACATTTATGAAAGTTGAGGATAAAACGATCTCTGAAAGTCCTAAAGTTAAAGATGACACATTTCCTTTGTATTTTTTGAAAAACAAATTGTAATTTTTTTAATTTTGTAAATTACAAAAAGGGAAATGGGCTGATAGAAAGGTTTGGTCACCCATGGATGGAGATTAATTAGCCTGCTAGGGTTATGGCTTAACTATCATCGTTAGGAAAGGCCAGGTGATGCATATTTCCCAGCTTTATAAAAAAACATTGTCCTCTAACTTTGTGATGAAAAACAGCAGCCATGGGTTCTTTTAAGCAGCTGCCTAGCAACCTTAAAAATAAAATGATGGAGGCTCACAAAGCAGGAGAGGGCTATAAGAAGAGTTTTCAAGTTGCCTTTTCTTCAGCTCAAAATGTAATCAAGAAATGGCAGTTAACAGGAACAGTGGAGGTCAAAATAAGGTCTGGAAGACAAAGCAAACTTTCAGTGAGAGCTGCTTGTAGGATTGCTAGTGAGGCAAAGCAGAACCTCCACTTGAATGCAAGAGACCTTCAGAAAGATTTAGCAGACTCTGGAGTTGTGGTACATTGTTCTACTATTCAGAGACAACTGCACAAATATGGCCTTCATGAAAAAGTCATCAGAACAAAACCTCTCCTGCGTCCCCACCATAGAATTCAGAGTCAGAAGTATGCAAAAGTACATCTAAACAAGCCTGATGCATTTTGGAAACAAGTCCTGTGGACAGATGAGGTTAAAATAGAACTCTTTGGCCACAATGATCAAAAGTATGTTTGAAGAAAAAAGAAAACAGTATTTCAGGAAAAGAGCATCTCGCCAATCATTAAGCAAGGGGGTGGATCAATCATGCTATGCAGTTGTGTTGCAGCCAATGGAATGGGGAAATGGATTAAATGAAATTTCAACAAATTTGTGATGCAAACATAGCACCATCTGTAAAAAGCTGAAGTTGAAAAGAGGATGGCTTCTACAAATGGATAATGATCGTCAAAAGACGCAAGCTCAAGGTTTTAAAATGGCCCCCACAGTCCCCTGATTTGAACATCATTGAAAATCTGTGACTAGACCTCAAAAGAGCAGTGCATGCAAGACGACCCATTTTCCAAGGTAGAATGGATGAAAATCCCTCAAGCAAAAATTGAAAGAGTCTTGGCTGGCTACAAAAAGAGATAATTTATTCTTGAACTCGCTTAACTGCTCACAATAACAGTCATTTTTACCAGGGTTGCCCAAACTTTTACATGCCACTGTACCTATATTACTAACACCTACCTCTTCCAAGTCTACAACCTGCAGTAACCACCGACCCACCAACTGCTGCGTGACCCAGAGGCCCTCACCCAGCCCTCGTAGATTGTGAGCCCTCGCGGGCAGGGTCCTCTCTCCTCCTGTACCTGTCATGACTTGCATTAATTAAGATTATTGTACTTGTTTTTTATTATGTATACACCATTTCAGATGTAAAGCACCATGGAATAAATGGTGCTATAATAATAAATAATAATAATAATAACACCTTTAACACTCATCAAAATCACATTATTCATCATTAACACATCACAGTATACATAATAGTTCTTATTACATCACATAACATATTACAATAAACTTGTTTCTTCAAGGGGGAATGTGGGCATCATGTGATGTCCATCTCCTTACAGTTATATATCCAGAGCAATCCAGTTGTATATCCAGGTGTCTCTTGCTGTCTCTTCCTCTTATCAACCTATGAACTCTTTTATTGCCAAACACTTGTAAAGAGGACTCAAATGACACATTAAATTTCAAGTTGACACTTAATAGGCATTGCTGTTATAATTTTAAGTAGCAGGATGGGAAATGTTTCTGCGCTCTAGGGAATATGACGCAAATATTGGTAGATAAAATTGAAAATTGCAGGTTTATTGTCAATGTGTTTCAGAATCCACTGGCTCCTTCTTCAGGACAACCATACATGATGTATAGTTGTCCTGAAGCAGGAGTCAGTGGACTTTAAAATGCGTTGACAATAAACCTACAATTTCATTTACCAATTTTTGCATCATATTCCAGAGAGCACAGAAACATTTGGTATCCTGCTACTTAAATCTACTGGTACATGGAAGCTGCTGCATCTGGTATTCAGGCTCTTTAAAGGGAATCTGTCACCCCATTTTTCATATATCAGCTGCAGCCACCGCCATCAGGGGCTTATCTACAGCATTCTGGAATGCTGTAGATAAGTCCCCGATGTAACCTTTAAGATAAGAAAAACGAGTTATATTATAATCACCCCGGGGGGGTCCGATGGGTGTCGCGGTCCAGGGCCGGCGCCTCCCATCTTCTAGCGATGACGTCCTCTTCCTTGCTTCTGTCGCGCTCCTGCACAGCCGTACTTTATCTGTCCTGTTGAGGCAGAGTACTGCAGTGCGCAGGTGCCAGGAAAGGTCAGAGAGGCACGGTGCCTGCGTACTGCAGTACTTTACTCTGCCCTCAACAGGGCAGATAAAGTACGGCTGCGCAGGAGCATGACAGAAGCAAGAAGATGGGAGGCGCCAGCCCTGGATCGCAACACCCATCGGACCCGGACCGCATCGGACCGACCCCCGGGTTAGTATAATATATCTAGTTTTTCTTATCTTTCAAGTTACATCGGGGGCTTATCTACAGCATTACAGAATGCTGTAGATAAGCCCCTGATAGCAGTGGTTGCAGCTGATATACAAAAAATGGGTTGACAGAGTCCATTTAAGTGTTGTTTCTCACACAACCGCATAAGGTGAGTGGTACTACTTTTAATTCTTAACCTTTTAAACATGGATAAGGCCCTATTGCGTTCTTGCCTTTCTTTAGAATTGTTATTGCACTCAGAGTATTGTAAGCATCAAAGGGGTACACAGGTGGTATTATTATTTTCTTAGGGGCAAAATGTGAGCATATTTACTTCTCATACTTTCACAGAGAGCATTAATATTTTCTGTGGGGAGTTTTTACCATCTAAAGGTCACAAAGTGGGCATTTTATTATGTTAGAGGCATGACGGTGGTCATTATTATGTGGGGCACTAAAAGGTGTACTTGTACCCTGCCACAGAGAAGTTCCAGTAGTAAGGACCCCTAGCTATGGCTTTGTTAGTGGTCTAAAGCATAAATACAATTCAAGGATATATTTTCTCATGTTCTAGCATAGCTTCATTCTTGTACTGTTTCCATTTACACAGTCCATGAAGGATTTACTCTCCCTTATGTTGTGGCTAGAGTTGAGCGAAACAGGTCGGTCAGATTCATAAGTCGCTGACTTTCGCCAAAGTCGGGTTTCGCCGAGCAAAACCCGACCATAGCGTGAAGTTGGCCATGCATTCGGCAAAACGAGCACCAATGTCGGTTTTCCCATAATGCTTGCAGGCGCCTTTTTTCAGCCAATGAGCAAGGACGTACACTGTGGGCAGCGAGATGACGTTGGCAGCGTCCACCATCATCTTAGAGAAGGGCATTGCAGTGATTGACTTGCTTTGGGGGGCGTCATAGTGTCTATAAAAGCCCTGACCGCAGACCGCCATTTTACTTCTGCCGATCTTAACAGTAGGGAGAGGTTGCTGACTCTGTTTATCAGTAGGGAGAGAGTTAGGGCTAGAAAGAGAAGTTCTTCTGTGCTTGTGCTGATAGCAATTGTGCTGTACAGTTAGTGTGCAGCATCAGGGGAGGATTTTCTTGAGTGCAGCAGCGCTGGTTATTAGACTGCCTGCTAGCTGTATTGCTGTGTGTACACTGCTGTGCAGACTGCTTTTTACACAGCACTAATACTTTTATTCTTTTTTTCTGCACAGTTACCGACCGTTCATTTTTTCCCACACTGTATAGAGCTGTACGCTCCTCACACACTACTGTGTACTGGCTGGTATCACGGACAAATACATGCTGACTATCTGTGTGTGACTCCGGAAATATATACAGAGATTTCAATTTTCCCCTTCACCATATACAGCTGGAATCTACTGATACAGTACTGTTTTTCTGCATTTTGTATTACGGTCAAATCCATACTGAGAGAGCGTCTGTGTGTGACTCCAGAAATATATACAAAGATTTCAATTTTCCCCTACACTGTATACAGCTGTAGACTTCTGATACAGTACCGTTTTCCAGCTTTTTGTATTACGGTCAAATCCATACTAAGTGAGCGTATGTGTGTGACTCTGGAAATATATACGGAGATTTAAATTTTCCTCTACACTGTATACAGCTGTACGCTTCTGATACAGTACCTTTTTTCTGCCATTTGTATTACGGTCAAATCCATACTGAGAGAGTGTCTGTGTGTGACTCCGGAAATATATACGGAGATTTCAATTTTCCCCTACACCGTATACAGCTGGTATCTTCTGATACAGTACCGTTTTTCTGCCTGTTGTATTACGGTCAAATCCATACTGAGAGAGCATCTGTATGTGACTCCGGAAATATATACGGAGATTTAAATTTTCCCCTTCACCGTATACAGCTGGTATCTTCTGATACAGAACCGTTTTTCTGACTTTTGCATTACGGTCAAATCCATACTGCGTGAGCGTCTGTGTGTGACTCCGGAAATATATATAGAGATTTAAATTTTCCCCTATACTGTATACAGCTGTACGCTTCTGATACAGTACCGTTTTTCTATCTTTTGCATTACGGTCATATCCATACTGAGAGAGCGTTGGTGTTTGACTCCAGAAATATGTACGGAGATTTAAATTTTCCCCTACACTGTATACAGCTGTACGCTTCTGATACAGTACCGTTTTTATGCCTTTTGTATTACGGTCAAATCCATACTGAGTGAGCGTCTGTGTGTGACTCCGGAAATATATACGGAGATTTAAATTTTCCCCTGCACTGTATACAGCTGTACGCTTCTGATACAGTACCATATATCTGTTGGTATTTTTTGTACATTTTCCCAAACATGAGGAAGTATGGTGGAACAGGCCGCAGACGTGGGTGGGGGGGGCAGCTGGTACTGATGGTGGTGGTGGTGCATCTGCTGGTAGTGCCAAAACCACAATAGCACCTAAGGCAGGTGGTGTTGAGCCTGCGTCATCATCTGGCTCCAGAAGGCCTGGAAGGCTCCCTTTTCTGCAAGTAGGTAAACCGCTTTTGAAGCCGGAGCATCAGGAACTGGTTTTGGCTTACATTGCCGAAACAGCTTCCAGCTCTATCGCCTCCTCTTCTGAAGTTTCAAAAGCTGCAAGCACTGAGTCGTCAGTGAACGCTCCTGGTCAGGAACGACACCTTTCCTTGTGTCCTTCAGCCCCAACAAAAGTGAAGGATGTGGCAGGCCACACTTCAGATTACTCCCTGGAGCTCTTTTCACATACCATGCCTGTGTTATCAAGTGAAATCCTGAATTCCCCAGTCCAAGATGAATATGACATGGATTGCACTGATGCAAAGCCACTGCATCATCATCAGGTTCCAGAAGGCCTGGAAGGTTCCCTTTTCTGGGAGTAGGTAAACCGCTTTTAAAGTAGGAGCATCAGGAACAGGTTTTGGCTTACATTGCCGAACCAGCCTCCAGCTCTATCGCCTTCTCTTCTGAAGTTTCAAAAACTGCAAGCGCTGAGTCGTGCAAGATGAAAATGACATGGAGTGCACTGATGCACAGCCACTGCTATATGATTCTGCTGGTACATTCACCCAGAGCACTGCATTGCCCTCGCAGTCTACTGAGCCAGATTCTGACTGATGAAACTCAGGTTCCCCTTCCCGCATACTATACCACCTTCCACGGTGACACAGAGGAAGGTGCAGATGAAATTGAGAGGAGGTGATGGATGACCAAGTTGTTGACCCGGATTGGCATCCATTGGGTGAAGAGGGTGCCGCTGGCAATAGCTCAGAAGAGGAGGATCCGCAGCAGGCATCGACATTGCAGCTGCAGTTATCTGTCAGCCACATAGCAGTCCAAAAACGTGTTAAAAAAACAAAAAGCGTTGCAGGACAGCTTGGCCACACGGTCAAATTAGCACAGCGTGCAAACCCTGAAAATTTATCCCATAGTAGGAAGAGTGCAGTGTGGCACTTTTTTGACCAAAATCCTATTGATGAGGCAAAGGTTATCTGTAAGAAGTGCGGAAGGACCTTTAGCCGAGGGAAAAATCTCCAAAATTTGAATACCAGTTGCTTGCTTAGACATTTAAACACCATGCACTTGCAAGCATGAACAGACTACAAAACCTCAGGTAGCACATGTGCACCTGCTCCGACTGAAGGTAGCCAGCAACGCTACATTGCTTCCCCCACTCTAAACCCACCGGTTAGCACACCACCAGCAAGAAATGTTGAGGTATCGTCTCAAGGCCAAAGCAGTCAGGGAATCACAATGTTTTTCCAATGAAAGACTGAATCTAGGCCATCACCACCACGACCACCATCACCAACCCCCACTCAGTCCGCCATGTCCACCGCTTGTTCCCCCATATGCAGCTCTCAAGTCCAGCTCACCCTAGCAGACACTCTGAGTAGGACAAGAAAGTACTCATCCTCTCATCCACGTATACTGGCTTTGAACGCCTATATTGCAAAAACTGATCTCATTAGAGATGATGCCCTTCGGTTTGGTTGAAAGTGCAGCGTTCCGAAAACTCATGGCCTACCCTGTCCCACGCTATGACCTACCCAGTCGGCACTTCTTTTCTAGAAAAGCCATCCCTGCCCTCCACCTGCATGTGAAAGACCGCATTGTCCATGCACTCAAACAATCTGTGAGTGGAAAGGTGCACCTCACAACAGATGCATGGGCCAGTAGGCATGGCCAGAGCCATTACGTGTCCATCACTGCGCACTGGGTTAATGTGGTGGATGCAGGCTCCACAGGGGACAGCGGCGGTGGGACAGTGCTGCGTAGCCCATGGTATAGGCAACAGTTGGCTGTAGGGGTTTGACCCTCCTCCTCCTCCAGAAGCGAAACTTGTCGACAGAGACCAGTCGCACGAGCACTCCATCCTCAGCTGCCAGTGTTGCACACGAGGTGTCCCACTATCGAACAGCTAGTGGTAAGTATCAGCAGGCTGTTTTAAAGATGATGTCTTTGGGCGACAACAGACACACCGCGGAGGTACTGGCCGACTACTTGCAGTGAGAAACTGAGTCATGGCTGGGCAGTCTACATCTTGAGCCAGGCAAGGTAGTCAGTGATAACGGCCATAATTTTGTGGTGGCCATAGCCCTGGCAAAACTCAGACACATACCTTGCCTGGCTCACATCTTGAACCTGGTGGTGCAGTACTTCATAAATAATTATCCGGAGTTACCAGCCCTGCTCCATAAGGTGCGAAGACTGTGCTCGCACATCCGTCGCTCGCTCGTAGACTCCAGTCATATGCAGAGGCAGCAGTGATCGCTCCACCTCCCCAAGCACCGCCTAATCATAGACGTTGCAACAAGGTGGAACTCCACCATGCACATGGTTGAGAGGCTGTGCGAACAGAGGCAGGCTGTAATGCATTTGTGGGAGGGTACAGACCTCTTTAAAGTCCTTCAGTGTTTTGAGGAATGAACACGGCTGGTAAGCGCAGACGACGCCATCATAAGCATGAGCATCCCACTTATGCGTCTGCTCATGCAAACTTTGACGCACTTTATGGATCAGGCGTCTGCAGCGGAGGAGGAAGAGGAGGAGGAGGAGGATGAGGGGGATGCTTCTCAGGGTGCAAGAGAAAATGTTGGCTTGCCAAGGTCAGGTACAGGGTTTGTGTGTGACTGGAGGGATGTGGATTTGGCGAAAGTGCTCCTCCACTGACCACTGGCAGTGCATCATTGACACCTGGAACATTGGCCCACATGTGTGATTATGTCTTGCGGATCCTAAAAAGGGACCCCCGCATTGCCAAAATTATGAAGGATGACGACTACTGGTTGGCCCTCATCCTCGATCTACGCTATAAAGGCAAATTACAGAACATCATGCCACAGGAGAACCTAGAGCTAATATTGGCGAACAAACAAGCAACTCTGGTAAACCGTTTGTTAGAGGCATTCCCAGCACACAGCAGCGGTGCAGGTTCTACCACGAGCTGTACTGGGCCAAATGGAAGAAGTGTTCGTGGTGCACACAGCCGAAGTGGCGTTGGAGAAAGTGGTTTCATAACCATGTTGTGGACTGATTTCTCTAGTACCGCTCACACGACTGTTAATACTGAATCGATTGCAACAGTCAGGAGACAGCAGTTATCAGCTATTGTTACAAAGTACCTCTCCTCCCCTATCGCTGTTCTCCCTCACAGGTTATTCCCCTCTGACTACTTGGCCTGTAAACTGGACACCTGGCCTGAATTGGCACAATATGCCTTACAGGAGCTCGCTTGCCCTGCTGGTAGTGTGCTATCAGAAAGAGTCTTCAGTGCTGCTGGATCAATCCTGACAGAAAGAAGGACCCAAAATGTTGGTGATCTCACCTTCATTAAAATGAACCATGCCTGGGTTTCAAAGGATTTTGTACCACCTTCCCCTGATGACACATAGGTTGCCAGGAAAATAGCTTGCTTTGTCCTCCTCTTCCTCCGACTTCTCCAATTCCTCCATTTGCAGCAGCTGAACGTCCAGCCTACACCTCAACATATGCCAGTTTTTCCACCTCCCTAACTGGGCTGTACCCCCCCAGGGCCGGCGTCAGCACCTGGCGTACCCTGGCAAGTGCCGGGGCCCAGGTGGGGGGGCCCACTCGCCATCAGAGACACCGGCATACTATGAGGGGCCCTGTGCCAGTACCGGAGCCCACGAATGGGCGCCCTTTGCTTTCTCAGGGCCCCAGCACTTGCAATACTTACCTCTCCCTGCTCCACCGCTGTGACGTCTTCCGCGTTTCCTGACAGTGACATTCAGGTCAGAGAGCGCGATGATGTCACGTCTGTGCGCCCTCTGCCTAAACAGTCACAGTGCAGAGAGCTGGAAGATGGCAGTACTGAGGAGCCCAGAGTAGAGCAGTGGCCAGCGAGGAGAGGTAGTTCATTTTTTAATGTTTGGAGCAATATATGGGGAGCATTATACACTGGAGAATTATATATAGGGCCCATCATACACTTGAGCATCATAGATAGGGCGCATTATACACTGGAGCATTATATATGGGGCACATCATACACTGGAGCATTATAAATGGGGTCCATCATACACTGGAGCATCATATACGGGGCCCATTATACACTGGACATCATATGGGGCCCATTAAATATGGAGCATTATATAGGCCCATCATACACTGGAGCATCATCCATGGGGCCCATTATATATGGAGCATTATATAGGCCCATCATACACTAGAGCATCATATGGGGCCCATTATATATGGAGCGTTATACAGGCCCATCATACACTGGAGCACCATCCATGGGGCCCATCATATACTGGAGCATCATATGGGGCCCATTATATATAGAGCATTGTATAGGCCCATCATACACTGGAGCATCATCCATGGGGCCCATCATATACTGGAGCATCATATGGGGCCCATTATATATGGAGCATTACATGGAGCACATTATATATGGAGCATTATATATTGGGACCATTATATTTTGACCATTACATGGGGGTCATCATACACTGGAGCATCATATATGGGGCCCATCATATACTAGAGCATCATATGGGGTTCATTATTTATGTGGCATCATATAGGGCCATTTGTATATGGAGCATCATATGGAGCACATATGGGGCCTATTCTGTATGGAGCATTATATGGAGCCCATTCTGTATGGAGCAATATATGGGGCCCATCATATACTGTATGGAGCTTTACAGTATATGCGACTCATTATACTGTATGGAGCAATATGTGGGGCTCATTCTACTCTATGGGGACCGTCCTATACTGTATGGCACATTATATGGGGACCATCATATACTGGAGCATTATGTGGAGCTCATCATATACTGTATAGAACATTATATGGAACCAATTATGTATGGAGCAATATATGGGGCTCATTATTTTGTATGGAGCAATATATGTGGCTCATTATACTGCATGAAGCATTTTATTGGGCCCATTATTCTGTATTTAGCATCATATATATACATTATTCTGTACTAGATGGTGGCCCGATTCTGACGCATCGGGTATTCTAGAATATGTATGTAGTTTATTTATGAAGATTTAACCCCTTCACCCCCAAGGGTGGTTTGCACGTTAATGACCGGGTCAATTTTTACAATTCTGACCACTGTCTCTTTATGAGGTTATAACTCTGGAATGCTTCAACGGATATTCGCGATTCTGAGACTGTTTTCTCGTGACATATTGTACTTCACGTTAGAAGTAAAATTTCTTCGATATAACTTGCGTTTATTTTTGAAAAAAACGCAAATATGGCGAAAATTTTTAAAATTTTGCAATTTTCAAACTTTGAATTTTTGTTCCCTTAAAACAGAGAAATATATCACACACAATAGTTAAGAAATAACATTTTCCACATGTCTACTTTACATCAGCACAATTTTGGAACCAAAATTTTTTTTGTTAGGAAGTTATAGGGTTAAAAGTTGACCAGCGATTTCTCATTTTTACAACAAAATTTACAAAGCCATTTTTTTTAGGGACCACCTCACATTTGAAGTCACTTTGAGGGGTCTATATGGCAGAAAATACCCAAAAGTGACACCATTCTAAAAACTGCACCCCTCAAGGTACTCAAAACCACATTCAAGAAGTTTATTAACCCTTCAGGTGCTTCACAGGAACTAAAGCAACGTGGAAGGAAAAAATGAATATTTAAATTTTAGCCACAAAAATGATCTTTTACAAACTTTTTTTTATTTTCACAAGGGTAAAAGGAGAAAATGGACAGATAAGGTTGTTATGCAATTTCTCCTGAGTACGCCAATACCCAATATGTGGGGGAAAACCACTGTTTGGGCACACGGCAGAGCTCGTAAGGGAAGGAGCGCCGTTTGACTTTTTCAAACTAAAATTGGCTGGAATTGAGATTGGACGCCATGTCGCGTTTGGAGAACCTCTGATGCGCCTAAACAGTGGAAACCCCCACAAGTGACACCATTTTGGAAACTAGACCCCCTAAGGTACTTATCTAGATCTGTTGTGAGCACTTTGAACCCCCAAGTGTTTCACAAAAGTTTAAAATGCTGGGTGTGAAAAAAAAAAAAAAATTTCCACAAAAATGATTTTTTAGTCCCAAATTTTTAAATTTTCCCAAGGAAATTGGACCCCAAAAGTTGTTGTCCAATTTGTCCTGAGTACGCTGATACCCCATATGTGGGGGGGGAAACTGTTTGGGCGCAGGGCTTGTAAAGGAAGTAGTAACGTTTTGGAATGCAGACGTTGATGGGGGTCATGTTCCGTTTGCAGTGCCCCAGATGAGCCTAAACAGTGGAAACCCCCCACAAGTGACCCCATTTTGGAAGTTAGACCCCCTAAGGAACTTATCTAGATCTTTTGTGAGCACTTTGAACCCCCAAGTGCTTCACACAAGTTTATAATGCCCGGGCATGAAAATAAAAAATCCTATTTTTTTCCCACAAAAATTATCTTTTAGTCACTATTTTTTTATTTTCCCAAGGATAACAGGAGAAATTGGACCACATAAGTTGTTGTCCAATTTGTCCAAGTACGCTGATACCCCATATGTGGGGGGAACCACTGTTTGGGCGCACGGCAGAGCTCGGAAGGGAAGGAGCACCATTTGACTTTTTCCAACCAAAATTGGCTGGAATTGAGATTGGATGCCATGTTGCATTTGGAGAGCCCCTGATGTGCCTAAACAGTGGAAACCCCCCACAAATGACCCCATTTGGGAAACTAGACCCCCTAAGGAACTTATCTAGATCTTTGGTGAGCAATTTGAACCCCCAAGTGCTTCACACAAGTTTATAACGTAGAGCCGTAAAATTTAAAAATCATATTTTTTCCACAAAAATGATCTTTTCACCCCAATTTTTATTTTTCCAAGGGTAACAAGACTCCAAAAGTTATTGTGCAATTTGTCCTGAGTGCGCTGATACCCCATATGTGGGAGTAAACCACTGTTTGGGTGAATGGCAGAGTTTGGAAGGGAAGGAGCGCCGTCTGACTTTTTCAACGCAGAATTGGCTGGACGCCATGTCGTGTTTGGAGAGCTACTGATCTGCCTAAACAGTGGAAACCACCATAAATTACACCATTTTGGAAACTAGACCCCTCAAGGAACTTATCTAGATGTGTGGTGAGAACTTTGAACCCCAGGTGTTTCACTAAAGTTTATAACGTACAGCCGTAAAATAAAAAATCCTTTTTTTTTTACAAAAATGATTTTTTCGCCCCCAATATTTTATTTTCACAAGTTTAACAGAAGAAATTGGAACCCAAAAGTTGTTGTCCAATTTGTCCTGAGTATGCTGATACCCAATATGTGGGCGAAAACTACTGTATGGGCACACGTCGGGGCTCGGAAGGGAAGTAGTGACGTTTTGGATTGCAGACTTTGATGGAATGGTCTGGGGGCGTCATGTCGCATTTGGAGAGCCCCTGATGCACCTAAACAGTGGAAACCCCCCACAAGTGACCCCATTTTGGCAAATAGACTCCAAAAGGAACTTATCTAGATGTGTGGTGAGCACTTTGAACCCCGAAGTGCTTCACAGAAGTTTATAACGTACAGCCGTAAAAATAAAAAATCCTTTTTTTTTTTTACAAAAATGATTTTTTCGCCCCCAATATTTTATTTTCACAAGTGTAACAGGAGAAATTGGAACCCAAAAGTTGTTGTCCAATTTGTCCTGAGTACGCTGATACCCAATATGTGGGAGAAAACTACTGTATGGGTACACGTTGGGGCTCGGAAGGGAAGTAGTGACGTTTTGGATTGCAGACTTTGATGAATGGTCTGGGGGCGTCATGTCGCATTTGGAGAGCCCCTGATGCGCCTAAACAGTGGAAATCCCCAACAAGTGACCCCAGTTTGGAAAATAGACCCCACAAGGAACTTATCTAGATGTGTGGTGAGCACTTTGAACCCCGAAGTGCTTCACAGAAGTTTATAACGTACAGCCGTAAAAATAAAAAATCCTTTTTTTTTTTACAAAAATGATTTTTTCGCCCCAATATTTTATTTTCACAAGTGTAACAGGAGAAATTGGACCCAAAAGTTGTTGTCCAATTTGTCCTGAGTACGCTGATACCCAATATGTGGGAGAAAACTACTGTATGGGTACACGTTGGGGCTCGGAAGGGAAGTAGTGACGTTTTGGATTGCAGACTTTGATGGAATGGTCTGGGGGCGTATGTCGCATTTGGAGAGCCCCTGATGCGCCTAAACAGTGGAAATCCCCAACAAGTGACCCCAGTTTGGAAAATAGACCCCACAAGGAACTTATCTAGATGTGTGGTGAGCGCTATGAAGCCCCAAGTGCTTCACAGAAGTTTATAATATACAGCCGTAAAAACAAAAAAAATCATTTTTTTTTTTTACAAAAATATTTTCGCCCCCAGTTTTTTATTTTCCCAAGGGTAACAGAAGAAATAGGACAAATTGCACAATAACGCTTGGGGTCCAGAGTACGCTGATACCCCATATGTGGGAATAAACTACTGTTTGGACGCATGGTAGAGCTCAGAAGTGAAGGAGCACCGTTTGACTTTTTCAACGCAGAATTGGCTGGAATTGAGATCAGACGCCATGTCACATTTGGAGAGCCCCTGATGTGCCTAAACAGCGGAAACCCTCCAATTCTAACTCCAACCCTTACCCCAACACACCCCTAACCCTAGTCCCAACCCTAACCACAAACCTAACCCTAACACACCCCTAATCCCAACCCTAACCCTAATCCTAACTTTAGCGCCAACCCTAACCCTAACTTTAGCCGCAACCCTAACCCTAATGGGAAAATGGAAATAAATACATTTTTTTTATTTTATTATTTTTCCCTAACTAAGGGGGTGATAAAGGGGGTTTGATTTACCATTTATAGCGGGTTTTTATGATTGGCAGCTGTCACGCTAAAAGACGATTTTTATTGCAAAAAATAGTTTTTTGCATTGCCACATTTTGAGAGCTATAATTTTTGCATATTTTGGCCCACAGAGTTATGTGAGGTCTTATTTTTTGCGGGACGAGGTGACATTTTTATTGGTACCATTTTTGAGCACGTGACATTTTTTGATCGCTTTATATTTCGATTTTTGGGAGGTTAGAATGAACAAAAATCAGCAATTCATGAATTTCTTTTGGGGAGGCGTTTTTATCGTTCCGCGTGTGGTAAAATTGAT
This sequence comes from Oophaga sylvatica, assembly GCA_033576555.1. NCBI lineage: Eukaryota > Metazoa > Chordata > Amphibia > Anura > Dendrobatidae > Oophaga > Oophaga sylvatica. Next base: position 194,300,700 of record JARQOD010000004.1, on the reverse strand, counting down.
AAAGCAGTTTTATTCTTCGGGTCAGTATGATTATGGCGATACCTCATTTATATCATTTTTTTAATGTTTTGGCGCTTTTATAGAATAAAAACAATTTTATATGAAAAATAATTATTTTTGCATCGCTTTATTCTGCGACCTATAACTTTTTATTTTTTGCTGATGATGCTGTATGGCGGCTCTTTTTTTGCGGGACAAGATGACGTTTTCAGCGGTAACATGTTTATTTATATCGGTCTTTTTGATTGCGTGTTATTCCACTTTTTGTTCGGCGGTATGATGATAAAGCATTGATTTTTTGCTTTGTTTTTTTTTTTTTAAGGGGTTCACTAAAGGGGTTAACTAGTGGGACAGTTTTATAGGGGGGTTCATTACGGACGCGGCGATACCAAATATGTGTACTTTTATTTTTATTTTTTTTATTTACAGGAAGAAATGTATTTATTGGGGAATATTTTTTTTTTTTTATTTTGGATCTTTTTTTTAAAACATGTTTATTTTTATTTTTTTTACTTTTTTACTTTGTCCCAGGGTGGGACATCACTGTATTTTATCAGATCGCTGGTGTGACAGTGTGCACAGCACTTTGTCACACCAGCGATCGCACAGGCATAGCTGCAGGCTTCTCAGTGCCTGCTCTCAGCAGGCACTGAGGAAGCCGCCTCCCTCCAGGACCCCGGCACCATCTTGGATCGGGGTCCTGGGAGGGAGGAAGCCCTCAGAACAGCGCGATCACATCGCGCTGGTCTGAGGGTCTCAGGGGGCGCGCAGGGAGCCCCCTCCCTGCGCGATGCTTCCCTGTGCCCCAGTACACCGCGATCATGTTTGATCGCGGTGTGCTAGGGGTTAATGTGCCGGGAGCGGTCCGTGACCGCTCCTAACACACAGTCACGGGTGTCAGCTGTGATAATCGCAGCTAATCGCCTATGACGTACTATCCCATCCATGGTCAGATTGGCACGGGTTTCATGGACGGGATAGTATGTCTAATGTCAGAGAGGGGTTAAAAATAATGCAATGAATACACAGGATTTTTCGGGTAAAATATATACATTATCATTAAATGTTATTACTGTGTATTACCTCATGTTACCGTATATTACCTCATATTACCTCATGTTACCTGTGTATTACCTCATAATACTGTGTATTACCTATGTTACTGTATATTACCTCATGTTACTGTGTATTACCTCATGTTACTGTATATTACCACATGTTACTGTATATTACCTCATGTTACCTGTTTATTACCTCATGTCACTGAGTGTTACCTCATGTTACTGTGTATTACCTCATATTACTGTGTATTACCTCATATCACTGTGTATTACCTCATGTTACCGTATATTACCTCATATTACCTCATGTTACCTGTGTATTACCTCATATTACTGTGTATTACGTCATGTTACTGTATATTACCTCATTTTACTGTGTATTACCTTATGTTACTTATGTATTACCTCATGTCACCTGTGTATTACCTCATGTGACTATGTATTACCCGTGTTCAGTAAACGTGACAGAAGTACATCAGACACTGTGACTGACAAAACATGTTCAGTACATCATGGGCAGTTGGTGAGTCACATGACCACATGGGCGGAGTTAGCCCTGCGTCGCTGATGTTGCTGTGCATTACCTCATATCACTGTGTATTACCTCATATTACTGTGTATTACCTCATATAACTGTGTATTACCTCATATTACTGTGTATTACCTCATATAACTGTGTATTACCTCATGTTACTGTGTAATACCTCATATTACTGTGTATTACCTCATATCACTGTGTATTACCTCATGTTACCGTATATTACCTCATTATCATATTACTGTGTATTACCTCATGTTACTGTATATTACCTCATTTTAATGTGTATTACCTTATTTTACTGTGTATTACCTTATGTTACTTATGTATTACCTCATGTCACCTGTGTATTACCTCATGTCACTGTGTATTACCCATGTTCAGTAAACGTGACAGAAGTACATCAGACACTGTAACTGACAAAACATGTTCAGTACATCATGGGCAGTTGGTGAGTCACATGACCACATGGGCAGAGTTAGCCCTGCGTCGCTGATTGGCCGCGGCCGGACCAGTCAGCGACGCGGGATTTCCTGGACAGACAGACAGAAAGACAGGATAAGACGATTATATAGTAGATGGAGCAATATATGAGACTTTCGCCCGGGGCCTACGAAAACCTGGAGCCAGCCCTGCCCACCCTCCACACTGTAGCCAAATAACCCCCAGTTTTCAATGCATTACTATTATTATAAAGTAAATTAAGGTTGACAAGCTTAAGTAATAAGAATTTATGTTGTTGGCATTGAAATGGGCACTGTAGGTGTGTTTACTGTCCTCCATTCCCTGCCGACATTTCTTCCCCATTGACTTGCATTGGGGTCGGGTCGAGTTTCAATCGGACCTTCGACTTTTTCCGATAGTCGGCCGATTTCGTTCGACTCGACTTTTGGGAAAGTCGGGTGGTCCGAAACCCGACTCGACCCCCCCGGAGGCAAAGTCGCTCATCTCTAGTTGGGACACACTGATGTTAAGGAGAGCACATGCCTGCATGTGCATATGTTATGAAAAAATAACCGTGTGCACAACCAAGAAGGTGCCAGAGTAGGTTCCCACACCGTATCTAATAGAAAATGAACTCGGCACTCAACTTTAGTATAGTGAGAATAAAGATTTTTATTCACAGTAGTAACACGAAACGTTTCGGTCCTATATCATGGACCTTCATCAGTCACAGATACTACTGGGAAGGGGGTTGATCCACATAGGGAAGAAAGAAAGGGCTGGATATTGCCTGTATTGGTGGGGTGAGATGAGGAAGAGGACAATGCCTCTATTGCACTAGTAACCTGTTGTGAAGGAGTCCGGCAGTGAGGATAGGTCTCTGCATTGGACGCGGTGTCCACTCAGACTAGCGGTGGACACCGCGTCCAATGCAGAGACCTATCCTCACCGCCGGACTCCTTCACAACAGGTTACTAGTGCAATAGAGGCATTGTCCTCTTCCTCATCTCACCCCACCAATACAGGCTATATCCAGCCCTTTCTTTCTTCCCTATGTGGATCAACCCCCTTCCCAGTAGTATCTGTGACTGATGAAGGTCCATGATATAGGACCGAAACGTTTCGTGTTACTACTGTGAATAAAAATCTTTATTCTCACTATACTAAAGTTGAGTGCCGAGTTCATTTTCTGCATGTGCATATGTGACTCACCTTATGCAAACTTTGCTGAGATGGCTTCCTACAGAGGTGGAATTTCTTAACACAAGTAAGAGAAAGCTGCAAATATCCAGACATAGGAAACAGTGAATAAATACCTAACTTCTCCTGTTTATTGGCTTGTGTTAATGTTAAGTGACCAGATACAGCTTTCTGGATGAAGCTATCTTCCTGTGACATAGTATAGTTGACTTGCTGGTTGTTATGCTGAATTAATGCTACATTTTTATCTCTCAACACTCCAATGTGACATTTGCAACTGCAATCTCCTCCCCCTCCCTTATGTCATTGTCAGAGCAGTAGAACAGCAGAACAATCAGCTATGTACAAGAGTTACAAAAACACTACAATAACAAAATTGTAAGTAATTTTAATAAATACTATGAGAAAATATTTAATACTGAGGGAAACATGTGCATCCATTTTTTGACCATCATCCTGATTCTAAAAAATATACCAAATGAACTAGTATTGTTTCAGTGTCTTTCACTCTATTTTATTGTAAGTTGAGGCCAAAAAAATGGCAGAAAAAGTAGTGCACATTTGGCATCCGTCATGTGTTAGGTCGGAAAAAAAACATTATATTTGGTTTGCCGTTCTTATGATGAAAAAGAAACACAGACATAAATCCAAGATGTAATCATAGTCTAAACTCAGTTGTCTTATACTCTCTCTCTTGACTAGTTTTCAATTACTAAGAGACTGAGTATGTAAATAGGTCACAGAACATCTGTTTTAGCTGTAAAAGCAACTTGGCTTCATTGAAACAAAAGTTTCATGGAATAATGTGTTTGGCATTTTGCCTGTAAAACAGATGAACCACTATTTGAGACATCTGATTCATCCTTCAAATCTGTTTAGGCATCACTGTTCTCATTTATGCTCCCATGCCTAGAAGGGATGCCTAGTCAGTAGTAAAATTCTACATATTGTAGAATAAATAGAGCACCTATAACTTTTTTCTACCCACAGATTACATAAAGATGCAAAAAAAATCTGTAAAATATACACTTGTAATTGAAGTGAGCTAATCAGTCACAGACATGGTAATGAGAAGGTCAACAATAGTAAAAGAGCAGTAATTCTAACTATAAACAGAATGACACAGTTTACATGAGACACATTTATAATCTACTAGCACCACAAAGTATAGTATTTTCTATTTTGACATGCTGTGCAGTTTTCTCCTGAAAGCTTGAAAGTGGGCATGGCTTAGGAGTTTCTAAGCTTGAGACTTATTTATGACTATTTTTTAATAAAATGTAATGCAAAAAAGGTGGTGCAAATTATACCACTTCCAAACTGGTGAAGTTTAATATGGTTATCATGATTTTACCATTTACTCTGGACACGCATCCAAGTAAAAGTTATTTAAGTTATACTGAACAAAAAAAAATAATTGATTAAACATCCCAAATATACTTGAATAATGAACGGAGAAATTTTATCCCTGATGCAAAATGGAATGGCAGGTCAATGCCTGACCATCATCTTCATTCACTAACTGTGGGACTGCTGAATAGGGACTTGGAATCCGGTCTGCATCTGTTCATGGTGACCTTCTGTTGTCTTCCTAAAATTCACAAAGGACTATCAACTCTCAAAGGGAGACTTATAGTCTCTGGAGTTGGCAGGCCAAAATGTGGGAATCTTTGTTGATCAGATACTTAAAACATTTCTATGGAAAATAGAGGTCATCACCTTCAAGCCAGACATGTTGTTGGGAAGTATTGATGTTGAGGCACTGTACTCTTACGTAATACATACAAAAGGTCTCAAGACAGTCAAATATTTTTGCAAAGCAGATTGGCATGACAACCGTGGGTCTGCAGAAGACCCCCGTTCTTGTAATTGCAGATCTCCCATGAATGTAGACCCATGATGATGATGATTTTTGCTATGCATATAAGGGCTGAAGACCTGCTATGTGTAGAACAAGCGATTGGAAGATCACAGCTTCAAGTCTCCTAATGAAGAAAATAAAAAGTAGGAAAAATTATTTTTTAAATTACCGTATATACTCATGTATAAGCCGACCCGTGTATAAGCCGACCCCCCTAATTTTGCCACAAAAAACTGGGATTCGCGTATAAGCCTAGGGTGAAAAATGATTATGCCCCCATATGATGCTCCACAGATTATGCCCCCATATGCTGCACAGCTTATGCCCAATATGCTCCAGATTATGCCCCCATATGTTCCACAGATTATGCCCCCATATGCTCCAGATTATGCCCCATATGTTCCACAGAGTATGCCCCCATATGCTCCAGATTATTCCCCATATGTTCCACAGATTATGCCCCCATATGCTCCAGATTATTCCCCATATGTTCCACATCTTATGCCCTCATATGCTCCAGATTATGCCCCATATGTTCCACATCTTATGCCCCCATATGCTCCAGATTATGCCCCCATATGTTCCACAGTTTATGCCCCATATGCTCCAGATTATGCCCCCATATGTTACAGATTATGCCCCATATGCTCCATATTATGCCCTCATATGTTCCACAGCTTGTGCCCCCATATGCTCCAGATTATGCCCACATATGTTCCACAGCTTATGCCCCCATATGCTCCAGATTATGCCCCCATATGTTCCACAGCTTATGCCCACATATGCTCCAGATTATGCCCCCATATGTTCCACAGCTTATGCCCCATATGCTCCAGATTATGCCCCCATATGTTCCACAGCTTATGCCCCCATATGCTCCAGATTATGCCCCCATATGTTCCAGATTATGCCCCATATGCTCCATATTATGCCCCCATATTTTCCACAGCTTATGCCCCCATATGCTCCAGATTATGCCCCCATATTTTCCACAGCTTATGCTCCCATATGCTCCAGATTATGCCCCCATATGCTCCAGATCATGCCCCATATGTTCCACAGTTTATGCCCCCATATGCTCCATATTATGCCCCCATATGCTCCATATTATGCCCCATATGCTGCACAATTATGCCCCATAGTATAGGCCTCATATGCTGCCTGCAAAAAAAAAAATGACATACTCACCTCTCGTCGCTGGGGGCCAGGTGCCGGTGTCCTGAGCAGGCGGTGACAGCGGCGCGCTATGGGGGACAGGTGCTGGTGTCACCGCTCGCTCAGGACCCCGGCACCTGAGATATTACCTGTCCTCTCTGCACCGATGCGCTGCTCCCTCGGTCTGACTCCTCTGGCTGTGAATGATCTGGCAGGGGGCGGGGCGCGCACTAACGACGTCATCGTGCCCTCTGCCTGAACATTCACAGCCAGGACCGAGGGAGCAGAGCGCAACGGTGGCACGGGACAGGTAAATATAGCATATACTCACCCCTCCGCCGCGCAACCCTGCAGCCTCTCCTCTCTCCCGGCGCTCTCCGCAGCGCTTCAGTCCTGCAGCGGTCACGTGCTACCGCTCATTAAAGTCATGAATATGTGCATATTCATGACTTTAATGAGCGGTGCCATGTGACCGCTGCAGGAAGGAGCGGAATCGTGGTAGAAGCAGGGGGGCTGCAGAGACCGCGCCGGCGGAGGGGTGAGTATGATACAACACCCCCGCTCCCCCTCCCCCGCCGACCCCCGTATATGACCCGCGTATAAGCCGAGAGGGGGACTTTCAGCCCTAAAAAATGGGCTGAAAATCTCGGCTTATACATGGGTATATACGGTAATTTAAAAATGTAAAAAATGTAAAAGTTCAAATCACCCCCTTTTGCCCCATTCAAAATAAAACAATGAATAAATATAAAAATAAAAAATGCACATATTTGGTATTGCTGCATTCAGAAACGCTTGATCTATCAAAATATAAATACAATTAATCCAATCGGTAAACAGTGTAATGGGAAAAAAAAAACAAAAATCAAAATGCCAGAATTACATATTTTTGGGGGTCGGAACAACATTGTAATAAAATGCAATAACAGCAATAAAAACATCATATCTACTCCAAAAATGATATTAATAAAAACGTCAGCATAGCACCAAAAAATAAGCCATTACCCAGCCCCAAATTCCTAAAAATGGTCTCAGGGTCTCAGAAAATAGCACCATATATTTTTTTACAACTTTCGATTTTTTAACCACTTATATAAAAAGATCCTTTACATGGTTGATATCTATGAACTTGTAATGACCTGGAGAATCATAATGGCAGGTCAGTTTTAACATTTAGTAAACATGGTAAAGAAACCTCCGAAAAATTGTGGAATTGCCCATGTTTGCAATTTCACCACACTCTGAATTTTTTTCCCGTTTTCCAGTACACTATGTCGTAAAAATCAATGGTGATGTTCAAAAATAGAACTCATTGCACCAAAAAAAAAGCCCTAACATGGCCATACAGAAAAATAAAAAAAACTATGGCTCTGGGAAGACTGGGAGCAAAATACGAAAACACAAAAATGGAAAATTCCAATGTCGTGAAGAGGTTAACTGTCAAACCAAATGTTTAATTTATAAAGCGACTGATATTTTAGAAAAAACATTTTTAAAATTCTTGTACATCTTTTCGCCATATTTCTTTAATCCTTTACATCTTTTTGCATTAATGCTTTTTTTTGGTTTTGCCCATAATACCATTACTATTATATCTCTGATGTATTCTGCCCCATTTGCTCAATTAATGCTGGAATAATTACTCCTATGTATGGTGAGGGCTCAGGAATACTATTCTTCTTTTTCTCCTACCATTTTTATTTTTAAGTGCAGTAATCAGGCCTTTGCATTAGGACACACCACCCTCTTAATATATTGACACTTCCAGTTTTTCCTATTCAGAGACCTGGAATGATTCTTTTCCACCCTTTATCTGGATGCTGGAAGGGATGTCCATTCATGTGTTCCAAGATCGTACATACCGGATGTGGCTTCACAATCTCCTGGCCCCTGAGGTGACGCTCGCACCATTATTATACATTTAAAGATGTAAGCACAATCATAGAGCACCAGGTAATACTGTTAATAGCTCATGCAGTATTAAATACGCCCAGCCATGTTGGCTGGTTTCCCTCATAGTTATATCCCCTGATCATTTGCTTGATGACATGCATCGGGAGTGTCTTGGGAGTATTTATTACTGATTCTTTGAATATTGTGCTGGGGAAATGTGTGGCTGAATGAAATAGTGCCCCCCCCTTTCTTCTTCATTGAGTATCAGCAACCTTGAGGACCTTTCGTGAGAACGCCTCCTACATTTATGATGAGATTGCTGCTTTGCATGATTAAGCTCACAGCTTTTAGGACCCATGTTGCTCCATGTAACCTTCAGGATTTGAAGTGTGTTTGAGTGGAAGAATAGGCCAAAATCACACCTGAGCAATGCATGTGACTAGTTTCTTCATACAAGAGGCATCTTGAAATTGTCATCATCAACAAAGACTTTTGTACGAAATATTACATTTCTGTAAGCATGTTCAATACCTTTCCTTGTATTATTTGTCATTATTACACATAACTTAATTTATGGGAATCTATGGTTCAATTCTTTTGCCATTGTGGTCTGCATGGGTTGTTTTCGACATCGGGTGAGAATTTCATGCCAATAGCATCTTTAGAAGCATAATTACAAATTTGGTGACATGTTCAATACATATTTCACCCTCTATGTATGTAAACAGTTGTATGAAAAGTGTTTGCCCCTTCCTGATCTCCTATGCTTTTGCATGTTTGTCACGTTTAAATGTTTCAGATCATCAAACAAATTTAAATATTAGACAAAGATAACACAAGTAATTACAAAATGCAGTTTTTTTTAAATGAAGGCCTTTATTTTTAAGGGAAAATGAAATCCAAACATACAGGGCCCTGAGTGAAAAAGTGATTGCTCCCCCTCCTTAAAACAAAAATTAACTGGTTTATCACATCTTTGGAAATCATCCCCGCCGGTCAGAGAGCTATGGTTCCCACGCTGTCGAAAGACAGCATGAGTGCTCAGCTGTGAGCGGAGGTATAAAGTTTACCTCCGGTCACTGGTGTCAGCTGATGGGACTACTGCTCCCACCCAGGGGTGAACCTAGCCTCTCTGCTGCCTGAGGCGAACTGCAAAACGGCGCCCCCCCCATTGTAAAATCAGTACAAAGCTCCGCCCCCTTCTGAACGCGCGGTGAATCCGGATGTGCTCATTGAACACATCCGGAATCACCGCAGCCTACACAGGCCTGTGTATTTCCCTTGTCAGGAGATCATGTTTTCAAGTCCCATATAGTAACTTAAGTAGTTGCATTAATAACTAGTCACCGACCTGGCTTCTCCTAACTCTGGACATGAGGGGAGGGAGTCACAAGGATATCAAGGAGAGCACCGTGCGCAGCAGCCAGCAGCAGGAGCATGGGCGTACCCAGGATCAAAACTAGGGGGGGCCAGCCAATGTCACATCTTATACAGGTTACATCGTATACACTGTACATTATCCTGCATATTAGGTATGGAGCATTAGAACTGTTGTATATTGTATAATACAGCAGTGTATGGACACTACGCTGTATATACCATATATTATACATGGCACACTAACCTCTATACAAAGAATAAGAGGCATTATAACCTGTATATGAAAAGTATAATACAGCAGTGTATATACACTCTATATACCGCACACGATGTGTATGACCCTGTATACACCATATACTACACTCTATATACCGCACACGATGTGTATGACCCTGTATACACCATATACTACTCTATATACCGCACACGATGTGTATGACCCTGTATACACCATATACTACACTCTATATACCGCACACGATGTGTATGACCCTGTATACACCATATACTACACTCTATATACCGCACACGATGTGCAGAACAATTGAGTCACCTCAAAAAACACGACTAAAAAGCCCAAGTATAAAAAAGAGTACAAAACTTTATTGAACAAAAATATATATAGAACACAATAATTAATACAATAAATGAACAGGAAAATCAAGAACAGGAGGAGAAAATGAGAGTGTAGCCATGGCACATCAAAGGCATGTCATAAAAACGACCCAGAAATTGTCCGGTGAAGTCCACCATGAGAGGAAATGAAGGTATATAAAAATAAATATACCTAATAGAATATATTAAGTATTGCCACTAAATCAGTTGCCGACCAGGATAGTAACTAGTTAGAAAACCAATGCACTAAGTAGTGACCGCACATGGATATAAATGATAAGATCAAGTGTGGCACAATATATTATATGATAGCCCACAACCATATCCTAGCACATAATAGCGCACAGCCACAACTGATGAAAATGGAACAAAACCATAGCGGCCATATTACCTGGAAGGGGAGGACAAGTCGGAGCAATACCGGGTCGGGAAGGGAGCCCGACGTGCGTTTCGGATACAAGATCCTTCTTCGCCCCCCGATCTCAATTGTTCTGCACATCGTGTATAGGTCCCCAATAGGCAGCATAGGTCCCCAATACGCAGCATAGGTCCTCAATAGGCAGCATAGGTCCCCAATACGCAGCATAGGTCCCCAATACACAGCATAGGTCCTCAATAGGCAGTATAGGTCTCCAATACGCAGCATAGGTCCCCAATACGCAGCATAGGTCCTTAATAGGCAGCATAGGTCCCCAATACACAGCATAGGTCCCCAATACGCAGCATAGGTCCTCAATAGGCAGCATAGGTCCCCAATACGCAGCATAGGTCCCCAATACGCAGCATAGGTCCTCAATAGGCAGCATAGGTCCCCAATACGCAGCATAGGTCCCCAATATGCAGCATAGGTCCCCAATACGCAGCATAATCCCCCAATAGGCAGCATAATCCCCCATAGCCAGCATAATCCCCCATAGCCAGCATAATCCCCAATAGCCAGCATAATCCCCCCATAGCCAGCATAATCCCCCCATAGCCAGCATAATCCCCAATAGCCAGCATAATCCCCCCATAGCCAGCATAATCCCCCCATAGCCAGCATAATCCCCCAATAGCCAGCATAATCCCCCAATAGCCAGCATAATCCCCCAATAGCCAGAATAATCCCCAATAGCCAGCAATAATCCCCCCATAGCCAGCATAATCCCCCAATAGCCAGCATAATCCCTCAATAGCCAGCATAATCCCCCATAGCCAGCATAATCCCCCATAAGCAGCAGAATCCCCCAATAGCCAGCATAATCCCCCAATAGCCAGCATAATCCCCCCATAGCCAGCATAATCCCCCAATAGCCAGCATAATCCCCCAAAGCCAGCATAATCCCCCAAAAGCCAGCATAATACCCCATAGCCAGTATAATCCCCCATAGCCAGCATAATCCCCCAATAGCCAGAATAATCCCCCATAAGCAGCAGAATCCCCCTTAGCCAGCATAGTCCACCATAAGCAGCAGAATCCCCCATAGGCCGGGCCCGGCGTTAAAAAAAAAAAAGCCAGTACTCACCTATCTCCCCCGCAGCTCTGAAGAAGCGCGCTCGACTCCGTCTTCTGCTGGCACATGCGGCTTGGCGTCATCACGGCGCGCAGGCGGCGTGGTGACGATCACGTCGCCTGTGCTGCATATGTGCCCGCAGTTAAAGGGCCTGTGCTGCATTCCGCCCGCGATTAAAGGGCTCGCCGGCACTGAACTGTCAGTTCAGTGACGGCGGGGCAGACGGGCCGGATCAAGCACAGTATGCGCTCCTGCTTTGCCACCCCCTCGCTGCCGCCGCCTGAGACAGAGGCTCAAGTCGCCTCATTATAGCGGCGCCCCTGCTCCCACCACCCGACATCTGCAGCCGCTAATGACAGTGAGAACAGGAGTGGCGGATTGGAGTATTCATTAGCCACTCCTGTGCTGTAAATAAATAATTTAAAAAAAATGGTGTGGGTTCCGCTGTAATTTTACTAACCCATACGTTCTGAGACCACCTTGACGTTGGTGTATGGGCAGGCATTATTTGGCCAAATTTTGTGCAAAGCGTCTCATTCATTTTTTTCTAATATTCAAAAGCCATATTGCTATTCATGTTTCATATTTCACATTGACTTGCTTTGGCACGATAGAGTGCAACCTTTTTTTATATTTTTATGTAATTTTACTAACCAGCCAGACAAAACTCACAGCTGGGGGCTGCAACCCTCAGCTGTCAGCTTCAGCAAGGCTAGTTATTAAGAATAGAGGGGTCCACACGCTGTTTTTTAATTATTTAAATTAAGCAGACAGCTGGGGGCAGGTATTCTCAGGCTGGAATGGGGTCGCATCCTGGCCCCGTCCAGGTTGAAAACCGTTTATCCCCCAGACATGGATTATGGCATGGGACAGAACGAAGGACAGGTATAGTATATTGTTGTTTTTTTATTATTTTTTTGCTACTTTATTTGTTTAGTTGTATATGGAGATGGCTACTCTTAGTAAGCACCTGTTCATACCTGATTTCTGTTTGGAAGTGACGGTCAATCTTTTGATATTTGTATGCATTAGATCTCTGACTGTGAACTCCGCCCCTCAGCTTCAGGTGTTTTTAATTACAGCAGGATCCTACCTTACCATAGAGATGTACACTTTAGTCTAAGAGAGGATTCACATTAGGTAGGTCCCAACAACGAGAGTCGCCTTATCGTGACTGCCTGGTACACATGAATTGGTCAATTTTATGTGCGAAGTATTCTCAATATTTTTTATTTTCTAGTGCAGAAATGCAATTTCATTTTCATATTTTATGTTTGCATGCTCCTAACATGAAATATGAAATCCAAACCTACAGTGCCCTGTGTGAAAACTGATTGCCCCATAAACCTAATAAATGGTTGGTCCACCCTTAGCAGCAACAATGGCAGTCAAGCATTAACAATAACTGGCAATGCACTGGAGGAATTTTAGCCCACTTATTTTTACAAAATTGTTGTAATTCAGCCACATTAGAGGGTTTCTGAGCATGAACCGCCTTTTTAAGATCATGCCACAACATCTTAATTGGATTAATAGCAGGACTTTGACTAGGCTATTCCAAAGTCTAAATTTTGTTTTTCATAAGCCATTCAAAGGTGGACTTGCTAGGGTGTTTTGGATTATTGCCTTGCAGCATAACACAATTGCGCTTCATCTTGAGGTCACGAACAAATGGCCGGCCATTCTCCTTCAGGATTTTTTGGCAAACAGCAAAATTTATAGTTCCATTTACCTCAGCAAGTCTTCCAGGTCCTGAAGCAGCAAAACAACCCCAGACTATCACACTACTGCCACCATATTTTACTGTTGGTATGATGTTCCTTTTCTGAAATGCTTTGCTACTTATCCGCTAGATGTAATGGGACATACACCTTCCAATAAGTTTAACTTTTGTCTCATCAGTCCGCAGAGTATTTTCCCAAAAATCTTGAGGATCATCAAGATGTTTTATGGCAAAACTGAGACAAGCCTTTATGTCCTTATTGCTCAGCAGTGGTTTTCATCTTGGAAATCTGCCATGCAGGCTGTTATGTTTCGGTAGCTGAGGAGAAATACCAAAAATAGACGAAGTAGCAATACACCAGAGAGGCTGGAAACTACTGGGTTGCAGAACCCTAAACTAACCGCAACACTAGAAGTAGCCGTGGAGCGTACCTACGGTGATCCTAGACGCCTCGTCACAGCCGGAGAGATAGCTACACCTAAAGACAGAAAGATGAAAGCTAACTGCCCCGTAGCAGAACCCCCAAAGAAATAGGAAGCCCCCAAACATGTAATGGCGGTTAGACAAGAAGAAAATATGAACACAGACAGAAAATAGAATGAGCAAACGCTGGGGCCCAATACTGTCTAGATAGAAAAGTATAGGAAAGAATTCTGACTGCAACCCAAAAAACCCTGACAAAAATACCAACACTTCTGATTAACAAAAAAACCTGAGAACACACGATCTCTGCCACCTAAATCAGATCTCTTGTGTAACAAACAGCAATTCAGCAAATAAAAAGTGACACAGGAATAGAGCAAAAGTGCAAACACAAACTGAGCCCAAATGCAGCGCCAGGCCCCAAAAGGGGACCAGGCTGAAGTTCACGGCAATGCAGCAAATCAGCAAGGAAAATCCAACAGAGGAAAAAAAACTAGCAAGTCACTTATCTGAATGAAAGCAGGAATGAAAACTGAGCTCCAAACAAGACCTGGAAGAACAATTGATTACCGACAAGACTGATGGGTGTTCAGGTCACTTATATCAGACCAATCGGACCCAGCTGAAAGCCATTCAGCAATTGGTTCATTACCCTCAGCAACCACCGGAGGGAGCCCCAGCTCCGAAGTCGCCTCCAACGTGTTCACAACAGTACCCCCCCTTGAGGAGGGGTCACCGAACCCTCACCTGCACAACCAGGCCGATCAGAATGAGCTCGATGATAGGCACGAATCAGTCTCCTAGCATGGATGTCCGAAGCAAACACCCAAGAATTGTCCTCTTGACCATAACCTCTCCACTTAACCAAATACTGGAGTTTACATCTAGCAAAACGAGAATCCAATATTTTCTCAACCACAACTCCAGATTGCCCTCAACCAAAACAGGGTCAGAAGGCGCAGCCATAGGAACCACTGGCTCGACAAACCTCTTCAATAAGGACTTGTGGAACACGTTATGGATCTTAAATGTCCCTGGTAGAAGCTAACAGAAGGAAACCAGATTAAGAATTTCCATGATCTTATAAGGTCCAATGAACCTTGGCTTAAATTTTGGAGATGCAACCTTCATAGGGATATTTCTTGAGGACAACTAAACCAAGTCCCCCACTTTAAAACGAGGACCATCAGTCCTATGCCAATTGGCAAACCGCTGGGCCTTCTCCTGAGAGAGAGACAACCTCTCCACTACCTGGTCCCAAATCTGCTGCATTCGCTCCACAATAGAGTTAACCCCCGGACAGACGGAAGCCTCCGCCTGTCCTGAAGAAAATCGAGGGTGAAACCCAGAATTGCAGAAAAATGGAGACATCAAGGTGGCAGAGCTAGCCCTATTATTAAGAGCAAACTCCGCCAAGGGCAAAAAAGAGACCCAGTCATCTTGATCAGCAGAAACAAAACAATCTCAAATAAGTCTCCAAGGTCTGGTTTGTTCTCTCGGTTTGTCCATTTTTCTGAGGGTGAAATGCAGAGGAGATAGATAACTGAACACCAAGTTTAGAACAAAAAGTTCTCCAAAATCTGGAAACAAACTGGACTCCTCTGTCAGACACAATGTTCTCAGGAATGCCATGTAACCGAACCACGTGTTGAAAGAACAAAGGCACCAATTCAGAGGAGGAAGGCAACTTAGGTAATGGCACAAGATGTATCATCTTGGAAAACCTATCACAGATTACCCAGTGTAATGTATGTAGTACAGTTCATATAGCGTCTTGTGCTTGGGTGCGATGAAAATACATGAGACACAGGTTTGATATAGAAAGTCTTGTATTACTTCATACAAGTTGGCAAAAATAGTCACACAGTTTGCAGACACAGAAGCAGGAGACACAGCAGGCCAGAGTAATCTAAGCTCAGCAATCACTCTCCACAACAGGTTCAGGATCTTCTTCTCTGTTACCGTAAGTCCATGCAAACGTGGGTCTTTCAAAGGCAGGGTTCAGAGTCCACAAGTGCTTCAGAGTTCCTCAGTAGGAATAGCTGGAGTACAAGGTCCAAGGCTTTAGGAGTCAGGTCACAGGTTCACTGCAGGCTAGATTCTGAAGCACTGATTGCTCAGCTGTGGCTGCTTAAGAAGCAAAAGGAGAGAATCAGGGCGGGAACATGCAAGCTGGAAACTCCATTTTGACTGAGGGCAAGATAGCTGCAGCAAGACAGAAAGTAAAATGGCTGACGAACAAACTGAGTTTCAGGAACATGTACACAGAACCTTACATTACTCCCCCCTTAGGGACAACCTCCGGATGACCTCAGGCCAGGCTTGTGTGGGTACCTCTGATGAAACTGACGGAGCAAGCGAGGAGCATTAACGTTATTGACTGGTTCCCATGAGTTGTCCTCCACTGGGTAGCCCTGCCATTTAATCAGATATTGTAACTGATTTCTATACAACCTGGAATCTAAAATCCTTTCCACCACAAATTCTTCCTGACCATCGACTAGCACTGGGTCAGGGCAAGGAGAAGAACGTCCAGGAAACGTATTGGGTGTCGCAGCCTTTAGTAGGGATACATGAAAGACAGGGTGAATTCTCATAGTTCTGGGCAGTTGAAGACAACAAGCAACGGCACTTATAATTTTACTGATTTTATAGGGTCCAATGTACTTATGTCCCAACTTAGACGATGGAATCCTTAACTTAAGATTTCTGGTTGACAGCCAGACCAAGTCTCCTACCTTGAAAGCTGGTGCAGGCTTACGAAATTTATCTGCTGCTTTCTTGTACCTTTCCTGAGCCGATTCCAGATTCTCCTTTAGAAGATCCATATTCTTCTGTAAAGACGTGATTCTTTCAGCCACTGCTGGTAAAGGCGTTTCTATGGGAAATCGTGGTAGAATGTTAGGATGATAACCTAGATTAGAGTAAAAAGGAGACTGCTTAGTGGAGGCACTCTGAGAGTTGTTATACGAGAACTCAGCTAATGGAAGTAGATCCACCCAATCATCCTGTAGGTGGCAGATAAAGCAGCGGAGATACTGCTCCAGGGTTTGATTGGTTCGTTCGGTCTGTCCATTAGTCTGGGGATGAAAAGCAGAAGAAAGGTTTACTTTAATGTCCAATGCTGCACAGAAATTTTGCCAAAACCTAGAAGTGAATTGCACCCCTCGATCCGAAATAACCTCATCCGGTACTCCATGTAAGCGAAACACATCTTTAATCATCAAATCTGATGTCTGTTTTGCAGTGGGTAAGCCGACACAAGGGATAAAATGAGCTGCCTTTGTTAGACGGTCAACCACCACTAGAATGGTGTTCTTCCCTTGAGAGGTTGGTAACTCCACAATGAAGTCCATAGAAATGGATCCCCACGGGCGGGACGGGGTGGGAAGAGGCTGTAACAGACCAGTTGGTGAGGAGCGAGGTGTTTTGCATCTTGCACAGACTTCACATGAAGTGACATAGTTTAAAACATCCTTCCTGCAAGTGGGCCACCAAAAGAAACGAGAGAGAAATTCCTGTGTCTTTAGAATTCCTCTATGCCCAGCTATCTTGGAATCGTGAATGAGTTGCAATACTCTCAATCTGACTGTTTCAGGAATATACAGGCGTTGTCCCTGAATCCACACACCATTCTTAAAGACAAGACTTACGTCCCTTGGGGTTGTGCCAAAAAGGAATCCGCATGGTATGCTTCCTTGATGTCCTTAAGTAGGTCTTGATTATGAATTACTCCTAGGAATCTAGAGTCAGGAAGAATAGTCTTAGGAGGAGTAATTGGACGTGTCTCTGCTGAGTAAATCCTAGAGAGTGCATCAGCCTTTCCATTGCGCGATCCTGGTCTATAAGAAATGATAAAATTAAATTGGTTTAAGAAAAGATTCCAGCGAGCCTGGCGAGGAGTCAGGCACTTAGCCGACCTGATAAACTCAAGGTTACGATGGTCTGTCAGGACGACTATTTGCTGTGCAGCTCCCTGAAGAAGGTGTCTCCATTCTTTGAAGGCGGCAATAATGGCCAACAACTCTCTATTGCCCACATCGTAGTTCCTCTCAGCCGAAGACAACTGCTGGGAAAAGAAGGCACAGGGATGCAAGACATTCTTCTCACCTGTTCTCTGAGAGAGTATAGCTCCAACGGCACAGTCTGAAGCATCCACCTCTATTATGAAGGCAAGCTCGGGGTTGGGATGTACTAGGATAGGTGCAGTGGTAAATTTATCTTTTAGACGGGAAAATGCTTCCTGGGCTTGGGGAGTCCAGGAGAACCTAGACTCTTTCCGGGTAAGTTGGGTGATAGGTGACACTACCTCAGAGAAATTTCTAATGAAACGTCTATAGAAGTTGGCAAACCCGATGAAGCGCTGTACCTCCTTCACATTTCTAGGACTTGGCCAATCCTTGATGGCTTGGGTTTTGCTTCCATCCATACTAATTCCTTGTGTAGACAGTACATACCCCAGAAATTGAATTTCGGTCCTATGGAATTCACACTTTTCAAGTTTGATGTAAAGATGATTTTGTCTTAGACGTTCCAAGACCATTCTCACATGTCCATGATGTTCCTCTGTGGAGTTAGAAAAAATTAGAATATCATCCAAATAAATTACCACGAATGTATCTAGGAGATCCCTGAAGATGTCATTCACCAAGTGTTGGAAAGTGGCTGGGGCGGTACTCAGACCAAAAGGCATAACTAGATATTCAAAGTGTCCATAGCGTGACCTGAATGCAGTCTTCCATTCATCCCCAGGTCTAATACGGACTAAATTATAGGCTCCACGAAGATCTAGTTTAGAGAAAATTTTGGCATGTCGCACTCTCTCCAATAACTCAGGGATTAAAGGCAATGGATAACGGTTTCTAATAGTAACCTTATTGAGTTCCCTATAGTCTACGCATGGTCTCAGAGATCCATCTTTCTTCTTTACAAAGAAGATGGGTGCACCTGCAGGAGATGAAGAGGGGCGTATGAAGCCCTTGGCTAGATTTTCGTCTATGTAATCCTTTAAAGCCTTTAGCTCGGGCCCCGCCAGGGGTAGATCTTACCAAAAGGTATCTCTGCTCCAGGCAATAATTCAATTGGACAATCATAGGACGGGGAGGAGGAAACGGCACGTTCTTTTTTGTCACATAAATCCACATAGCCGGTATACGCGGTAGTTCGGGACTGACATTGTTCCTTTAGGGAAAAAGCAAGCTGAAACTTTTGGACTCACTGTTTCTCTGGAAATGTAATTCCCGGGCTCCCCGTTAAGGTAGGGTTTGAGCCTGCAGCCCTGGTAGCCCCCGAATATGGGGAAAATGGGGAGAAGAGATAAGCATAAAGGAAGTTTCTCTTTATGATCTTTTCCCCTAAGAACCCCCAAAGGCTCTGTTTTCCTGATCCCCTGGGCCCGAGGGAGCAGGGGGCCCTCCCCAGTTTTTAGTATGGGTGCCCTTTTACCGAAGTCCCCTGTTTCAGAGCAAAGGAACATCCCTAAAATTTTCCCCTTGCCCCTGATCGATATGAGAAGAACCCCAAACTAACAACCCCGGTTTTTAGGGAAAAAAATCAATGAAATTGTTTTTTTTTTAAAATCAGCTGGGGCACCGCTGAGGGGAAAATTGAAAAATGGGAGGTTTTACACAGTCAACGTCCCCAGAGTAAGGAGTTTAAGTGAGAAAACAAAATTTTTGTGCAGATCTCTTGGCCCGGGTCGGATGAAGACCCCCCCTTCCAAAATACAATGAAGGGCTGCATAGTCTTCGAGACGGCTGGGGGGGGCCCCATTTT